>CM024334.1:5135707-5335682 GCA_014170255.2 Drosophila triauraria | reverse complement strand
AAGCGATTTTAGAAGAATTAAAATATAACTACACAAAATACAAGATTAGTATTTATTTGAATCATTAAATAAGAACATTTTCTCATCTACATATGAGAGAAAATAAATTTAAAGTTAAAAGCAAGTCGAAGACGCATTTGATGACACTTAATTTGTACTAAAATGAAGTTAAAAATTGATTAATTTTATAATTCAATACTCTGTCTTACTACGACCTAATAATTATATAAAATGAAAGCTTAAAAATCATATTTTCTGCCAAGAATATTATTTAAAAAAGAACTCTTGATATAAATATAAAATGGATCAACTTTCAGCTGGAACTGTCGTAAAAATAAATAATAAACACTTTTTAATACTCTTGGGGACAACATTATCACTCAAATATCTTGTAAGTCCTTAAATTTCATCTTTTATAAATTTTAATGTATTTTATATGTTTATTCTAAACACAAATATTTTACAATTAACATTTTTCTTGACCTGTACTTGGCTGGCTCATGCAGCAGCGTTCATTTTGTTGCCAAGGATTTTTCAAGACCAAGCTGCTTATTATAGCGGCGAAAAAAAAGAAGGAAATAATAAAAATGAGCGCCAACTAATAAGCTTATGGCCATGCAACCTGGCAGGGCCGCCGCCGCCCACCCATCATCATCCTCTTGCCGGGCTCTGCTAATTGTGAGCTAATTCTAATTATCAGCAACACATTCGAGAGGTTCTGGTCCGCGTTCTGCTCCTGCTCCTGCTCCTGGTGGGTCTCCTCCATGGCCCGCGCTCCTGTCTGGCAGCTAACGAGTGTTTATTAATGGCGCTAATGGCAAGCGACGCCTTTGATGAGCGTAAAATGCTTAAGCACACAGATCCTGGGCGGAATCCTTGCCACCCACCCCGGATACCCCTGCTCCCTTTTTTTTCGGTGCCACGCAATTAGCGCACAAATATTTCCGCATACATTTCGCTTATATATATACTTCCTTCTTTTTTTTCTGTGCTCTACTGCCTTTCCTTTTTGGCCATAAAAATGCTCAACCGAATTGTAGTAATTACAACAATTTGCATAAGAGCGGGACAGAGAAAGATAGAGCGGCAGAAAGAGAGGGCCAGCGGAAATCAAAAAGCGCAAGGCAGCCAAGCCGAGCTCTCAAAAGTATGCTTAGCATTTGCCAATTTATTCAAGCAGACAAAGGGGGGTAGAGGGGAAACCCGGAAATTCCCCAGAAAAAAATAGAACATAAAAAACGCTAATTATGTAATATGAAAATTCGAGGACAACGCTGAATTATTTGCATATGCTAAGCAGCACAACATAGAACCCTTTTTTTGTGATTCCTTTCCGCGTAAGGTCTCCTTTTCCAGCCATTAACAAATTCAATTAACACTCTGCATGCGGTAGAGAATTTTTATTTTTAAAATTTTTTATTGCCATTACCCTCGTCGTGGCAAATCAGAAACCACAACCGAATCGAATCCGCATTTATTTCTGGCCTTACATGTCTCTCTCTGTCTCTGCAGCTGCAGTTGAAATTTCAATTAGGCTAGCAAAGTTTACAATTGAATAAATTCGTTTCGAGTGGGGAAAACCTGGGAAAACCTTGCTTCGTTATGTTGTTGTCGATTAGTGCAACAAAGCAAAGTGCAACAATCGAACGGAAGACAAAAACAGGATTGTGAATATCATAAATTCTTGTCGATGAAGGTGGAAAATTCCCATTCCCATGCATATGCCCAGGCCGAGAGGAAGTAAATCAAATCTGCTGGAAATTTCATCGAGGCTTTATTTGCATCCAAAAAGATAGGGAGACAAGAGCTCGAATTCACTCGAATATGTAAATTGTTCTTTTACTGAGCGCTGCATGAGATTCTTTGGGCCAAACAGGAGCAGATTGTGGAATAAGAGAAGCCTGGCATATATGTTATATGGAAGTGCATCTTTTTCTTTACTCTCCTTATGGCAAATAATGGTTTCAGCCTGAATAAATTCGATCTTTATTGCTATTTCATTATCCTTATGAATTTGTTTGCTATTTTTTAAGGATTTTTAACATAAGTTAGTGTTTAATGTTTCCCAGATTTTTTTGCCACTCTTACTTACATTTTCTTATTTCTTGGGATTGCTTCTAGCCAAGAAACCTCATCCGACTTAATTTTATGACTGATAACAATTACAATTATTATTGAATGTAAATCACCTTAATACTGAATTAGTACTTGGTAATTTTTAGGTGCAATCTCTTCAGCAAATTTACTCTGAATGTTTCTAGATATAACAAATATAATAAATAATAGTTGTAATTACCTATAAAAAAGGAAAAAGTAATCTACAATTATAAAATGGGTGGAAAACATATTTTTCAACAAATATTTAAATGTTATAAGCAATAAATTACAAGTAAATATATTTTCCTTTCTTATCTGATACTTTACCAGCAAAAATATTGACTTCTTATAAATAGGAATTAATTGAACTTACCCGCAGCAGCATCAGTAAGCCCTTCCCCGCAATCGAATTCATTTCCTGGTTAATTCTCACCTGACGACTCCCCTTCGTGCGGCATAATACCCGTATAAATTCGCCCAGCGAAATGCCAGAGTTATTAAACCAGAAAAAGAACAATAACAATAATAACAGGAAAGCAGGCAAAAAACGAGCACTCTGACCGAGTCGCGTTAATTTTGCATGCCCCAAAAAGTGTGCACTGCAACGGAAACGGAAACGAGAGCGCGAAATTCCAATATGCTTCGTTCGCCACTACAAAAGGGCACACATATGTGTGTGCGGGGGGTAGCAGTGTGTAAGTGTGTGTAAGTTGCAAAAAAACCAATTTCAATTTGTTAACCATTTTTTTTTTTTATTCCCAATCAAATTTATTACATCGGCCCACAACAAAAGAATTGGGCAGGGCAGGGCATTGCCACAAAAAACAAATTCGCAATCGGCGCTTATTTTCTTAAAAATATACATATCCATGTGTAGAGTCTCCTCTTGTTCATCCTCCGAGCCTGTGTATTTGTTGTGCCAATGTGTGTGTGTGTGTATTTGCAGGACAATTAAAACCAGGCAAAACACAACATCGACGGGGATGGGAATGGGGCTGGTGGCCGCCCGTGGCCCTAGTAAATGGTAATCAACGCAAATCCTCCATAGAGCACCGCACACGGATAGGCAATCAGCAGCTGTTGATGGTCCATGGAGAAGGCGGTGGCGAACAGTTTCGAGGCCGATATGGCGCACCAGAATATGGAGATGCCGCTCACAATTAGGCCGAGTGTGCCCCTGCAAGAGTGAAACGAGATACGTGGAGAACTCAGTCCGGATAGATATAGACAGACGGTTGAAATCAATAAACAATGCATATGCATGAAGCAACCAGCTAGTATAACAGTACAGAGAGAGAAATGGTGGGGTAGAGCTCTTGGAAGCATCACTTCGGGATAAAATCTGTAAAAGTATATATTAATATTTGCTCGAATTTAACGGAAGTGAAACTGAGATCTTGGCTGTTATATATTAACATTAGTGCCCTAAAATAAGAATCCTATTAATATATATATTACTAAAAAGGTTTTAAGTTCTCAAAATGAGCACTCCTTCTTAATAAAAAAGTTGGCTTGCTATTCTAAACTAAACTATAGTTATTTCTTAATTTTCTAATATTTTTTCCTCTGCCTTTACGCAGATTGGAGTATTCTCTGACTGAGTATTTCATAAAAAAGAAAGTTTTCAGGGCGGAGATATGACTGGCCGTGTGTGCGAATGAATGGGCAGGACAAACAAAGACAGCAGGCGATGTGCCGGGCAAAAAAGGACGAGCAAACAATGTCTAACTGCAGAGAGCACAAAGAGCAGACACAATGCCTAGAAGAAAAACCCAGCGGGAAATGAAACAATATTCAAAGTACAGTATTTTTCCTATATGTATCACAGCTGCACTGCTAGTTCAGCCTAAAATACAAGCTAGATAAATCTTAATGGAGTCCAGAAGTAAATAATTTAAAGCTGGCATTCCTTTCTATTTAATTCAATTTAATTCAAATGTCAAAAATACAGAAATAAACTTTAAACTATTTTACTTGCCTTTATTTCCCACCTTCTTTCCCACCCACTCTCCCTCAGAAAAGTCAATCTGCTTCCTCAAATATTAAGCTGCCTTTAAATCACTAATTTAAACACACAAAACTTTAATTTATTGACATAATTCTGTTCAAGGACTAGTAGAATCTATAAACAAACTGTTGAAAAATGTCAAAAACTGTACCCAGACCCCACTTTAAAGACTCTTAACTCCTAACCCATAAAATCTGACCCCGAAATCAATTTACGCAACCAAAACATAAATCCCCATATTCGAAAAGTTCCAATTTCCAGCTACACGCACGCGTTTAATGGATTGCCTTTCTGTGGTCTCGGCGGCTCAGCTGTCACCCCTACCTCGGGCGCCTCTCATCCACATCCCACTCATCCCCTGGCTTTTTTTCGGTTCCTGCAATCTTCTCCAGAACTTTGTTTGTTGTTAGTCACTGTTGCTGTTGCCGGTGCCAAGTGATTTTTTGGCCCAAACCGGACCAACCCGGACCGGACCAGATCGGACCGGCACTAGGCTAAAAACCAATCAAAACAATACTATGTAGCCCCGGATAACTCGACTGTCTGTGTAATTTTTGCGCACTTTTGCATCACCAAACAAACTCAATTAAAAAGTCTGTCCTAAAAAAAATAACAAAAAAAAAAAGGAAGAGAAAATAAAAGAGGACAGCGGGGAATCGCAAAAATATTTACTGTAAACTTGGCCGGCATTCCTATGGACTATGGACTATATGAACATCAAAGCCAACACACGCACGCCCACATCCCCAGCACCAGCACCAGTCCCAGACCCAAGCCCCGCCCCAGCCAGGACTGCCCACAAAGTGCAAGCGCTTAAAGCCGGCAAATAAAAAATGCAAGCAAACAGGCAACCAAAATGGCAATTGCGCCGGGCAGTTGGACAGTTTGGCCATGATGATGGCGGCGGGGTAGAGTCGGTAAAAATGGCATGGAGGAAGGGTTGTGGATTCGGACGGGATTCGGAGGGGGTGCTGGACAAAACGCGCTTGGTGTCGAGTAAACGCAAGCCATACACACACACACTTCCCTCTCAGTCACAGCCCAATGCACCACTTAGTTTCCCCTCGCTGCCCTGAAATTATGACGTGCCAAAGGGGGGATGGCCATGGAGATGGCTATGTGGCGCCAACGCCAAAGGAAGCGCTAAAAACTCACGCAGCATTTGCGTGTTGCTCCTCCTCGCATGGCCAGGCCTTGCCATCATAAAAAAGCGTGGCGAGCGTGGAGCCATCAGGACAAGAAAAAAGAGAAAAAAAAAGAAAGCCTGGAGGAGAACAGCAGAGCAGCGGAAAGGCGGGAAGAAAGCCCCGGCCAGCAAGTGCTGGACACATATTTGAAAAGGAAACTACGTGAACGAAACTCAACGGGTGGCAAAACAGGACACGGAACGTTAGACAGATGGACATGGGACCGCCTGGCACCCACTCGACCCACTTCCAATCCTCAATCCTCCTCCTCCTCCTGAAATCCTCCCACAGCCACACATCTCCTGCCACCCTGCTCTGTTCTCAGCGCGAAAATTAAACGGCACATAGTTGGCGTTATTTTGCTCCGTTTTTTTTTTTTTAGCTGCCTGTCTTGCCTTGGCTTCAATGGAGTCCGGGCAACCGTGGTCTGTAGTCCGTAGTCCGTAGTCTGGTGTCCAGCGTCCGGTATTCCATAGTCCTCGTTCCTCTCGCACTCTGTAGTTTGGCAGTTGTGGCCCTCGAGTGCACTAAAAGCGCAAATTAAGTTGGCTACTCTCCTTTTTTTTATTATTCACCGCCATGTGTATGCATCGCTGGCCCAAAACTGCAACAAAATTAAAAACCTAAATTGTGCGAAAAGGGGCTAAGGGAATCAGCCGGAAAGACAGGGAGCTAGGGACAAAAAGAAATTAAATGTCTGTCCAGGGGGAGGTGCTAACGAGGAGAGTTGCAGTTGGCTTTTGGAATCTTTCGTAGGTCAAGAGTAAAAATCAATGGCCAAGATTAATTAGCTTTAATTATAAAGTTTAGAAAGAAATAATATAGATAGTCAAGGCTTTTTAAGGCAGATCTACTGTAGATCCCAAAATAAAAGGTTTCCTCATAATAAACCTACTTAAGAACTAAAGTAATACCGAATAAATATAATAAATTTTAAGTTCCCAAAATTCCTAACCCTTCTAAACTAATTCATTATGAATTATATTGTTTGTTCTTTACTTTACAAACTGGTTAACTCTATGTTATTTCATTTCAGACACATATTCATAGCTCAACTCCTGTTAGTTCAAATCAAACAATCGAAATACTACACCCTCAATAACAAAAACAATACCAATAATAATAATAATAGCCAGCCAGAAGTGATCAACTTCAGAACAGACGAAGGGAGGCATCAATTGAACACAATTTGTGGTCTGGCTAGCGGATCGAAAACGTGCTGCAGTCGCAGCTGGACGAGCTTAGGCAAAAGTTTGTAATTACAGGCCACAAACAATGAGGAGCAGCGACGGACGCCAATGCATTGGCAACTTTTCAATTAAAAACATAAATATAAAGAGGCAGGCAGCATGAAGGAGCGAATGGAGAAGGGAATGAAAAGCCAGCGACTTGTGTCAACAATTACTTACTGAATGGTGATTAAAATGTTGATGCCCGACAGGCACCACCATGGGCAGCAGACAATAGCCAAGCACGGAGGCCACCGCCCCGAAGGTCACCTGCGCCCGGATGACCATCAGCGACAGCAGGCAATAGAAGAAGATGCAGCCCATCACGCCGATGCCGTAGATGTACGAGAATGTCACTTTGCCGCTCTGTGGAAAGTGGGAGAGTTAATTGTTAGTTTATAGTGAGGAAGAAACTTAATTTCTTGAAGTTAAACATATTTAAAATTAATTTGTAAACTTTAAAAACCTTAGCAGAAATTAAACAAGCAATATATTATCATATAGTAAAACCCACCAAGAGCAGAAAGCCACCAAGTGTGAGACAAAAGACCAGCGGACCCGCCATGTCCGTGTCCTGGAGTATTTGTTGGTCGGTGCCCCGCAACGGATTCAGCACAGCGAGCGTCTGAAAAGAAAAATAGTGTGAGTGCAGGAATTAATGCGATTAAAATGGAAGCAAGTGAAGGATTACACAGCCAGGGGTGGCGCGACTAGGAGGAGGTCTCCATCATCACTCATGGAGCCTGCGGCTGGACACGGGATTCCGATCACGGGACTCCCGGACACAACACAACAGCATAACACAATTCATTTGTTCGCACAGCGGTCATAAAACGAACGAAGCCCAGCGCCCCGCTTTCGCCGAACATTTGTTCTCCTAGCGTTTTTTGGTTTCCCTCCTCTCCCCCCGGCCGCTGTGCAGTGGCAGAGAAATTTGAAAAATGGAAATTGATGATAAATGATATTGCTGACCAGCCAGCCAGCTAGCTAGCAAGTGAGCGGTGAGGCCGAGGGCCGGGAACCGGGCCTGGGAACTGGGCCAGCAAAAGCTGTCAACGCTTTTTGACGCATACGAATGTGGGACAGGACAAGAGGCCATGAAATTTTATACTACAACCCCGGCATGGATCCACCAAAAATGTTTGTCAATGGGAAATTCCGAGTGTCTATCAGTGCGCGGTTTCGTCAGCTTTAATTGAGATTGAACAGCGTTTAGAGAGGGCGGGAATATGGAATATTTTAGTGATGGTAAAGGGAGTACTTGTTGTTTTAGTTGGGAAAAAACTAAAGCGTGTTTGGTAAGAAATTATGAAAAAACCAACTAATTTTAACTAATCAAATACCTATTTATTATATGTTTTCAGACGTAACATAAAAGCTGTTAAAAATAGAAACTAAAATATGTTTACGATATCTGGTACTTTTTTCCTACGTGAAGTTCAAGTCACTTAATATAATTCTCCTATCTACTACTACTTACTTCCCATCCCTCAACACATACTCATAAATATCCAAAGCCTCAAATATGTATATATGTACTTTGTATAGACTTTCATCACCAATCTCCCATTACATTAACTGTACTGAGTGGCAAAAACACAAATCTAACCATAATTCCCCCCACAGCCATGCAGCTGATGATGTACAATTTAATTAGCATTCCATTTCATTTCAGTTTTATGATGGCGCACGGACTCTCATTAACATTTTCATTTTTCAATTAACACAAACGTAATAAATTCCGTGCCGGAGCCAAAGAAATGAGAGAGAATCAGGCGCACGCAAATTTTTTACAAAATGGACAAAAATGCAGAAAGTTACACACAACAAACTGGACGGGAAAGGAGAAAAAAAAAAGTGTAGAAAAAAATGAGCGAGAAAAACTTTAATTAAAAACACAAAAGTTGCTTTATTTATTTAAAAACAACTACGTCCAGAGAGCGAGGCCCAGGGCGAGTGCAATGAAAAAATATGTCTTCATTAACGACACAAACCGGCAAGTGCAGCGACAACAATGCCACCGACCAAAGCGCACAATAAAAAACGCAAAAAAAAATACAGAAAAAAAGGAAACCAAAGAAAAAACAATAGAATTATTGCGGCAGGAAGAGAAGCTCGCAATAAATACAAAAGCGAAATGCAAAAACATTTAAATTTCAATTAAAAAGGAGTTGGGGAGTGAGCGGCGGAAAATCGCGCGCGGCCTAAAGTGGCCGCCCCAAAAGAAGAGCCGTCCCCCGCTGCGTTGCACAAATTAGAAAAAGGCAACGGTTCCGGCGGAAAATGCGTAAAAGGCAAAGCAGGAATTATGCGGCTGAGAATGAGGCTGAAGCTGAGTTGGAGTAATTGTTCGGCCAAACAAAGTGGGCAACTTAAAACCGGAGGAGGCTCCTTTGTGGCTGTGGCTGTGGCGGTGTCGGTAGCATCCCGACTAGAATCGGGCGCATAAAATATGCAATTTGGCTCCGGCTCCCTCTCAAGATGTCTAGCTAAAAATGCGTTCAAGTGCAGCACGCTGGCTTTCATCTTTCCATCCCGCCCCGGGGCAGGCAGCTCCAAAGGTGGAGAACAACGCCAATTATGGAGGGATTTCTTTGTCTTGCCGTTTCCTCTTACCTTTTGGAAAATGTGATTCGGATTGATGCCCAGTTCTGTAAAGAAAAAAGGAAACAAGATGCATTAGCTAATTGCTAAAAAAAGAGGCAAGGCGGTAAACTAAAATTAAGAGTGAAGAAATCCTTTCTAAAATGTACATCGTGACGCAGGAGACAATATTAGGCTTCTTATGTATATTTTCGTAGCTAAAACCTTAAGTTTTCTTTGCTTTAAATTCGTATAAAAGTTCGAGGAAATGTCTTTTAATTAAACTAATTGTCTTAAAAACGGATTACCTTTGTAAATTATCATAATTTTAAATGATTTGCTGCTTTCTTGAATTAATTTTTGTGATATTATTACATTAAATTGATAGTTTTACATGAATAGTGATAATGAAACACACATAATTAATATTTTAATTTGATTTATCGAAGTTAGTAGAGAGCGGGATGACAAACAATGCTTACGATTGGGATTCTGGTTCATAAACAAACATGGAAGACGGATTTCCGGTTAACTTGGTCGCGCTCTTATTTTACAACTTCAGACAAGCTCCACAGGGACAATTAAGCACAAATAGTTCATATTTTAGTGTAAATTATTGAAATCAGTAAAGTGTCTGCTTTGTGGTAACTTTTTAGATTATGAAATAAAGCTATTCTGTGTTGGCTTTCCCTTAATCTTGGAGCAATTTTGTAGGTTTTCGAGAGTCCCCAATTCAAGTCCACAAATTCACTAATACACGCTAAGATACCCCTCTTACCCTCCAAAAGTGGTGGCTCATCATCGAATTCATTGCCGGTTCCACCGCCGCCGCCGCCTTGTTTTCCGCTCTTGTCCGGTCCGTAACTTGTGTCCGTGTACGCCGTGGGATCATAGAAACCGCCCAATCCCTGGGCTGGAGGCTGGGCATAGGTCGCATCATAGTTGGGCGGCACCGAGGGTTGTGTGTTGTCGAAGCTCTGGAAGTTCCTGCAATCGGACCGAGCCATTTGTACGGTTGATATCTCGAATCACCGGAATGTACTCACAGTTCCTGCCCGAATTCCGGCATATCGAAGTTGTAGCTGGCATCCGCCGAAGGCCCGGAGGCGTAAAAATCATTGGGTCCGCCAAACTGAGACATCTCTACCGTAATTTAAGCACAATTGACATGGAATATTTACCAAATTTAACAAAACAATAATTGCTACACGTCAACGATGTGACCGTTGCTTAAGTCCCAACATATACCATCGCGCTCTAGTTAAAAATACTGAAAATATTTAAAGCTCGCCATATGGTCCTTTTAAATGCAGCATTTTGTAGTCTGGCAACGCCTTTTCGGAAAATTTAAATTACTTCGAAAGAAATATCGAAATTCTGTTTCATATTTAAGGCACAAATTCGGAGCTAAAAATAAACCAGTTTGTAAGTATTTTGTAGAAATTTATCATTTCTAAGTAACCATATAAAGATTTAATTTAAAATTTAAGACAAGTCTGGAGTATTATATTTTTTTTCGGAGTTGGAGTGCTAGGTTAGGTTACAGATAAATACTTATATTTATTAACCACTAACCAATTAAACAATTGAACAATTATATTATAAAAATCTTCGAATACTTTAATAAAAAAACAGAAGGAGAGATCGCTTGAGATCTGCACCAACGCCTGAGCCCAGATATCTAGGAGGGTTACAAATTAGAATTCAAGTAAAACCCATACAGCATTTTTGGATCTTATAAAATATATATTTTTCTTAATTAGAGTCAAGTTTTTGTTTACGACTTAAAAAGAAAGTAAAGGTAACCATTTATTTGTCACTTAATTATTCCGGGTCAACTCTGACACTTGACTTAGAACCTCTCAATGTATTAATGATTCCAAGAAATGTTATAAATAAAACAATTAAAAAGCTCGCATACCGATTCCAACGAAGCCAAGAGTATTGAACTCAATGGACATTAAATGAAATACATATATTTATATACATATGTAACTTGCATTGGTTGCATTGATTTTGTTATCAGCAGCATATAAATATACGAGGCACGGTCTCAGTCAAGCAGTATCCCCCAGACTTTCCTCTTGAGCTAAAGATGTCACCGAAATTCGGTCTAGCACTCCTTCTCCTTTGCTTCGTCCTTTTGGGACTGAGCGACGCCCAAAGGCAGCAGCAGCAGCAGAGGAGAGGATATCGAGTACAAGGCGTGAGTGGAATAATATATCGTTTTGTTCAGCAGAATCTCAATGTATTGATCTTCACAGAGATACCAGGGTCGCAATACAGGAGGTGGTGATGGCTTTGGGGCACCCGATGGCAGTGCCCCACAGATAGATGGCGGCGGAGTCGATTGCAACCAGAACACCCTGGCCGGCGGCAATCGTGACAGGTTCAGGCAAAGACACTAAGAAAGGATAGAGGAAAACGCCCTTGGACCACGATCTTAGACTCACGGAATGCGATACAAAAATGTAGGACAATGGTTTTTGAAAAAATGTCACATGTTTAAAAGTAAGCTAATCCTTTTTGCAATAAAGAAAGTGTTCAATTTCCTACAACTCATGATTTTGAATTAAGGCATATTTTGAAGGAAGAAATAACAGAAAAAGAATAAAGAATTCAAGATAATGACCAGAGTACATCAAGATTATACAGACACTACTGTAAAAAGCCAGATTACCTCCAGTATATTAAAAACACGCCCCTCTTCTTTTGGTAACATTCATAATACATTTATATTTCCATAGCTCCATTTTTGCAACACACACAAGTTACTGAAATAAGTCGCTTTCTCCATCTCTTGTAGTAAGTAAGTAAGAGGTACATGCTTCTGGGGCTACGTTGTTATTGCGTTCTTTAAGGGTCTATAATATGTAGGAATATATATATATTGTAATTCGTAGTTTCAAACTCTCTTAGATTCGTTTAGTTGGTTTTCGGTTAGTTTTCACACAATGGGGAAGGGGAACGAACACAATCGATAACTTTATGAAAATTACTAACAATAAATAGCTGAACTATAATTACATATATATCAACATAGAATAGGTAAACATATGTCTCGTATATGTACGTTGTTTATGTAAGTAATGTGTGTTTATGGCTGGCTTAGCTGGACAACATCCGTGTACGTCCGTGTCTCATTCTGTGTTTCATTTTGCGCTACCGACTAATTATTGTTCGTCTTTCCTAACTGGTCGCAGTCGTCGTGTGGTTTTTGTTTAGTTTTCTGTGTTTTTGTTTCCTGTGATTCGATTCTGACCCGACTAGACCTGAAGAGGCGGGCCAAGAAACGGTTAAACTTATAAATAAACTTGGATTCAAATATCTTATTATGCATTATGTAAATATGACTAGATTGAATGGGGAATTCGAATAATAAGTAACCTAGCTGGGCTTTCTCATTTCGTTTTTGGTTTCCTCGCGCTAGGGCATTCCGCATCCTCCTCCGCTTAGTCCTCCAGATTTCGGAAGGCCTGCTGCAGGTCCTCGTACAGCTGATCGTAGTCCGCCTTGATCTTTTGCTCGCCATCTTTCAAGGGGTCCTGCGAAATGGAAAAAATGGAAAATATTGAAGAAGGAATCACAGAAGCAGCTCCCAGCCTTGACTCACCTTGAACTTCATTGACGACAGTTGGTACATGATCCCGCCCATCGACTCCCTGATGGTGTTCCATGTGATCTTGTTGTCCGACTGGGCGGTCGACTCGACGGCATGACGAGCGGTCTCGTAGAAGCACAGGATGTTTCTCAGCATGCCCACCGTCTTGTAGAAGGGACAGACGCGATCGTACGGCGAGTAGGAGTTCTGTTGCAGGAAGTCGTCCTTCAGCAGCTTGGCCACCTCCAGTGTCACCTTGTCGGTCTCGGCCAGCGAGGCCTTGCCCACCAGCTGCACGATCTCAGACAGATCCTCCTCCTCCTGCAGGATCTCCTTGACCTTGGTACGCAGCGGCACGAACTCGGGGAAGTTCTTGTCATAGAAGTCGTCCAGGGCGCGCATGTACTTCGAGTAGGAGATGAGCCAGTTGATCGAGGGGAAGTGCTTGCGCTGGGCCAGCTTCTTGTCCAGACCCCAGAACACCTGCACGATACCCAGGGTGGCGGAGGTCACGGGATCGGAGAAGTCACCACCAGGAGGCGACACAGCACCGACAATCGACACGGATCCCTCGCGCTCGGGGTTGCCCAAGCACTTGACGCGACCGGCACGCTCGTAGAAGGTGGCCAGACGGGCGCCCAGGTAGGCTGGGTAGCCGGAATCGGCAGGCATCTCAGCCAGACGACCCGAAATCTCGCGCAGTGCCTCGGCCCATCGAGAGGTGGAGTCGGCCATCATGGCCACGTTGTAGCCCATGTCACGGAAGTACTCCGAAAGGGTAATCCCCGTGTAGATGGAAGCCTCACGGGCAGCCACAGGCATGTTGGAGGTGTTGGCCACCAGGGCGGTGCGCTTCATGATGGACTCGGTCACTCCATCGACCTCGCACGTCAGCTCGGGGAAGTCACGCAGTACCTCGGACATCTCGTTGCCACGCTCACCGCAACCGACGTAGATGATGACATCGGAATTGGAGTACTTGGAGAGGGCCTGGAAAAATAGAAATAAATATAAGCAATTATATAGAAGATTACTTCAATTGAATCAGAGTTAGTTCCGATTGATGCCATGGAAGCTACAGGATGGTAATAAATCCTGGCTATCTGCCATATTAATTTAAGTACGATGAAGTTGTCAGAGTTTATCAAATCTTAACAAAGAACAAAGAACAAACGAGGCTGCATCACTTTATTCTCAAAGGCTAGACAATGCAATGTACAAGCAAAGCAGCAACCACAGCCTATATGTTCCACTCAGTAACGAACAAGAAAGCTTTTTCTATCTCTTTTTAAGTTTCTTTGAACTATTGGGAGCGGAACCGAACCGTGGGTTGGGCCACGTTTCCATGCTGTGGATTGTGCAAACTGATAATGTTTTAGTCTATAATTCTGGTTAAAAATCGCCGAGGCCTTCAGCCTTAACTCAAATGGCAATTCAAGTGAAACCTACGCAGCCTTCTTAGGTCATAAACCCAGCTTTCTTTGAATAAATTAAAATTAACGCATTGTTTACGACTTCAAAGTAAAAATAACCATTTCGTTGTCACTTAAATATTTCGGGTGAACTTCGACACTCTTCTAAGAAATAAAAATGTTGATCTCTATGAGTTGCATTGCTGGTTTTGTTATCAGCAGCATATAAATAGGGGAGTCCCGGTCTCAACCGAACAGTATCTCCCAGACTATCCACTTGAGCTAAAGATGTCTCCGAAATTCGGTCTAGCACTCCTACTCCTTTGCTTCGTCCTTCTGGGACTGAGCGACGCCCAAAGGCAGCAGCAGCAGCAGAGAGGATATCGAGTACAAGGCGTAAGTGGAATAATATAACTTTTGTTCAGCAGAATCTCAATGAATTGACCTCCACAGCAATACCAGGGTCGCAATACGGGAGGCGGTACTGGCTTGGGATCGACTGATGGCGGTGTCGGTGGTGGCGGAGTCGATTGCAACCAGAACACCCTGGCCAGCGGCAATAAAGACAGGTTCACGGCAGGAAAAAGATAGAGGAAAACGCCCAAGTCTAGACCAATGGTTTTGATAAAATGTCACTTGTTTAAAAATGAACAAATCATTTTTGCAATAAATATACATATATGACATTTTCAACAATTTAAATTTTTGAATGATGGCATTTGCCTGTTTATTTTAGGGTAATTTGGGCGCTCTTAGATTAATAACAAAATAACCGAATTATAACTCGATCGAAGCCAAGATTATTTTGATCTTACTTAACATTGAATTAAATATATTCATCTACACTGAGTTGCAATACTTTAACCCAATTGCCACTTCAACGCTCTGTATCTGGAGTTGTATACAATGCAGGCTAAAGATCTTAGTCTAATTTTGTTCGTGACTCGTTTAACTATGTTTTCTGAAAATTTGAAACAATTTGGTTGGCCGAAAGAACTATGGCAAAGAAAAACGTAAGGAAATTTCCAATTAAATGAGGTATTGATCATTGAAATTGGAGAAAGGAAAGCAGCGGGTGAGACTGATTAGAAAATAAAGTGGTTTACACTTTCTGTTTCTTGGCTCTTTAGCATGCATTGTATACAACTCAATATACAGACCGTTGAAGTGAGAAATCGAAATCGGGTTAGAGTTTTACACCTCAGTGAATGTGTATATTCTAGTTAATGTTAAACCGTAAAAGCATGTTTCGCTTTGGCTTAGATGTTTTCGAAAACGCATTAGCTTATCTACTTCTGTGCTTCGTTCTGCTGGGTCTCTGTAGTGCGGACAGCCAGATTTATACACCAGAACCAATTATATATAATAATATATATACATTTATATACATTATTTTAATTTTTTGTATAATGTTTACCATTTATCTTAACAGCAATTTATTGATCCGAATAAGGATTTAAGAGGACCGGTGACTGATGGCAAGGAGAGAGAGGCTTCCTGGTTTCCAAAGAGCGAGAAAGAGAATTTAAGCATAGGAAACTCTAACCACAAAAATTAAAGAACTGTTGTCACAATAAGGAACTTATTTTGCAAATAAAAATGTATTCAATTTTCTACAATTCATATGATAAGGTGGATTGCTTTTACTCAATGTATATGGGCGTTATCAGGAAAATCAATATAAGGCATCTCTAACAAAGTGTATTCTAATCAAAATTTGTGAGTGTCTGAATATTTTTCCCCTGACCTAAGGTCGTTGTTTCTTAAGCAAACCGACATTTTGTTTACCTTTGTTTTCCTTAGATTGATTTTACTCTTTAATAGTCTGGTTTTATCTTTTCGAATGAGTATTTTCAGGTGCAAAGGATAAATTTACTTAAGGTGGTTCCCCTAATTCTATCAAAGTCTTGATCTACTAACTAGATAATTTGAAAAGGCCTAAAGCTCGCTAGTAACCAGGCGTTTTTTAGAGTAATTAGTTATTTTCGAAGAATATCAGATAATCACACCAGAAGATAAAAAAAAATTAGTGGAATCTTTGCCTAGACGACTGAAGGAAGTTTTGCACAAAAAAAGGTAACAGAAAGGCTTTAAATTCTCAAATAAAATATCATTTTCTTAGCTGTACGCAGACTTTTGCGACTGCTTTTTTTAAGGGGGCTTGAGTAAAATGGTTATTATAAGAAAACCGCTAAGCGCATAATTCTGGGAAAATATAAGGAGACGGCCAATTGAATGTTTACTGGAATGAACCCATTTTTGATTCGCAGTGCAAAATATGAGCAGAGTTATTTGATGTTTGAAGTCAAAGTTTTAATTTTTTATGGTGCTGTACGCAGAAATATGCGGCCAAGTGTACATATTTAAATAAAAAACACTGATAATGTCAAAAAAAAATTCTTGGAACTTAAGGTTATTGTGTATTCCTCGAAACAGAGTAAATATATTATTAGACATAAGTTCATAAATTAAAAACACCGATAATGTCAAACAAATTCCTCGAAACAGAGTACTGATAAATGAGGCCAAACATTTTAATCGCAATTATTATGAAAAAAAATATTTATATTCATACATAAGCTCGCCTTTTTATTTGTATTATTTTCTGTGTCAATCCGAGTCATCTTTGACCTCCTATAATCAGTATAAATATTGATCGAGTGCCTGGCCACAATCACAGTATCCTCAAGACTCCCCTGCTGAGCTCAAGATGTCTCCAAAAGTCGCCCTAGCTCTTCTACTACTCTGCTTCGTCCTCCTGGGGCACAGCAACGCCGAGAGGCTGCAACGCCAACAGCAGGTGTATCAAGGACGGCCAGGAGTAAGGGTAAGTCCCAGCTATTTGTGACTTAAAAGGTTGAGTTTAATCTTGATTCTTTCATAAAAACAACAGCAACCCATCCGTAGTCGCCAAGCTACCGGTCAACCTGGACAAACTGCATGCATCGATAACGCTGCAGCGGGAGGTGCCGCTCAAACTGCTCCGGGAGGTGGCAATCCGGAACCTGGAGAAGTCGATAGCAAACCGAACAATCTGGCTGCCAACATCAAGGACATGCGAAGACCGCACTAAGGTCAAACCTAGCTAGCAGATGAGAAAACTATTCCAGACTCGAAAATGTATAAGTAAATAAACAAAGCATTATTCATGCCTTAACCAGAGCTTAATCTTGAGGGCTTAAGGTTGAGGGCACGATGACCTTCAGAGAGTTCAGGCCCCAACACTCACCTGAGAGATAACAGTCTTGCCGCAACCAAAGGCACCGGGGATGGCAGTGGTTCCGCCCTGGACGCAGGGGAAGAGTGAGTCAAGGACGCGTTGGCCAGTGAAGAGCGGATGGTTGGCGGGCAGCTTCTCGGTCACGGGACGCGGCTGCCTTACGGGCCACACTTGCAACATGGTGTGCTTGGTGATCTCGCCGTCGAACTCCGTCTCCAGGACGATATCCTCCAAGTTATAGTTGCCCGCCGGGGCAATGTATCGCACGGTGCCCTTGGCCCTCGGCGCCACAAGCATGCGCTGCTTCACCAGCGTGTTCTCGTGCACCAAGCCATACAGATCGCCTCCGGTAATGTGCGAGCCCACGCGGACATTCAAGGGATTGAATTCCCACATCACGGAGCGGGAGAGGGCCGGCGTGTTCACGCCCTTGGGTATATAGATGGAGTTGGTCATCACACCAATGTCCTTGAGCGGACGCTGGATGCCGTCAAAGATGCTGCCCATGATGCCCGGGCCGAGCTCCACGGACAGGGGTTTTCCTGTGCGCAGGACGGGATCGCCCACGGTCACGCCGGAGGTCTCCTCGTACACCTGGATGGTGGCCATGTCGCCCTCCAGACGGATGATCTCGCCCACCAACTCGTAGTAGCCGACGCGGACCAACTCGTACATAGCAGATCCCGACATGGCCTCCGCGGTGACCACTGGAAATGGGGAAGAGCGGCAGAGAAATCCGGATTGGACCGATTAGCGGGGTCAGCGAGTGAAGGACGCGCGGGTGACGTCGCCTACCTGGGCCCGAGACCGCATAGACACGGCCGTACTCCGACTCGCGCTCCTCGTCTTTCATTTTCCTCAGGTTGGACATGGTCGCGGTTGCTTCTCTCTTCTTCTTCTGCTTCGGTAACGGTCAAAACGCGCGTTCGCTGCGGGGAAGAAGGCGATTTTGATTTCGATTTTACCAATAAACAAAAACACATTTTCCATGCCCCCGAGAGTCAGAGAAAGAGAGAGAGTTTTCCGAGTGTGCTGAGCAGGAAAATCGTAGATGGCGCTGCTGTGCTGCAGCAGCCCCCAGTGAAAAGCTTCACACCCCCGCAGCCCAGCATCGATTTTCCAATACAATTTTCACGCATGCCACGGATGGCGAGCTGAATTTGCACTATTTTCCACAGCCCAAGCGGGATTTCCACAATTTCACTTTAATCTGAACCGTTATTGCTGGGTTCTGCTTGCGCTGTGCAGTAATTAATCCTTTTTTGGCTGCCCTAAAATTAAATATGCTCACATTTGTTTCAGCAGCTCTTATGAAAATTCTCTTGCTTATTGGTTTCAGTGCGACCAGATTGTGTGAGTGAAAACTTGCCGAGAGTTTTCCACCCCGTGGAAAATCCTATCCTTGAAAATACAGTTTTTCTAATGGACTTGAAAAATCCGTATAAAGTAAAAGACCTTAATATTTTTTCCATAATCATGTTTATTTTTTTCTAATTAGAGTTATTTTAGACTCAAATATAGCCTTGGGGAATCGAAATAAACTCAATCTAAATCTTTTAAAAATTTTCAAGAATTTATAGTGAAAAACGAAAACATTATTGTGTACTAACCGAGTTTAAACATACTTAAATATTTACATTTATTTATTTAACCGCGCCTTTAAAGTAATAAGGTTGTTTTTTAATATTTGAAATCTTTCTATAAATACTAAATTTGTAAGGATAATCAGATCCTTCATAACTTTTGTTTGATTAAAAGCGAAATTTCAAGCTTTTTCCTCTTAACGGGTTTGAATTTAAAGTAATGCTATATATTTTAAAGATAAGCTTTATTTTAGAAGTTCTTAATGTAAGCTAATTTTATGTAGTTGAATGTCCTTTTTAATTTTATTCCAAAGGATCATCAAATACCGATAGTCATCTACAATCGATAAAACAAACAATCGCTGCTTTGGTCAGTGTTCCCAGATCAGGGGATTTCCCCCCAGATTTAGGGTTTTTTTAATGTCATAGGGGGAATTTTAGGGGGGAAGTATTTCTAGGGGGAAAGTTCAGGGTTTTTTTAGGAACCAATTGATTTAAATGTTAAAAAAAAAACTCTGTAAAATTGCATTATTTTTAATAGCAATATTGCCAAGAACAGAGAGAACAGAGCTTAAAAGTTTTGCCAGCTGATGTTGGCGCATTCTGTAAACCTGCTTTTAAGATGCTTAGAATGGTTATTCTTCTGAAATTTTTTCGCTTTGCAACATTGCGTCGTCATAATCAGATATTCTTCCTTTAAGTATTTGAAATAAACAGATTTTTTGAATTTAGGTGAAAGACTAGTATTTTTGGGGGAAATAGCGACTCCTTAAGATTTTTTAGGGGGAAAACAAAATTTTCATCTGGCAACACTGGCTTTTGTATATCAGCGTTGGCCGACATCGGTCACACTGCGGTTATTTTATTCGGCTGTAATTTTTGTAAAAACTTTATTAAACCGCAATTAAACCAAGCAGACGACCTGCTTCCGTGTGGTAGTGCTTCGACGCGGGTGTCATTATGTGAGAGCCTTCCGGCCGACCAGTGTAACGTGCGCGCAGCACCCCGGGGCAACCGAAAAGATAACCTCCAAAGTCCAGACTTCGCAGACATCGATGCACCTGCTTCGGCTTTGCCACCTCTTTTCTCCCCCTTAATGCAACTGAAATAGTCCCTGTGATTAGTGAATAAATACAGCCCCGCCATGTCGACGTCGTCGGTGGTGCAGCAGTTCGTGAACGGGCTCAAGTCCCGCAACCGGAATGTGCAGAACAAGGCCACCCAGGATCTGCTGTTCTACGTGAAGACGGAGCTCCGCGAGATGTCGCAGGAGGAGCTGGCGCAGTTCTTTGATGAGTTCGACCACCACATCTTCACCATGGTGAACGCGGCGGATATTAACGAGAAGAAGGGCGGCGCCCTTGCCATGAGTGAGTCCGTGACAGGCAAGCCGGTAGTTCTGGTCGCAATTAAGGGAGTCCCTTACCACTTACAGAGTGCCTCATAAACTGCGAGGGCAGTCTGACAGCCAGGAAGGGCATTTCGCCCTACTTGAACCGCCTGCGGGACCTGCTGCTGATCAACGACGTGTCCGCAGCGTGACCGTTTATGGTATTTTAAATACTTTTTGGTATTTTATCAGCTCTGATTTTGCTCAAAAGTATTTTAATGGTATATAGGTATTTAGTAGCATTTTTCTAAGATTTTATGGTATTATATGGTATTTTCGGTTTGGTCACACAAACAATTGTGATAATCTATTAAGACAAACAAATAGTGAACATGAGTACTAAGCAAAATATAGAGATGAGTGGGAGACTATGCCGGAAAATCAAAATGGCTGGGCAGGAGCGCAAATAAGATGGGTGCGCATTGCAAAGCGTGCCAGACGGACATTTTGAGTAGGCTGGCGTCACTTAAGCAGCACGCGGCTACACAAAACATAAAGACAATATGAAATTCTTCTGTGCAAAATCGAAGGTGAGTGATATGCTTTTAAATTATATGTAAATAATAACTATTCTTTTTCAGATTCAGATGACTAGACAAAGAAGTACCTCTATTATTTTATTTTAAGAAAATGTTACAAAATGAATTTTAAGCATTTAATTAATTTTAAGACTTTAAATATATATTGGAATATGGAATTGAATACGAATGCATATTGTTTTAGTTTTATGTTGGACTGAAATATTATTAATCTTGTAAAATGAAATAAAAACAAACATTTTTGCAATTCGAAAACCTTATTTTTTCTATATATAATAAGTCAATTATTATTTTTACATATTACATATTATTATTTGAATTTCCAGGCGATTTATTTGTTATGGTATTTATAGTGGTATTTTGTAAAATATGAAATAGTATTTTATAGTATATTTTTGAGACCAAATTGGTATTTCTCGTTTGGTCCGGCGCGGTCACGCTGCGTGTCCGTGATGGAGATAGCCGCCCGCTCCCTAGTCAAGCTGGCCAATATGCCGACCTCCAAGGGAGCCGACTCCTTTGACTTTGACATCAAGAAGGCCTTTGAGGTGCTGCGAGGCGAGAGACAAGAGGTGAATAAACCCTTAAAAATCTATTAAGAAATATCTAATATCTGCCTTTGCTTTCCAGTATCGCCGCCATGCCGCAGTCTTCATTCTCCGCGAGCTGGCCATTGCTTTGCCCACGTACTTTTACCAGCACATCCTCACCTTCTTCGAGGTCATTTTCAATGCCATCTTTGATCCGAAGCCGGCCATCCGGGAGTCGGCAGGAGAGGCCTTGAGGGCGGCCTTAATTGTCACCGCCCAGCGCGAGAGCACCAAGCAGTCTAGCGAGCCGCAGTGGTACAAGATCTGCTACGACGAGGCCAATGGCAGCTTCAATGTGGACTTGGCCGTTGGCAAGGAGCAGAAGGGCATGACACGCGACGATCGCATTCACGGCGGCCTTATTGTCTTCAACGAGCTGTTTCGCTGCGCCAACGCCACCTGGGAGCGGCGCTACACGGCCTTAAAGACGCTCTTCCCCAAGACGCAGCACAACAAGTTCCTCGAGGCCGCCGGCTCGCTGGGCGTGAGCTCCCAGCTGAACACGCTGGTGCCGAGGCTGAAGGTGCCCTTCATCGAGCGGCTCGGCAGCAGCCAGGCGCACATGACCGAGGGCGAGCAGCACAACGGAGTGGCCAAGTTCGCTGAGCGTGAGTCTAACGATCAAATAATGTATTTATTTTCATTTATTTATCTGTTTGTTTACCCAACACTTTACGAGCAATTACTGAAAGCAGATTACTCATTAATTCCCACTAATTGTTTCCACAGCACAACCTCCTCGAGTCGGCCTACGCCCACGAGATCCTCCAGGAGCACTACACCGCCATTTGCGACAATGTGCTGGAGCAGCGATCCTCCAAGTCGCCGTATGTGCAGCAGGCCCTCCTGCAGATTCTGCCCCGGCTGGCTGCCTTCAATCGCGAGGTGTTCGTGGAGAAATACCTGCCGACCTGCATCTCCCACCTGATGCTCATATTGCGGGGCAAGGAGAAGGATCGGGCGGTGGCCTACGTGACCATCGGCTACATGGCCGTGGCCGTGCAGAGTGCGATACAGGAGCACCTGTCGGGGATCATGAGCAGCGTGAAGCTCGCCTTGCCAGCCAAGGACTTGACCAGCAAGCGGAAGGTGCCCGTGGACCCTGCGGTCTTTGCCTGCATCACTCTCCTCGCGCACGCCGTCAAGTCGGAGATAAGCGAGGACGTCAAGGAGATCCTGGAGCAGATGTTCTACACGGGCCTCTCGCCGGCGCTAACTGTGTGCCTGCGCGAGCTCTCCGAGAATGTGCCGCAGCTGAAGTCGGCCATCACGGAGGGCCTGATCGGGGTCCTGTCCCAGGTGCTGATGAACAAGCCGGCGGCCATTCCCTACTCCGCCGTGCCCCTGATCGCCATCGATGGCTCGCTGATCATGCAGAATGCCGACGGCGCCACCACAGTGCTGGCCCTGAAAACCTTGGGCACCTTCAACTTTGAGGAGCAGAACATGCTGGACTTTGTGCAGCGGTAGGCCTTATCCGTAATAACGCAATATCTTCAGGTATTTATTAGATCTTCTTTCTCTGCAGTTGCGCCGACTACTTCATCATCCACGAGCAGCAGGAGATCCGCCTGGAGGCAGTGCAGACCTGCACGCGGCTGCTCAAGCTGGCTGTGCAGTCGTCGGAGAGCATGGAGAACTCCAAGACCCTCAGCGACACCGTCTCCCATGTAGTCGAGCGCCTGCTGATGGTGGCCATCACGGACATGGACTGCAATGTGCGGATACGCATCCTGCGCTCTTTAGATGAGACATTCGACGCCAAGCTCGCCCAGCCAGAGTCGCTGAATTCGCTGTTCATCACCCTGCACGACGAGATCTTCGAGATCCGGGAGCTGGCCATGGTCACCATTGGCCGGCTGTCATCCATGAACCCGGCCTACGTGATGCCCAAGCTCAGGACGACCATGATTGAGCTGCTGACGGACCTCAAGTACTCGGGCATGAGCCGGAACAAGGAGCAGAGTGCCAGGATGCTGGACCACCTGGTGATAAGCACGCCCAGGCTGATCTCCTCCTACATGAATCCGATCCTCAAGGCGCTGGTGCCCAAGCTGCACGAGCCCGAGTCGAATCCGGGCGTTGTTCTGAACGTGCTGCGCACCATTGGCGACCTGGCGGAGGTGAATGGTGGCTCCAACGAGATGGAGCTGTGGGCCGACGAGCTGCTCTCCATTCTCCTGGAGATGCTCGGCGATGCCGGCAGTCCGGACAAGCGCGGGGTTGCTCTGTGGACCCTGGGGCAGCTGATCAGTGCCACGGGCAGGGTGGTGAGCCCCTACCACAAATACCCCGGCCTCATCGACATCCTCATCAACTTCCTCAAGACGGAGCAGCGTCGCTCCACCGCAGGGAAACGATTCGCGTGCTGGGACTGCTGGGAGCCATGGATCCCTACAAGCACAAGATGAACAAGGGCCTGATCGACAGCCAAAGGACAATGTCCTGATTGCCTACTCCGATGGCAAGGTGGACGAGAGCCAGGACATCTCCACGGCCGAGTTGCTGGTGAACATGGGCAACGCCCTGGACGAGTATTACCCGGCGGTGGCCATAGCGGCCCTGATGCGCATCCTGCGGGACCCCACGCTCAGCACCCGGCACACCAGCGTGGTGCAGGCCGTGACCTTCATCTTCCAGAGCCTGGGCATCAAGTGCGTGCCCTACCTGGCCCAGGTGCTGCCCAATCTGCTCGACAACGTGCGCACGGCGGACAACAACCTGCGCGAGTTCCTGTTCCAGCAGCTCGCCATCCTGGTGGCCTTCGTCAAGCTGCACATCATCAGTTACATGGGCGACATCTTCAAGCTCATCAAGGAGTTCTGGACGATCAACACGCCGCTCCAGAACACGCTCATCAACCTGATCGAGCAGATCGCGGTGGCCCTGGGCTGTGAGTTCAGGGACTACCTGGCCGAGCTGATCCCCCAGATCCTGAGGGTGCTGCAGCACGACAACTCCAAGGACAGGATGGTCACCAGGAGGCTGCTGCAGGCCCTGCAGAAGTTCGGCAGCACCTTGGGCTACTACCTGCCGCTGATTGTGCCGCCCATCGTGAAGCTCTTCGACTCCCACTACGTGCCCCAGCAAGTGTCCCTGGTGGCGCTGGAGACCATCAACAATCTGGCCTGCCAGCTGGACTTCACCGACTACTCCTCGCGCATCATCCATCCGTTGGTCCGAGTGCTGGACGCCGAGCCAGAGCTAAGGGACCAGGCGATGGTCACGCTGCGCTCGCTGGTCAAGCAGCTGGGCAAGAAGTATCTGGTGTTCGTTCCCATGGTGCAGCGCATTCTCACCAAGCACCGCATCGCCGACGCGGAGTACGAGAAGCTGCTGAGTAGCATCCAGTCCAACAGCACGCTGGCGGATGCCTCCGGAGCGGGCGAGTTCGGCCTGCGTCCGGCCAAGATCAAGAACTACGAGCCCTTCGTGACGGACAGGAACAGCAATATAAATAATTTGCAGGTAAGCCGTCCTGGAGTTCCCTTCGGGTTAATTATTTTGACCTGATTCCCTTTGGTTCCCTTCAGGTGACCACCAAGGAGCTGCGCACGGCCTGGCAGGTGACACGGCGCGTGTCCAAGGACGACTGGGTGGAGTGGCTGAAGCGCCTGTCGATTGGCCTGCTGAAGGAATCCCCCTCGCACGCCCTGCGAGCCTGTCGCTCGCTGGCCCAGGAGTACGACACGCTGCTCCGCGACCTCTTCAACGCCGCCTTCATCTCCTGCTGGACGGAACTGTCGCCGGAGCTCAAGTCCGAGCTAACCCAGTCCCTGATTCAGGCCTTGCAGGTCACCGACATGCCGGAGATCACGCAGACCATCCTCAACCTGGCCGAGTTCATGGAGCACTGCGACCGGGACCCCATACCCATTGAGACCAAGCTGCTGGGCACTCGGGCCATGGCCTGCCAGGCGTATGCCAAGGCTCTGCGCTACAAGGAGGAGGAGTTCCTGCTGCGCAAGGATCCCCAGGTATTTGAGTCCCTCATTCTGATCAACAACAAGCTGCAGCAGCGAGAGGCGGCCGAGGGCCTGCTCGTCACCAACCGCACTGCGGCGAGCGAGCTGAATGTCCAGGGCAGGTGGTATGAGAAGCTCCACAACTGGGATCAGGCCCTGGTGCACTACGAACGGAATCTGAAGGCCGATTCCTCGGATCTGGAGGCCCGCCTCGGTCACATGCGCTGCCTGGAGGCGCTCGGCGACTGGTCGGAGCTGAGCAAGGTGACCAAGAGTGAGTGGGAGACCTTCGGTTCGGAGGCCAAGGCAAAGGCGGGCCACCTGGGCGCGGTGGCCGCCTGGGGTCTCCAGGACTGGGAGGCCATGCGGGAGTATGTAAGGTGCATACCGGAGGACACCCAGGACTGTTGCTTCTACCGGGCAGTGCTGGCCGTGCATCACGACGACTTCGAGACCGCCCAGCGACTGATAGACGAGACCCGGGATCTCCTGGACACGGAACTCACGTCCATGGCGGGCGAGTCCTACGAGCGGGCCTACGGAGCCATGGTCTGTGTGCAGATGCTGGCGGAGCTGGAGGAGGTCATCCAGTACAAGCTGATACCCGAGCGCAGGGAGCCCCTGAAGACCATGTGGTGGAAGCGCCTGCAGGGCGGCCAACGCCTGGTGGAGGATTGGCGGCGCATCATCCAGGTGCACTCGCTGGTGGTGAAGCCGCACGACGACATCCACACCTGGCTGAAGTACGCGAGCCTGTGCCGGAAGAGCGGCTCCCTGCACCTGTCCCACAAGACCCTGGTGATGCTGCTGGGCACGGATCCCAAGCAGAATCCCTCCCAGCCGCTGCCGTGCAACCAGCCGCAGGTGACGTACGCCTATACCAAGTTCCTGGCGGCCAACAACCAGCTGCAGGAGGCCTACGACCAACTAAGGCACTTCGTCAACACCTACAGCCAGGAGCTGAGCTGCCTGCCGCCGGAGGCGCTGAAGCAGCAGGACCAGCGGCTGATGGCGCGCTGCTACCTGCGCCTGGCCACCTGGCAGAACAAGCTGCAGGACAAGCTCGGGCCGGAGGCCATACCCGGCGCCCTGGAGTGCTTCGAGAAGGCCACCAGCTACGACCCCAACTGGTACAAGGCCTGGCACCTGTGGGCCTACATGAACTTCAAGGTGGTGCAGGCCCAGAAGACGGCGCTGGACAAGCAGCAGCCCGGCATGGCCATGGGCATGGGCATGAGTCTGGGCCTGGACAGCGACCTGATGATCATCCAGCAGTACGCCGTGCCGGCCGTGCAGGGCTTCTTCCGCTCGATCAGCCTCATTAAGGGCAACTCCCTGCAGGACACGCTGCGTCTGCTGACCCTCTGGTTCGACTACGGCAACCACGCAGAGGTCTACGACGCCCTGCTCTCGGGCATGAAGCTGATCGAGATCAACACGTGGCTGCAGGTGATTCCGCAGCTGATTGCCCGCATCGACACGCACCGCCAGCTGGTGGGGCAGCTGATCCACCAGCTGCTCATGGACATTGGCAAGAACCACCCGCAGGCCCTGGTCTACCCCCTGACAGTGGCCTCCAAGTCGGCCTCGCTGGCGCGCCGGAATGCGGCCTTCAAGATCCTGGACTCGATGCGCAAGCACTCGCCCACCCTGGTGGAGCAGGCGGTCATGTGCAGCGAGGAGCTGATTCGCGTGGCCATCCTCTGGCACGAGCAGTGGCACGAGGGCCTGGAGGAGGCCTCGCGCCTCTACTTCGGCGACCGCAACGTGAAGGGCATGTTCGAGATCCTGGAGCCGCTGCACGCCATGCTGGACAGGGGACCGCAGACGCTGAAGGAGACCTCCTTCTCGCAGGCCTACGGGCGGGAGCTGACGGAAGCCTACGAGTGGTCGCAGCGCTACAAGACCTCGGCCGTCGTGATGGACCTGGACCGGGCCTGGGACATCTACTACCACGTCTTCCAGAAGATCTCGCGCCAGCTGCCGCAGCTCACGTCGCTGGAGCTGCCGTACGTCTCGCCCAAGCTGATGACCTGCAAGGACCTGGAGCTGGCCGTGCCCGGCTCGTACAATCCGGGCCAGGAGCTGATTCGGATAAGCCACATCAAGACTAACCTGCAGGTGATCACCTCCAAGCAGCGACCCCGCAAGCTGTGCATCAGCGGCTCCAACGGCAAGGACTACATGTACCTGCTCAAGGGCCACGAGGATCTGCGCCAGGACGAACGCGTGATGCAGCTGTTCTCGCTGGTGAACACCCTGCTGCTGGACGACCCGGACACGTTCCGCCGCAACCTGGCCATCCAGCGGTACGCGGTGATCCCGCTCAGCACCAACTCGGGCCTGATTGGCTGGGTGCCGCACTGCGACACGCTGCACACGCTCATCCGCGACTATCGGGACAAGAAGAAGGTGCCGCTGAACCAGGAGCACCGCACCATGCTCAACTTTGCGCCGGACTACGACCACCTCACGCTTATGCAGAAGGTGGAGGTGTTCGAGTACGCGCTGGGCCAGACGCAGGGCGACGACCTGGCCAAGCTGCTCTGGCTGAAGTCCCCCTCCTCGGAGCTGTGGTTCGAGCGCAGGAACAACTACACCCGCTCCCTGGCCGTCATGTCGATGGTGGGCTACATCCTGGGCCTGGGCGATCGCCATCCATCGAACCTCATGCTGGACCGCATGAGCGGCAAGATCCTGCACATCGACTTTGGCGACTGCTTCGAGGTGGCCATGACCCGCGAGAAGTTCCCCGAGAAGATTCCCTTCCGCCTCACCCGGATGCTGATCAAGGCCATGGAGGTCACGGGCATCGAGGGCACCTACCGGCGCACCTGCGAGAGCGTGATGCTGGTGCTCCGCCGCAACAAGGACTCCCTGATGGCCGTGCTGGAGGCCTTTGTCTACGATCCGCTGCTCAACTGGCGTCTGCTGGATGTGGACAAGAAGGGCAACGACGCGGCGGCCGGGAACGGAGCGCCGGGCGGCAGGGGTGGTGGCGGCGGCTCTGGCATGCAGGACAGCCTCAGCAACTCGGTGGAGGACTCGCTCCCCATGGCCAAGTCCAAGCCCTACGATCCGCAGCTGCAGCAGGGCGGCCTGCACAACAACGTGGCCGACGAGACGAACAGCAAGGCCAGCCAGGTGATCAAGCGGGTCAAGTGCAAGCTCACCGGCACCGACTTCCAGACCCAGAAGAGCGTCAACGAGCAGCAGCAGGTGGAGCTGCTCATCCAGCAGGCGACCAACAAGGAGAACCTCTGCCAGTGCTACATTGGCTGGTGTCCGTTCTGGTAAGCCGAGGGAGACTGAGCGAGAACTACTACTACGACTACCCACAACACCCATCTCTGGAGAGGATTCGGGGATGAACGCAGACGCAAACGCAACTAGGCATTAAGCATAAAATATTTGTATAATTTATGTTAGACATACGCTTTATTATCTTTTTATTTGTGAATAAACAATTGCAAATAAATTCCAATTTTGTAAAAATCATCAAAACTTTAATTGCTTTGAAAGGAAGGATTTGTGGGGCGAATTCGTCGAATTGGGAGCTAAGAATGTTGTTGTGGGCAACAACAAGATCTCAACCTTGACTTTCAGCAGTACAAATTTATCCACCTGTTGATTTTATGCACCAGGCGAACAGAAGACAGCAGGAGGGACATTCACCATCTGCAAATCTGTGAGAGATACTATTAAAGCATACTTTTGGGGCTTTATATTTATTACCATGGGAAGAGCAGAAGGGCATGGGAAAAGTCAGAGCATACTTTTGGGGTTCCTCATCATATTCATAGTTTGAGATGCACTGGGAACAGGGATTGAGCGCAGAAGAAGTCATTCTCCATCTAGTATTTCTGTTCTCCTGGTACCTGAAACACCTAAAAGTGGGCTTTTCATCTAATTTCCATCAAATTTGCTTCCAAATTTCATCGATGAGAATGAAATACCAGGCGACCAGAAATGACAGAAGGCAGAGGCTGCACTCTTGGCTCCCAAAATATTATTTGATCTCTGAATCTTTCTCTATATCTCTCTATCTCTCTCTCACTCATCTCTCTCTCTCTTCGGGATTTCTATGGCTTAAAACTGTTATATTAACTTTAGCGCAGAAGAAGTCATCCTCCATCCAGTATTTCTGTTCTCCTGGTACCTGAAACCCCAAACAGTGGGTTTTCCATCCAATTTCTATCAACTTCCCTTCAAATTTTTCCATCGATGAGAATGAAATACCAGGCGAACAGAAATGGCAGCAGGCGCTGCACTCTTAACTCCTAAACAATTATGGCATCTCTCTGGCTCCCTCTCTCTATGGGATCTCTCAGACTCTCCCTCTCTATGGGATCTCTCTGTCCTAAATGTGTTATATTAACTTAGAGCGCAGAAGAACACGTCATCTCTCTAGTATTTCTGTTCGCCTGGTATATGAAACCCCGGTACAGAGGATTTTTTGGCTTATCCTCTCCAGGAACTGGCCATTTCCAGCCGGTAGAGCCTGATCCTTTCCAGAAACTGGCCATTTCCAGCCGGTAGAGATTGATCCTCTCCAGAAACTGGCCATTTCCAGCCGGCTCAGCCTAATCCTCTCCAGAAACTGGCCATTTTAGCCGGCACAGACCGATCCTCTCCAGAAACTGGCCACTTAAAGCCGGCAGAGCGTCATCCTCGCCTGAAACTGGAGAAACTCCCAGAAACTCATATTTTTGGGCTACAAAGCATCATAACTAAGCCAAAACAGCCTTTAATTTAATTCGGAAAGCGTTTCTATGTTAGTTTTTTGTTGGGTAATTAAACTGCATATTGGGTTTAGAAATAAAAATAAATTAATTTTCGGCCAATTTTTAAAAATTTAGAAAGGGGTTAGCCTTTCTAAAATCTCAAAAATTGGCCTAAAATTAATTTTTTTAAATTCCTAAATTAAGTAAGCAGTTTTATTATTTTTTTTAAAAAAAACCTAGAACAGCTTTCCGAATTGAATTTAAGGCTGTTTTGGCTTAGTTATGATGGTTCTTAGCCCAAAAATATGAGTTTCTGGGAGTTTCTCCAGTTTCAGGCAAGGATGGAGCTCTGCCGGCTGTAAGTGGCTAGTTTCTGGCGAGGATCAGTCTCCGCCGGCTGTAAACGGCCAGTTCCTGTAGAGGATCGGGCTCTACCGGCTGGAAATGGCCAGTTCCTGGAGAGGATCGGTCTGTGCCGGCTAAAAATGGCCAGTTTCTGGAGAGGATTAGGCTGTGCCGAATGGAAATGGCCAGTTCCAGAAGATGATCGGTCTCTACTGACTGGAAATGGCCAGTTTCTGGAGAAGATTAGGCTGAGCCGGCTGGAAATGGCCAGTTTCTGGAGAGGATCAAGCGCCGGCTGCAAATGGCCAGTTTCTGGAGAGGATCAGGCTCTACCGGCTGGAAATGGCCAGTTCCTGGAGAGGATCAGGCTCTGCCGGCTGGAAATGGCCAGTTTCTGGAGAGGATTAGGCTGTGCCGGCTGAAAATGGCCAGTTTCTGGAGAGGATCAGGCTCTACCGGCTGAAATGGCCAGTTTCTGGAGAGGATAAGGCTCTGCCGGCTTGAAATTGCCATTTCTAGAGAGGATCGGTCTGTGCCGGCTAAAATGGCCAGGTTCTGGAGAGGATTAGGCTGAGCCGGCTGGAAATGGGCAGTTTCTGTAGAGGATCAAGCTATGCCGGCTGGAAATGACCAGTTTCTGGAGAGGATAAGCCAAAAAATCCTCTGTACCGGGATTTCATATACCAGGCGAACAGAAATACTAGAGAGATGACGTGTTCTTCTTAATATAACACATTTAGACAGAGAGATCCCATGAGAGGAGAGTCTGAGAGATCCCATAGAGAGGAGCCAGAGATGCCATAATTGTTTAGGAGTTAAGAGTGCAGCGCCTGCTGCCATTTCTGTTCGCCTGGTATTTCATTCTCATCGATGGAAAAATTTGAAGGGAATTTAATAGAAATTGGATGGAAAAACCCACTGTTTGGGGTTTCAGGTACCAGGCGAACAGAAATAGTAGATGACTTTTCTGCGCCTAAAGTTAATATAACAGTTTTAAGCCATAGAAATCCCGAAGAGAGAGAGAGAGTGAGAGAGAGATAGAGAGAGATAGAGAAAGATTCAGAGAGATCAAATATTCTGGGAGCTAAGAGTGCAGCGTCCACCTTCTGTCATTTCTGGTCGCCTGGTATTTTATTCTCACCGATGGCCAATTTGGAAGCAAATTTGATGGAAATTAGATGAAAACCCCACTTTTAGGTGTTTCAGGTACCAGGAGAACAGAAATACTAGATGGAGATGACTTCTTCTGCGCTCAATCCCTGTTCCCAGTGCATCTCAAACTATGAATATGATGAGGAACCCCAAAAGTATGCTCAGACTTTTTCCCATTCCCTTCTGCTCTTCCCATGGGAATAAATATAAAGCCCCAAAAGTATGCTTTAATAGTATCTCTCACAGATTAACAGATGGTGAATGTCCCTCCTGCTGTCTTCTGTTCGCCTGGTGCATAAAATCAACAGGTGGATAAATTTGTACTGCTGAGAGTCAAGGTTGAGATCTTGTTGTTGCCCACAACAACATTCTTAGCTCCCAATTCGACGAAATCGCCCCACAAATCCTTCCTTTCAAAGCAATTAAAGTTTTGATGATTTTTACAAAATTGGAATTTATTTGCAATTGTTTATTCACAAATAAAAAGATAATAAAGCGTATGTCTAACATAAATTATACAAATATTTTATGCTTAATGCCTAGTTGCGTCTGCGTTTGCGTCTGCGTTCATCCCCGAATCCTCTCCAGAGATGGGTGCACTCAATTCAGTTATGGGTAGTCGTAGTAGTAGTTCTCGCTCAGTCTCCCTCGGCTTACCAGAACGGACACCAGCCAATGTAGCACTGGCAGAGGTTCTCCTTGTTGGTCGCCTGCTGGATGAGCAGCTCCACCTGCTGCTGCTCGTTGACGCTCTTCTGGGTCTGGCCTTGCTGTTCGTCTCGTCGGCCACGTTGTTGTGCAGGCCGCCCTGCTGCAGCTGCGGATCGAAGGGCTTCGATGATAGCTAATATTTAAGTTTTCAGGCCTGGTCGCCCGGTTTTGATCTTGTACTTCAGAGATCGTGAATTTTCTTCTGAAAACCCCCTAAAGGCTTTCGTAAGCTCACAGCAAAAACAATTTTAAGAGCTGCAAGAGCGCAGGATCATTCAGGACGTATACTATTTCAATCGACAATAAATACAGCTATACCATTTTTATTCATTATTTTTATTTGTGAATCCAATTGCAAATAAATTCAATTTTGTTTTTTAAATCACCAATAACCCAGACATCTCGGGGAAAGGGAAACAAACTAATCGCGATATTATGTCGTTTTTTTTTGCAACGAAAAGAAACGAAAACATTGCAAATTTCCAAAAATATTTTTCAAACATCTAAAGGTTGCAGACTCCCGTCGAGAGCAGCGAATAAAGATTACTGGTACTTGCGGGCGGGCGCCCCAAATACAAACTAAATCCTGCACAAAGAATATTTATATATATAAGATATAGATGTAGAATATAGGTAGACACTAAAACTGCACATTAAACTAGTCCTAGGCGTAGCTATAAGGGGAGGGGGACGTGGACGTGGGCGGGGCTTAGCTGTTGTTCCGCTTGCCGCGCTGCTCCCGACGCCAGGCGTCGATGCGCTGCTTCAGCTCAATGTTGGTCACCAGCATGTCCTCGGTGAGCGGCTGGCGGTTGAAGGGGTCGGTGCAGCTGTTGAGCAGATGCCGTGTGATGATGGCCCGGTCCATGACCGTGCCGGAGGGCAGCACCACGGGATCGGACATGAGTGTGTCCATCAGTGGGTCCTTGAACTCGTCCGGCGCATCGGCGCATTCGTCTTCAGTCTGTTGGTTGGTAACTGCAATGGAAATGAGTTACAAGGATTAGTGACAAGGATTCTAGGATTAAGGGACCCAATCCCAATCTTACTGAAGATCTCGTGGGCTCGCTGTGTGAGGGCCTTAAATCGCTCCACCTCCACCGCCGAGCGGATGGCCAGGCGCTTGATCCTCGCCGCTGCCTCGTTGCAGATCTGCACGTTAAAGGAGCGCTCGTCGGCGGCCAGGGCCTGAGCGAATCTATCACAGTCCAAGTGCAGATAAATGTCAAAGATCTGGGCCAGGAGGCTGCGCGGCTCCCAGCCGTACTTGGCCGGGTTCTTGACCTTCAGGTCATTGCACTTGGGCCCGGCCAGTTGCTTCAAGTTGAAGTTCAGCATGGAGCTGAGTCGGTCCACCAGCTCGGCGCGCATAAACGGCTCCTTAATGTCGCTCTAGGGTAATAATAAGATATAGAAAGATATGGCGGGCTATGGGAGGCGTTGCACTCACTGTCAGATAGTGAAACAGATCGACTGTCTCGCGTGCCAGCGTCAGGTAGGAGCGGCACTGGCGCTCGTCCGTGGCCAGCTGGGTGAGCCGGCTCTGCTGCTGATCGGCGCTCATCTTGCTCAGGTTCGCCTTGTCCGACAGCAGCTGCTGGGTCTGGTGGATGCGCTTCAGGTTCTCCAGGCACTCGTCCAGCAAGAAGGTGGTGTCGTTCATCAGCATGTTGACGAACTTGACAAACTGATTGCCCACCCTCGACTCACAGATGACGGCCTGCCGATGGATGGGGTTCTCCCACATGGATTTGAACAGATGGCTAATATGGTATCTGTGAGGAGAGAGTAAAATCCCAGTTACATGAGCTCTTAATGGGGCTAATGGCATGCTTACCTTATGGTAAACTTATCGTAAAACTCAGTGCTTTGGCCGGTTGTCTCCACGTCGACATAGAATCTCATTAGGGCGCTGACCAGGGCGTTCTGGGCCAGCTCGTGGTTCCACATCTACGCGGAAGACAGCAGGAACTTTAGTTTACTAGTAAAAGCTTTGAGAAATCCCCACTTACCGCCGTGTTCACAGAGTTGGCTGGCTTCAGGGAGAACACAAACATCACCTCGACCAGCTTGGCAGTCACATAGGGATTCTTGATGAGGTGCGAGGCGCAGACGCAGGTCAGCAGCCAGGTGATGATCGAGTGGTCGATGCCCTGGCGTATGTCCACGTTGGCGTGCTGCATGGTGAAGAGAATGAACTCGGCGATGTCGTCGATATACCATTCGGGCAGTGCGGAAAATGCATCCGTTGGCTTCAGCTGCTGCACGGGCAGCTTGGAGATGAAGGGTCCCTCGATGGGGCGGCCCTCGAACTGGTAGAGCATGAACTCGCAGACCGTCGAATAGAACTCGGTGCAGCGCTGGAGCAGGGCGGGATCGAGCAGGGTGATCTCGCTGCAGGTCTTGGAGCTGCACGAGGGAAGGATTTCGGATTAGACAAAGGGATTAGCTGAGCCTAGGAATACCCACCGATTGAGCTTGCGCAGCTGCTTCTCCCAGCGCTCCTTGAACTGATTGTTGCGGCTGGCGTATCGGGAGTTGACCCAGTGAGGCTTGGTGCGGTCCAGCTCGTCGATGAGCTTCTGCAGCTCCTTGATGGCACGCACCTTCTGGCGGTAGCGCTGGATGGCGGGCAGGTAGCCCAGATGGTGGGCCTGTAGGGTGAGGAACCAGCACTGCGTCTGGAAGTTGGCGTTCTCCACCGGCTCGCTGAAGTCGCGGGCCAGAAAGTTGCGGTACTCCTCCTCGCTGTACCGGATCTTTGTGTCCTGCTCGATGTTGACCAGCGAGTTCTTGTGGTAGTGGAAGTTGGGCTCGATGCGGTCCAGCTTGATCTTGACCGCCAGCTGCTGGAGCACGCTCATCAGGTTGATCACGAACCCGTCGCGGGCCAGCAGCTTCTCGTCGCTGGCGAACTGGACGCGCCGGTCGTTGTGGCGCAGGATCTTGGCGATGTACTCCATCGTCTTGGGCCGGCTGCTGGCGTTCACGCACAGCGAGTGGAACACGGTGTGCATGTGGGTGCGCATGGAGTGGAGCTCCCAGCGAAGCCGCGAACTGGCCGCATCCTCCAGCTTGTTCTTCGTGCTGAACTCGGCGAACTTGACGTTCTCCTCGGCAAACAGGGAGACGGAGAGGAAGGGGCCCAGGAAGCTGCACTTGACGATCTCCCGACCCGAGATCTTCGTGCAGATGGGCGGCAGGAAGTTGGGCTGGCGGGCCACGAGATCGGCGATGGGTCGGACGGGGCCCACCTTGATGACCACCAGCTTGGCCAGCCACTCGATCTGCTGCACGTTGATCTTGGAGGTGCAGATGTTGCGCTGCATGCCGGCGAAGAGGCCGCGCAGCACCTGGCCAAATATGGCGTCGAAGGAGTCCCCGTCCGGGTGCGTGTGGGCCACCAGGTCGATGAGGAAGGACTCGCTCACCTTCTCCATGTACATCAGCTCGAGCAGGGCCGACTGGTCCATGTGGGCGTTGAGATTCTGGTGGATGCGGTCGGTCAGCACCAGCACGGTCATCCGCATCACATGCTCGAAGGCGAGCTGCAGGGCTGGCTGATTGTAGGGCGTCTTGCGGGCGCACTCCGCCTGATAGTTCTGGTAGCAGCGGATGAGATAGAGCAGCACATGGTGCTTGGTGGTGGTCACGATGCTGAGCACAGAGGGTGTCGCGCAGGCTCCTCCAGCCTCGCTGCTGGTCGCCTCCAAGGGTCCCGCTGCTCCTCCTCCAGCCGCTGCATCTGCCTCGTTGGGTACGGGCTGCAGGGATGTGGCCACCGCATTGGCCAGGATTTCCTGCACTTCCGTATCATCGGACTTGATCTTTTTGGCGGAAGAGAACTCCTTGTCGTCCGCCAGAGCGGAGCCGCCCTCTCCCTCGCTGAGCTCGTCGTTGTATATCTTCAACGCCGCCTCCATCAGCACATTGGACACGATGCACTCAAAGTCGAACCTCCGGCTGGGCTGCTGCTCCAGGAAGCTTGCGCTCTGCGCGCAGATAATGGAGCCGCTGCCGAACTCATTCCAGGTGGCGTTTAGCAGGCGCGAGAGCAGCTGCTCGTTCTGTTCGTCGACGCTCTTGGGCGGGCTACCCGCAGCAGATTCCATGGCTACTTCGGGATTTCCTGGGGAAATCTTGCTGCTTTGCATCACAGTCCTCTTCGTGCCCTCGTTGGCAGCGGGCAGACTGAGAGCCGCGGTCATTTCCACGTCCTGCACCGGTGTGGAGGCCACCGACTTCATCTCCACATCCATGTCCGGCTTGCCGCCAAGCTCTGGCCAGACGGTAACGGGCGGGGCCTTCGGGGTGGGCAGGGACACCACCTCCTTGTCGCTGGGTGTGGCCTCTCGGACCAGGCGAGACTCGCCAGAGACATTTGTTTGTTTCCGTGGCGTTTTCTCAGGACTGGGTGTCAGCGGGGTCAGGGAGCTCTGTAAGCCACTGCGGGCGGCCAAGGTGCGGAGACGACGGGCTCGCATCTAAGAGATAAAGAGATGTTAGTCATTCCTAAATACTTCTAGAACCTTTAGAGCTTCAGTAAGTGATGAAATACTTGCCTCTTCAGCAGTTAGTTCGGTGGCCACGACAACAGCCTCCGCCGGCTGTTGTGGCTGCTCTGCGGTTGTGTCCTCCTCCTGCTGCTGCTCGCCCTGCGCCAGTTGCGGCTGCTGATCCTCTACCTGATCCTGTTCCTCGTCCTCCTCCTCCTCCATGGGCTTCTGTGGCGGCTCTTCTTCCGGCATTGCTCTGTTGATCCGCTGGGAAACACTGCGCAGTTGCTACCAAAATCTATTTCCTCTCGCTCTCTGTTATTGTTTGTTTGTTGCGTAGTTTCTCCTCCTGCGAACGAGGCAGCCAAGCGGCGATGATGATGTGGGTTAATGAACCAAACAAAAGAGAGGGAGAGAGAGCAGGCAAGAGCGGCACGCGCGCAGCCAACAAATAAACAACAAAGTCCAGCGGTCAACGTCAAGTTCAAGCGAAGACAATGCCGCTGCCAGAATCCCGATGGAATCCATCTCTTTGTCGTGAACTACGCACTACGTGGCAAGATCGGAGCTGGGGCGGGCGCAAGGGCAGGACAACTGACCTGCCGCAAAAGGCAGACGACGCACATCGTCCGAGGTTGACAGCGGCAGACAAAAAATGCACTGCTGCAACTATTTATAGAAGCAGCAGAAGAGGCAGCTGGGGGATGCGATGATGGGATGGCAGGGAATGTTCGGGGGATGCTTGCCCGAGTCAAGTGCAGTAAACAATATCATAACACACACGCGCGACTCGGAGGTATACCCTTATATAATGGATGCCGATCGGGGCAATAGACTCCTCTACCCCCTCCCCGACAAGAAGAGTTATCTACGCACTGGAGGAAGCACACAAAAACCACCGAGAGATATTTAATCGGACATAAGGGTGAGTGGTGAGTGAGTGGAGACTCATGCGAGGGCGGGTGCAGTGCACTTACCTGGCTGTCAAAACAGACTTTCACCTCCGAAACAAATGTGTTTGTGCTCCAACCCCAAGCTATTGCATATTACTGCCGGGCCTGGCCTTGCGAATCTCTGTCCAGACTTCCCGTTCCTAGCGAGTCCCGAACAAACAGATCAGCAGACGTCAACGAAGACTACGCGACTGGTGACCACGCAAAAATTTCTCTTTTGTTCCGATTCGAGCTGGGTTATCAGGCCTCTGGGGGCTATATCTCCTCCGTTCGACTGCGGGCTATTGACACTGACAATTAACTAGCAAAGTGCTTAGTTCAGCTAATACAGTGCATTAAATGAACTACATTAAACGAGTTAAAATAACTATTCTGCGATTTATATTTATATCAGTGTTGCCAGATGAAAATTTAGCTTTCCCCCTAAAAAATCTCAAAGAGTCGAAAGGGGGAAATCCCCTAAAAAATCCCGAGTCCGTTTTCATATATTTTTGTTTTGTTGTTTTTTAAGTATTATTTTATCCAAGCAACATACTCATAAAACACTAGTAAAATGAAGGGAATTTTGCAAAAATACCAAATAATCGGGAAAAAATTGTGGTATTTTTGTTTTAGCTTTAAGCCTAATACTCACTAGCGGTAAAATTTAGCAACCAAATGAGTGCGAGCGAGGTAAATGCACTTTTTCGGCGCCTCTTAGTAAGGTCGGTACGCAGATCAGCTAAGAGAAATACTAGAATATATATAGTATATACTAGAATGAACATCGCGTTAGGTCTGTTAAATCGGATGACCATTAGCCAGGGTGGCGGGGGAGGAAGGAAATATTTGATAATACTTAGAAAGAAAGGTTGAAAACTTGGAATGGTGACACGTTTCCACTAAGCATTTTTGCATTTTATGAATAATGAAGCATTTTCCGGTTTTAAGAAAAATGTTTAATTAATAATTAGCTTTTTGACGTAAGAGAAACAGAAATGTGTTAGATGATCAGGTTTTAATTTAAGCCCATTGGCCATTTATAAGAATTTATGTAGAGCGATCTACTTCTGCACTTCAATTCATCTCCCAGATCATCAGAAACCTTACTAAATTTCGTCAACTAATTAAAAAATTAATTATTCAGGAAATAAATTTTAATATTTCTCTATAAAAGTAACATGTGTTTATTCTCTTGCAGCCCTCGAAATAAAATCGAAGCTTAGTTCTTTTTGTTCAACAAAAGAAAATTATTTACTTCATTTTACAAAAAACGTTACAATTAAATGGAACCTAATTAAAAGCCTAAAACCTAAGCAGCCACTACTAGAAATCCGTGTATCGCTGTCGCAAACTCTGCCTTTTGGCAACATGGTGCATCTGTAAAACAGAGAACAATTACTTAATATAATTAAGGATGATTACAAATAAGTAATATATACTAACCAAACGCTGTTGACGGCGCTCGCGATTCTTTTCGTAGGCCTTTAGCAGCGTTGGACACGTGCGCCTGATGAAATCTTCCGATTTCCAAAAAAGACCACCCTGATTTTCGTAACGCAAAAGGAATTCCACCTGAAGGAGAAGTAGAGTAAATGGTAATTAAAAATTCTTTCAAGGGGAGAATCCTTAAACTTGCCTTGCCCGCCTTAGTCTCCTTGCCCAGGATACGTTCAATGCCATTCTCTGCCTTGACGTGCCTGTAAAAATCTTCTTCCCGGTTCTCCGGCACCAACTCCTCCCCGTCGACTTCGTTGCCATGATGCGGCATGTCCTCGATGCTGAGTAGCCCGTCCTGCGGCAGCTCGCCATTCTGCTCGATGCGCCGCACGAACGTCAGCGGATGCTGTTTGAGGTAGTCCTCCGCCTCGGCGATAGTCTTCGCCAGATCGAACTCCTCCTCCGGCTCTTCCTCTTCCTGGTCATCGTCGCATTCTCCATCCTCCGCCTCGCCGTCGAGATCCATGCCATCACAAGTGGCGCCGGTGGACGAGGTTGGTCGTTTGGTCTGTGCGGCGCGTCGCTTCTTCTTCACCCAATTGCCACCGTCGTTCTCCTTGACGTCCGGATGGAAGCGTACCTTCTTGACGCGTCCGGAGGACGACGAGGTGGAATCGTCCGTGGAGGAATTGTTGGGGGTCTGCGGCTCCAGCAGGCTGCTGTTGCTGGAGGCAGATGTGGATGTGGATGCGGATACTGATACTATTGCTGCTGGTTCGGAGGCGACGCCTGCGGAGGTCTCTGCCAGCGTGGTTTCCTTGAGGTTCTGTGAGATTAGCTTGACTTTCGTCTCGAAGGCGGAGCAGGCAGTGGACGACTTGCTGGCCGTACGCCCGGGGGACTGGCTGGCCTCCGGACTGTCACCTTCGCCCCGCCCCCCCGCGACAACTTCAGTCTTTTGGTCCGCCTGCTTTCCAGCTGTAGCTCCCGTTCCTGCTGCACCCTTGGCTGCCTTTGCCTTGCCCACCTGTGCTCCCGTTTCGGCAGCGGAATCCCTGCTGCAGTTGTCCAAATCCTCACGCTCTGGCGAGGCGTCCACCGCGGAGCTCGTTGTCTCCACCATCACACACTTTATTTGCATAGATTTGTCTAGCGAATCACTGCCAGCGGAGTCATCGTTGGACTTGGTATCCATGTGGCTGCGGCTCCGGGTGCTCCGCGTTGGCTATCGTTCGTTTACGTTGGCTGCTACAGACCAATTTTGCTTAAATGCATCGCAATTTCAATTCAATTCTAATCTTTCATCAAAATTTTGTTGCTTTCCACTCAGTGTGACCGTCGCTGGATCTTTCAAATATGCTCTACGGCTGAGAGAAAAATACCAAAATGTATAATTTTTATTATTATTATTTTAGATGATAAGGCACTTTGATTAATACCAAAATGATCAAAATCTTACGTTTTGAGAGAAGAATTGATTATTTATTCAGCTATTGCAGATATATAATAGAAAATATAATAAAAAACAAAATACCGAAATCTCGTATTTTATACGTTTCCACTGTCGATAACAATGGCAATGACGATTTTATTTGGACTGCCAACTTGATGTGAATTTCAAATGTATCCCGCCTACAAATTTAAACTGAACATTATTTATAAGAATATTATGTTGTTTTATAGACTACCCCTAAATATATTACCTAATCACAAAAACGGTTCCGTAATCAAAGACTTTTCTTCTATATTAATCTAAAATTGTATCAGAACTTGTTCCAATGTTTAAAGCTGTCTTAGCTATGAAGAAAATTAAATACATTTTAAAATTATTCTATTTAAAGTAAAAGCATTGAATTGTAAATGCAACTTGTGTGTATTTTTTTATTTGATTTCTTTATTAACAATTGTTTTTTGTACATTTTTCTCTGTTTTGTAATTTAATGCCATAAATCTTCGTGTGTTGTGTGTCGGTTGTGTAGTGTTGTGTGTTTCCGTGTGTGCGTAGTAAACAAAACTAAGTTATTTACACTAAGCTTTAAGTTTAAATGTAGTTCAATGTTAAGGACTATTTTAATATATAATAATATATTGTGTGTATAGATATCGTTTCGATATAAGATGTATATATGCATATCAAAGGCGGTTCGCAGTTTTCTTTTTCGTTATCCAAGTAAGTTTTTCTGTATACACTTTTCGCTTGTTTAACTTCTGGTTTTTGATTTGCTTCTTTTGTTTAAATATTCATTTTGTTTGCTTTAAACTATTTAAATATATGGCCCCGCTATTCCACATGTGTGTTCTTTTCCGTTGCTTACAGTTTATGATAACATTTTGTTTGTTTTACGCTTACACTGTGCTACAAAGAGACGCTGGTTGTTTGGAAAACAATAATATGTAGTAATATAATTAGTTAATATAAAAATAATAATAATGATGGTACGGACAAAAGCTAGAAATCATTCACTAATTTTAACCGTGGGTGTACTTGTACAAAAAATAATATTGCAAATATTGCAAACATTTCCCTATTCTCTCTGTTGATTTTTGAATTGTATTTTAAATTGTGTGTTTCTTTTAGCAGCAGCTGTGTGTAAATATATATATGTATAGATTTATATATAGTATGTATATAGTACCATATTCATTGCATGATATACGCGATTCTTCTTTAATTTTTTGTTTTCTTCATTTACAATTATCAATAATCACAGTTCCCATTCAAAATAAAAATAAAGAACGCAAGACTTAATTTGGAATTTCTCTTCTTGTTTTTTTCTAGTTTCTTAAAGTTTGTATCTACCAAATGTATTTCTTTGAAACGCTTTTGGATCTCTTGCTCGTGTTGGGTTTTAGGTCTTCTCGTTACATTTCACTTAATTAGCCAATAGTTTACGTTTAGTTTTCTATTTTACAATTAATTTAAATTACATTTTGCACCGTTCTAGCAATTAATTTCACAAAGAAATCAATCTTTTCCCGTACATAATAATAGAAGTATTCGAATTGTTTCTCTATAAATTATAGAATAAAAATAACTAGTGACTAACTTAAAGCTTACAGAAGATTTTAAGTGCAGGAACATGTTCCAACTAGGTGTGTGTGTGGTGTGTGGGTGGTTAGTGACAATAGAAAACCCCCTAAAAAGGTGCCCTAAAACGAATCCCAAGCTCCACAAACTCAAACCCAAAAAAAATATAAAGAAAACATAAGCAACAACAAAGTATTAACAAAACCAAAACTAAATTAAAGTTAAAGAATAAGTTAAACCTAGGCGTAGTTCTTGATTAAAGTTAATAAAAGGTTCGGCCTTTGGTGGGGGGCCTACTTTCTGGAAATGACTTTGCCCGTCTTGGCATTGACCAGAATCATTTTATTTTCCGGTGTTGTGGGTTGCTCCTGGGCCGGTGACTCCTCCGAGTGGTTGGCACTTCCCCGGAGGATCCGGCGGCGCAGGCGATCGCTGATATTCTCGCTCTTCAGCGCCTCCGAGGCGGGTTCTTCCTGGGCGGAGGAGGGCTTCACGCTCAAGTTGCCGTCGTTCTTGTACAGGATCAGCTTGGTGCTGGGCTTCTTGGCCGGCGGCTCCTCCTCGGCGGCGGCTTCCTCGTTGGTTAGTGGCTGCTCTGGGTCTAGCTGCTCCTGCTGCACATTGGCGTTCATCACATTGTCCTGGTTGTTGTTGTGCTCGGTGGCCTGGTGCTTGGTCTCCCCGGACTCCTCCGGCTCCTGCTCCACACTGATCTCCAGCTGGTCGTAGCAGGTGTAGAACTCCACGGCCTTCAGCTTCTCGCTGGCATTGAAGTGCAGGGCCGTGTGCTCCTCCATTTCGGACTCCTCCTTGGCACTATAATCACAGTGGGCACACTTCTGGGCGTTGGGCGGCGGCGGATTGACGCAGGCATGCTTCTGGAGGTGCTGCTGCAGCTCCTCGTGCTGCTGGGTCTCGAAGGGACAGTGGAGACAGCGCTCGGGCGCCGAGGCGGACTGGGGCATGTCCATGGAGCCGGCATCGCTGCTGGCATCGGCCGCCAGGTCACTGGTGGCCACCGAGGCGCTGGTCGAAGGCGTCGAGCTGCTGCGTCGCTCCTCGTCCTCCTCGGGGGCGGCCACGTGGTTCGCCTCATCGATGGTTTCCCGGGGAATGGCTCCCACCTGACCACCACCCGACTCAAGCTGCTTCTTGAGCAGCGAGTTCTGGTTGTCGTAGCTCCCCGTGGAGGAGCTGACCCCCTCGCCGGTGGTCTGTTGGAGCAGCTGCAGGCTGAGCTCGTTGTCCACCACCCAGATGGTCTCGGGACCGGTCAGCTGGAGCAGCTTGGGCGCCGGATACTCCACGTCCTCCTTGCAGTTCTTGTACAGCTGCTGGCACTTCTCCTGGTAGTGGGACATGTGCACGGCCCGGTGCAGCTGCAGCAGGGTCTCCTCGGCGGTGCGGTACTCGCAGTAGGCGCACACATAGCTCTGGTCCACATCCAGCTCCTGGTCGCCGTGGGCCAGCAGGTGCTGCTCCAGCTCCTGCTTGGCGTTGCGCTCGTCGTTGTGCTTCTGGGCGAAGCGGGCGGGACACCGCGGGCAGTAGCTGATCAGCTTGTACTGGTACTCCGGCGGCAGTTGCTGCGGATTGAGCTCCGCGTCCGAGGCAGCGGCGTCCAGCTGGAGCTGGGACAGATCGATGGACAGCGGCGTGGAGGCGGGCAGCTGCTGCACTTGCTTGGCGGCAGCTGCCAGCTGGAGGGCCACACTGAAGTCAAGGCCTAGAGAGGGAGCACTGGCAGCTGGTCCGCCTGCTCCAGCGCCTGCTACTGCTCCCGCCCCCATCTGCTGCTGGTGGACACTCCTCATGTGGCTGCTCAGGTGCTGCTTCTTGGCGCACACAAAGGTGCAGAGCCGGCACTCGTACTGCGTGGGCTTGTGGAGGGAGACGTGGTAGTTCATCTGCGACTTGCTCTCCGAGATGTAGGGCACACCGGGCACTTTTGCTGCTTGCTCTTTGTGTTGTTGTTGTTGTTGTTCTGGTGGCTTCCTCCATGGTCAGCGGCCGAGGGCAGGCGCGTGATCTCGATCTGGTCGTTCTGCTGGAGCTGCAGCAGCTCCTCGGCATTGCCGCCGCTGGCCACGGCCGCCTTGCAGGCAGCTGCCCAGTAGGCGGCCACCGCCTGCAGATCCTGCTGGGTGTTGGCCGCATTCACCACGGCCGCGGCGCTGGCGGAGAGTGGCGAGTGGAGGAGCTGCTCCAGCTGCTTGGGGGTCATCAGGAGCTGGGCGCTGCTCGCGTTCGTGTTGCTAATGCTGTTGCCGGACTTCAGGGTGATGGGGTTCGGCGGGATGTGGGACTGGGACTCGTTGCTGGCACCTGCTCCCAACGGCCGGTAGATGGGCGGTGCATTGGCCGAGACGTTGGCGCCACGCTCAAGGGTCTCGATCCGAATATCCCCGGAATGCTTTAAGCGACAGTGCCGCTGTTTGGGGGGAAAGAAGGGAAAAGGATTCAAGAATTAGTTTTGCGAATTTGTTAATTTTATTAATCGAGTTTCCTTCTGTCTTTATGTATGTGTTGTGTGTGGGTGTGTTGTGTGTTTGTGAGTGTTTATGTATCCTTTTTCAAGGCGATATAATAACCATGAGTTTAGCCCAATCGAAAACCCTCGCACCGTAATGGGAATCCCTCAGAGGTTAGCTTGGTTTTTATTTTTTAATATTTAGGTTTCATGGTGTCATGGGTTTGTTTTTCATGAATTTTCGAATTTATGGATTACATTTAGTTCGAGGTAAATAGAGAGAGAGAGCAAGCAAGACTTTCACCAATGATTTTCTTAAAGTTAACCGTTTATCGTATATATTATGAGAACGTAACAACAAAAGCAAGACCAGACACCACACATATGTATTTTTGGACAGTCAATCGATACTTATCGATTATTTATGGGTAATCGGGGGCAACATAAAAAAATCGGGGAAAGTACAAAATTGACTTTGCATATTTACCAGCGCAGCGCAGGGACTACGGACACAGATGGGAGTGGTGACAAAGATGGGTGACGGAAGGTGACGGATCAGGGGGACGACTGCTAAAAGCTCACAAAGGTTCATCCTTGGGGTTTAACTAGCAGGGGATTTTCTGTTTTGTTTTTTTAAGTTCTTATGAGCATTAATTTGGACTCCAAGCTATCAGAATTCTCTTTAAAAGTAAACTAGTTTAGGTTCTTCAATTGAGAAACCTAGTCCAACTTTTCACTTTAGAAATTAATCGAAAAACCAATATCTCAAGAATTTAAGATACTTTTTGATGTTTTTTGTAAAATTATATGATGTTCTTTGACTTTAAAATATATTTTAAAATAGGAATTCCAATTTGTAAAGAAATATTCAAGCATTAATCAACTTGAAGTAGTTTTTAAATGTATTTTTTGTAGATAAATTCTGGATAAAAAATATATAAAGTTCTTTGACTTTAAAATATATTTTAAGATATTTTTAAATAGGTATTCCAATTTGTAAATAAACATTTAAAGTAATTTTGAAAAATGTTTTTCATGGTTAATTTCCAGATAAACCTTAGGCTAATACAAACGAGTATTTCCCTCAAAATTCACCTCCTCCTAAGCCCCCATTCTAGGGGATTCCCCTTGCTTAAAAGCTCCCTAACTTCCATCTCCTCAGTAAATAGGGTTCTGGGGTCAAAAACGAAACTTTTTTGGGGGTCTGGGATCGGCGGCGGCTCGTTTCGGTTTTTGATTTGGGACAAAACACAGAAACCATTAAAGTGCACTGGGCCATACCTGGATGACATGCTTCCAATTCGACACCTGGTGGCAGTGGCCGCAGCGATAGGGCGACGGGTCGCGTCGATCGCCATCGGCCATGGTCAGGAGGCCGGGACTACCTGGACTTTGATGGCTATGGAATCTTGTCTGAGGATGTGGCATCTGCAGGGCCACTGCTGCCTGCTGCTGCTGCTGCTGTTGTTGATGCTGCTGCTGCTGGGCCATCGCTGCCAGGTAGGAAGATGACGCTGGCGGCGGTGGCGATGCTGAGGAGGAGGACGAAGAGGCAGACGCAGAGCCCGCTGCCGATGAGGTGGAGGCCACCGAGGATGCTGACGATGCAGAGGCAGACGACGACGACGATGACAGGGGAAAGGAGCTGGGATTGTGACTGTGGCTGTGGCTGGGGTTAGTGGCTATGGAGGAGTGAACATGGGTTAGACCCGCTGCCAGGTGGTAACCATCACCGGCCGTGTGCGATGTAGGCGTGGTGGAGGTGGAGTGTAGTCGGGATGAGGATGAGGGGGATGAGCCCGCACCAAGTTGATGATGAGCCAGGGGCTTGGAAGCAGTAGAAATAGGAGAAGGAGTGGTAGTTACTGGCAGAGGCGTTGATGCTTTGGGTGGTGTTGTTGTGTTGTTGGTGGATGAGGCGACGAAGACGGCATCCTGCCGCAGGAGGAGTCCATTGCCCACAACCGAGTTACTACTGTTAGCGTTAAAGGGATGATGGCTTCCATTTCTGGCGCTGCGCGGTGATGTGAGCAGATCCTGCAGCGATCTGGCGGTGTCTTTGGTGGTGCTAGTGGTGACTTTGGTACTCGTGGTGGTGGTGGTGTTCGGCGACGTCAGACTGTCGGCACTTGCCTCGTTTTGACTCGCTTTCTGCTCACCGTGCTCTAAAATGGAGGCGGCACTGGCTTTCGTCGTATTGGCTGGTGGCTTCCCGCCCGCCAACGCCAGAGCGAGCCCGCTCAGAGCGCTATCGTTGGGCGTCGTCGTCGGTGTGAGGTGCTGGGCCTCCTGGATGGCCCGCTGCAGCAGACCAGCTGGTATGGTCGGACTGGAACCGGGTGACCCGGAACCCGGGGAGCCCTGCGACTGCGACAGGCACATGGCGGCAAAGACCTTGTTCATGTAGAACTGCGGATTATTGCCCACGGACACCTGCAGCGGCGAGGTGCTGCTGGCCGCAGGGCTGGACTTGGGATAGCTGGCGTCCTGGTAGTGGATCTTCACGTGGGCCAGCACAGCATCGCGGTTTTGGTGGCTGTTTAAAATGAGAAAGAGAATTTAAAGGATTTAAATAAACATTTTCTATCAAAAAACTCACCCAAAGTTGCACTTGCGGCACCTGTAGACCGTCCTCTTCTCGTTGCCCTCCTGGTGCACCTCGGTGATGAGATCGTCGCTGGGTTTGCCCTGCATTGCCGATCCCTGGCTTTGTCGCTTCACCGGCGATATGGTCACCGAGGGCGTGATCATCGTGGACTGGTGCTCCTTCTGCTGCTGCTGCTGGTGCTGCTGCTGGGCCATGGCCGCATTCATCATGGTGGCCAGCAAGGGAATCCTTATGAGATTATCCGCCAAATGGGCATCGTCCAAGGCACTCGGCTTGCTGGGCAGCACGGGCTCTAATGTAATATCCTGACCCGTCACAGAGCCCACCTTGGCATAGTCCTTGAGAAAGGCCAGCGAGGCCACCTGATTGGGTGTCATCTCCCCAGACTTCATCAGCTTGGGATCGCCATCCTCCTCGGTGACCTTCATCAGGTGATGTACTTGTTGTACTTGGTGTAGTTCCGGCGTCCCGTCTCGTCGTTCATCAGCACCTTGGCGGTCTTGTGCGAGGGATCGCGGATGGTCTTCAAGCGGATGTGCTTGGTGATGTCCCAGCGCCAGTTGGAGCGGTACGAGCAGAGGGAGCACTCAAAGGGCTTCTTGTTCAAATGGCCGACAATGTGGACATGGAAGCGGGAGGCCGTGGAGGCCCAGAAGCTGCAGTGGGGGCACTTGTAGACCTTCTTCAGGGACGAGTTGGCGGCCTCCTCCTCGGGCGTCATCTTTTTGGTTACCTGCAGTGCGTGAGAGAGTCAAATTTCATTTTGACGTGGCATATGCTCGTGCTGGGATGGAGGATGGGGGTTTAAACGAAAAAAAAAAGTATGGGGTGTAGCCTAGAGGTCTGGGTGCCGGATTTGCGTTGTTTTTGACAAAAAAAACGAAAAAATAAAACGAAAATAACTGGGGGAAGTCCCTATACCCCTAGCTTATCATCCATTTAACGTTATTCCATTTTTCTAGGATTTAAAAAAATTAAAAAATTAATTAATTCAAAAATTACCTAACAAAAACTGGAAACTTCAAGGACCTGGGTGCTTTCAGTGCTTAGTGGAAGACCGGACTTACCTCGCCATAGCCGGGCGCCGTCTCCACCCCGTAGTAGCTGTTCTCCTCGTTGCTGGTCCCCTGACTCCCTGCCGGCGACTTGACCAGGCTCTTGCTGCTGCTCTCCTGCTGCACTGCAGCGGCCGCAGCGGCGGCTGCTATCTCCTTGGCCGCCTTGTTCCAGATGCACACCCGCTGCTGCTGGACGGCGGCCTGCTGCTGCAGGCTCTGCGAGTCCGGACGCCGTTCGCCGCCGCTCTCGCCCGAGTTCGAGTCGTACATCTCGTTGGCGCAGCGTATGGCCTCGACGCACTGCGTCAGATGGTGCAGGAGGTCCGTGGAGGACTTGCAGCGATGGCGGCAGTGCTGGCAACGCGTCGAACCCGTCACGCTGAGATTCAGGGCAGAGTGCGAGTGATGGTCATCGTCATCCTCATCGATCTCCAGCCGATCGTCGGCATCGTCCTCATGGAGTCCAGCATCGTCGTCGTCAATGATTACGGCCGAGGCATGGCAGGTCTTGCCATGGATGATGGACTCGGAGAGGCACTTGGCCACGTGACCGCACTGGCAGACGAGATTCTCCTGGTGGGCCCCCGTCTTTAGCTTGTCCATGAAGCTGGACTTCTTGGTCAGCTGGCTGCGCGTGGAGTTGTGCGAGGCCACCGTGGTGGCGGGCGACAGCTGGGGGACATCTGACTTGTCCAGCATCTCGGAGATCTGCTTCTCGTTGAAGAACATGGAGGCGATCTCGGTGAGGGAGCTGCGTGAGGCATTGGTCTCCTTGGAAAGGTTCAGGACGCTGGGGGAATAAGGAAAAGGTTTTAATAACAAAGCTTCTCTACACAGAAAGAATTATGGGATCCGGAAATTGAGAATCCGCGTACTCAAATTCGTACTCTTCTCATTTTAAGTACGTTTTTTTTTTAAATTCTTAGATTAAGTAAAAAAAAACTTAATATTAGTATTCGTATTCTTAAAAATTGCTCTTGAACTGAGTACAAAACCACATCTAAGGAAGTACAAATGTTCTCGGTAGTTATTTGAGTACGTTTTTTCTTATTTTATGTCCATTTTTACTTAAAAATTCTCAGAGAGAAATATAAATCTCTAGGATGTACTTACTCCTTGGCCCCCTTGCTGATCGGTATGAGATTGGGCATCGGTCGCTGGGCCCTTGGCGTGGTGGTGCCCACGCTGGAGGTGTCCGAAGAGCAGCCGCCCTTCTGTGACAGATCCGTGGGCTCCTCCTCGTCCTCGTACTTGCTCCTTTTGCCGTAATGATGATGGTGCATTGGCTGCTCCTCGCCGCCGCTCATTGCCTCATCTACATCCTCCACCCCATCCAGCTCGTCATCCACATTGTTGTTGTTGTACTGATCCTCCAGTTCGGCCGAGTCGCTGAGAAAGTCATCACACATCTCGCTGGCTCCCACCTTGTTCTGGCGCCGCGGCCAAATGGAGCCGGCATTGCCCACCGGCGGCACATGGTGATTCATCTCGTGGACCGTCAGGGACTGCTTGATGTCCGCGGTGAAGTCGCAGGCCGCACACTTGAACGCACCGGCTCCGCCGTGGTTCTTCATGTGCCTGTCCAGGTTCCACTTGTAGGGCGTGCGGAAGTCGCAGGTGACGCACTTGATCATGGGCATCGAGTGGTACTTGACGTGCTTGCTGAACCGCGCCTTGATGTGGGTCACATAGCTGCACTTGTCGCAGCGGAAGAACTTGGTCTTGCCGTGCTCGGCCAGCTCGTGGGCCCGCAGCTGGGTGCGGTACAGGGTGGTGAACTCGCAGGCGCTGCACTTGAGCAGCCGGTTCTGCGGCTCCTCGCCGTTCGAGGGGGGCGTCGCGGAGCCGCTGGTGGGCGAGGGCGTGGGCGGTTCGGCGGGCGACTGGCGCTCATAGTCGCGCAGGACCTGCATCTGTCGCTCATACGCACTGGTGGCCACCAGCTCCAGCTCCCGCTGCTGCTGCTCGCGCTGCTGCTCCTCGTGCTGGCGCTGCTTGAAGGCCTGAATGTCCCGCTGCAGCTTCTCCTCTTGGAGGAGCAGCTCCCGCTTCACCTGCTCCAGCGTGGGCACATCGGGCACCTGCACCGTCAGCGACTGGCCGCCCATCACGCCCACGCTCTCCTCGAGGCGACGCTTGCGCGCCTCACGGCTCATGCCGCGCTTGCCCCGCGCCTGCCCATGCCCGCTGGGTATGCCGTCCGTGCAGCCGTGCACCATCTTCATGTGCCGCACCAGCTTCTGGAAGTGCCGCGAGGCGTACAGGCACAGCTTGCACTTGTTGATCACGATCTTCTCGCCGTGCACGTCCCGCAGGTGGGTCAGGTGGTAGCGCGGGTTCTGGGTGAAGTAGGCGCAGTGGTTGCAGCTGTAGTTCCGCTTGATCTTGCACTGCGGCAGCCCTCCTCCTTGGCATCCAGGCTGAGCACAGCCTGCTGCTGTTGCTGCTGCTGTTGCTGTTGCTGCTGCTGTTGCTGTTGCTGCTGCACACTGTTCACCACAGCTGCTGCGGCGGCCTGTTGCTGCTGTTGCAGCAGCTGCTGCAGCCGGAAACGCTCCACATGCCGCTCTAGGAGCGAAGAGCTCACCTGGGAGGCTGCTGTGTTGCTGTTGGAGATGTTGTTGCTGCCGCTGAGGCTGGCCATGTTGCTCATGCTGGGATTGTGCTGGTTCTGTCCCTGCTCGGTGTACAGCTGATTGCCGCTGACCACGCTGCGCACGATGAGCGTATCCCCCGAGCGCTGTACCATGGACGGCAGGTCCATGTCGCTGTGCCTGCTGCTGGGTCCTGGTTGGACAATGTCCTAGTCCGTCCTAGTGGTTAACTGTAAGGAGAAGGAAAAGGGATTAAAGATTAGCTGTGGTTGCAAGTATGTATATCTTAAGGGTTAATTGAATATAGAAACTAAAGTCAAGTGACAACTAAATCTAGTTTAATTATATTTTGTATAGAACTCTGTCAGATTTTGTATTTTAAAGTTGCAACGCAAACAATAATAATTAAGGCTGGTTTTCCCTTAACTGATTTAATTTGTTGTGAATCTTGACTATTTTAATTGAAATTTTCTGCATATATTTTGTTTAGGTTAAGTTTGACGTTAACTTTAATCCGATTAAAACAAGATTTCCTAATAATAAGCCTTGATTTAAAGAGTTTAACGATATATATTCAGTCCAAACTTATTAAAGAGGAGCGATATATTTACTTTGAATTATTATTGAAAATTCAACCAAATGAATAGCTTAGCGGTAAGAGTCAGCTTACGACCGGGAGAACAGTGGCAGATCTTCAGAAATATGTACATAAAATCGTTAAATTATAATTTTTAAATAATAAATAATTGCTTTTGAAGGCACTCCTGTGCTCAACTACCCCTTCTTTTTATAGGGTATCAAAAAGGAAAGAGCGAAACAGAGACGCATCGGAGGAAATTAAATCCCAAGTGCGATACAAAGGCTGCCGTAAATGCAGATTTCAACACTTGGCCAACTCATTACACATACATTAACGCACAGGGCACAGAGCACACATGAATAGCAAGTGAGTGTGCGTGTGTGTATCTCATAAATATTTCCACATTTTCCCCCCATAAATCCGCCAACCGCCTCCCTTGCCCCAGCCCTCCCCGGCGATTATCAACAAAAGTTGTTTCGGTTTCGCCAACTTCCTTTGCAGGATATTAAAATGATATGTTTTCTCTCTGCTGTCCGCCAAAAATGCGACAAAATGGCGTAAAATCAACAGGGAAGTCAGCCAGGCAGCGGAGGAAATTGGGCAAAGGGATAATGGAAAATCATTCGAGAGTCCTTCGAACCTTGAGAGCTCCTCGCTCAACAAATCCCGGAGGTAAATGTATTGTAGTTTGGGCGTAACACAAATCCATTTTAAGGCTAATTGGAGTTGGCCAAGTTGAAAAGGGAAACTCGAGAGCAGAGCGGGAGCTGGAAAATTTCAACTACACTCGCACACACAGACGTAAATAAAAGGCCAAGACCCAATGAAGGTCAACCTTTTTGCATGAGTGAATTTCGGTGAGCCTTCACCGCCCTTTCAACACACACACACACTCTGCCCCGAACGGCCGGCTAATCCTTGGGGTGTCGTTTTTATCAAATGCAGTAATTCTGCTTTTTAAGCGTTTTTTATTGCCCGCTCGCAGCACCACATGTGTGTGTGGGTGTGTGCCTGAGTGTGCCTGAGCTTGTGTGTGGGTTTAACTCCCCCGCAAAAACCGCAATTGTGTTTTGGCTTAGACAAGGCGGCCCAAAGGGGGCCAGAAACGCAGCAATTTGATGGAGCATCTCTCTGGTGTCATCATTTAAGTAACATATTTAATTATATAAAAAAAGGGAGGAGAGAGAAGAGAGATAGCGCGGAAAATACATTAAATCACACACGCAAGCAGAGGCACTGGAAAATAAATATGAGTCAGCAAAAACCTGTTTTACTTTAATTTAAATCGTTTTTAAATATATTTTAAATATGTTTAAGGTGTAAAAAAAATATGTAAAACCCAAACAGAGGCATTAGAAAAAAGTATGAGTGCTCTGTCTAATTTATATCAGCAAAAACCTATTTAACACTAATTTAAATCGCTTTTATATAAATTTTAAATATTTTTAGGCTGTACAACATTATTTATACCTTGAACCTAAAACCTTAAACCTATTTCAAATTAATTTAAATCGTTTTAATATTTATTTTAAATATTTTTCTGGTGTAAAAAAAATATTTATACCAGTTCTTGTTCTTAAAGTGAAGCTTAGATGAGCCTTTAGGCTAATCCCATTCTCAAATATATATTTTTCTTTATGAAAGACCTTCTTTTCTTCCCGTGTAAGCATATATCCCCCGCACCCAGACTTAGGCCCCTGCGTGTGTCTGTGTACTCTTGACATTCAACACGTTTATTGTCGCAAAGCAACAAGCTCATCATCCTTTCCAGCAGCCAAGCATCCCTGCATACCATCATACCGTTCATCTCCATGTTACATCCCTACATCCTACATCCTCATCAGCGTCAAGGCGGAACTCATTAATAGAGGCGTCCAAGTGCGTGTGTGTGTCTCTGCGTATTCAGGGTTGGAAGGACACGCCGGTACGAAGGAGTCACTGCTAACGATCACTCGAAAGGTAAATGTCACTTGGGGTCGGTCAGGTTGATTGCAATTGCTTCACTTGCCTCTCGGACAATAAGATATAAATAATGGGAGGCGGGCATAGATTGCAGGAGTTGGTTTAAGTATAATTAGTTTAAATATTAATTATATTACTATGAGAAGTTTATTGGAAATAACTGTATTTAATCTGAATAAAGAATTAAATTAAATTTAATTTATTTTATTACTTTCTTCGCGTTTCTATTATATTAAGACAGCAGCACTCATATTTATTAAGTTCCTATGCTAATAAACTTTGTTACTTTAAATTCTTCAAGCTTCAAGGCTATAGGTTCGCACATAATTCGTCAATTAATCTAATTAGTAAACAATAGAATAGAAACTCATACAATTAATGATTATTCCAGCTTGACTTTTACTAAAAAATAATTAAATACATTTTTCTCAGCTAAGATCCTGATATCTCCCAAACTTAAACAGCTTATTTATGGCTGTCTGTCTTAACTCCCAACGCCGTCACGGTTTCATGTGGCAGCCCTCGTCGTCCTGGTCAGGATCACCTTATACTTATGCATTGTTGACGCCGCGCTTATTAAGGAAGCAAAGGAGGCCGAGGAAGTACGCGGAGGAGGACAACAAGCCGCTGTAGCTGCTGCTGCTGCTGCTTCCTGCTTATTTGCCTTTGTTTATGTTTGGTTTTTGTTATTTTTGATGTTTTCCTTTTATTCTTTTCCCAGTTTTCAGCTGCTGTGTGCTCTCCTCTTGTTGTTCTTGGCTGGGTAAATACGCATACACGTACACAACCTGCTTATGCGGCAACACGTTTTGCTTTGAAATTTTAATTTCTCACGCGACGCCAAAAAGTATGCTGCGAAGGATAAGGCAAGGCAAGGATATACCGGGGGTTGTTGTTATTTTCCTGCAGCCTACGCGGACTTAATTAATCTCGCTGTGGGCTTAGCCTGTTGTCCTGGCAATCCCTCAGTTATCCCGGTTATTTTGACGCTCTAAGACTTCCTTTCTTCGGTTTTTAGTCCGTTTCTGGCCGGTTTTTGCTGTTTTTCGGTGATAATGAGGCGACAGTGGAACGCCTTTTTTCGGGGCTTCGCTTAAAACTGTTGAGCCTAGGCTGATTTGATTGATGGTTCTGGGTTTATGCTGGGCGAAAGCTGGCTTGGCTTGTTAACTTTTTGTCATTACAATTAAAATTTAGGCCTATTACTGTTTTATTTAATCAATAAGACAGAAATAAAGGTTCTAGGAAGTCAAAGGAAAGTCTAGAAAATTTAAAGTCTAAAGAAAGTTGAAGGAATAAACTTTAGATCTTTTAAAATTATTTTAACCCTCCGTTGTATACCTTTTCTAAAACTCGAAGGTAACTTAAAGGAATAAATCCAGGTAGCTTTAAAGATCCGATAAAGAAGGTGTAACTTTAAATCCGTTTTTCGTCCTGTTCTAAAAATCCTCATATGCATAAATCGATATTAAATTTTAGAAGCTACCTTAAATAAAACTGTAGAAAGTGTGGTTTTTAATTCTAAAAGTCACAAAATATTTGTATATTTACCCTTTTAAATTAAATTAAATTTTTGAGGTGTAAAAATATAAAAGGAAACTCTAAGAAGCTGATTTACATTGCTTTTTTAGTTCTTAGTTTTAAAGACCCTTTTCGCTTTAATGAAGCTTATTGGTATTTTGAAAAACCAACTGTTTTTTAATGGTAACTAATTACCTACTTAGTACCTCTCAGACACCACCATTTTTAGCTGTGCTAAAAATAAGTAAAAGTGTCTGCATAATTTTGTATTTTCAGCGACTTAAATGCCCCGCCAAACCGTTGATTCACTTCGTTCGAATTTTCGCAGCTTAATTGGCAGCTGCAATCGTTAAGGTCCTGTGGACCGAGTGGCGTCCTGGTAGCCAATTTCCTTGTTTGGTCATTTGGTTGCCAGCCAACTGTGGCGGAAGGGGAAGTGGAGCAACCGGAAACGGGAGACGGGAATGGCAAGCCATGCTGTTGCTACAAATTAACTGCAAACTGCAGAGAGAAGTAAATAAGAAATGTTCCAAGAGGTCTGGGTCTGGGTCTGGGCTGTGCTGAAATGTTTATTCATCATCAATTTGTTTATTCGATGGCAACTAACGCTTTCGATGCGCCATTGGCCATTCCATTTTAATTTCACGATCCTTTCGACAGGAAGTTATCGCCTGGTTTATGGCCGTGCGAATGGTGTGATAAGAGTCCTCATAAAATGGCAGAAGCGCAGCCAAGCTAATAATTAACCAAGTCCTTAAAGTGTGAGCAATATCCGAGTCCCAAATTTGCCTCTTTAAAATGGAAATTCAAATTGCCCGCATTTAAGTTTTAAAAGGAAACCATTTGGTATTTTGGCAAGCAAATAAAGTGGAAAATAAGTTGGGGACCGAAAAACTTTGTGCTAGGCTGTCGTCTCTGGTGTTATTACTTAAAGATTCTGTTGCCACAGCTAAACCGTCGAGCCAGTCAAAACTTTTACACAACAGTCAGCCACTCTTTCCATTTTGAAGATAAATAGAAATTTGCTGGGCGAGGCAGTTCTATTGCCTTCGCATAAATCTCAACAAACGTCAAAGTTTATTTCGCATTTTTGAAATTAAATAAAGATTTGTCACGTAGAAATCCGGTTTCGGTGAAAGTCACCCACACATATTGGCAAATCACTAGCAAGGATAAACTCACTCACTCACACACCGATGAGACAGCAGCATAAGGGAAAACTGCCACGCTTTTCTTTGCTTTTCCTAGACAAATACCAAGGTCGAAACTTTGTCTACTTTGATTTTTTTTCTTGCTCTAAGGAGTTTCAAGTCCCGGCCACGCCTCGCCAGCAAATTGTAATTTTTTTTTTGGTTTTTTTCAGACACTTCGCGCAAAAAAGTTTAGCCGGAAGTTGGGAGCGCTTCCGCTTCCGTTTTTGATTAAAGTTGAGTGGCCGGAATTTGCTGGAGCATCTAAGCGGAATATTAATATATAAGTTTGCTACTACGGCTGCATTTTGGGTTTGGGTCTCATTTGGGTTTTATTATGGGGTGTGGGTGTGAGCATATGTTAGCATATGTTGTCAGTCACCTGCTGCGATGCCCTGCGGCCCTGAATGTGTGCATATATTTCCACACTAACCCCCACTCTGCTCCTCTTAAGCCAAAGCATGACAGCTTCTTCTCTGATTACTCATACGCCATGTTGGCCACTCGCAGCAACTAATTAGCAGGCAAAAATCAGGCTGACAACTATAACATATGTTTCAACAAGTCAACTAAGAAAAATAATTTAAAAACAAAACTTGAAGTTTAAAAAAAAATTACTAAAAAAGAAGAAAATAATAAAAAAAACAAGTATTGAAAGGAGAAACCACAAGGAGAAATCCATGAACCCGCGCACATGCAAATTAACAGACAGCAAGGAAGGAGAAAAAAAAAACAGAAATGGCAGGACAACGTTGCTAATGCGCCCCGTTTGCATTGTCTGCACTCACACCAATGCACTCTCACACACACGACACCCACCCACACAGACTTACTTGATTCGCCTGTCGTCGGTTTTAACAGCAGGCTTTTCTTTTGTTTAACCGAAACAGCAGCAGCAAGAAATAAAATTAAACAAAAACAAACACTCTCTCTCGCTCTCACTTTGCCTCTCTTTAATGCCAAAGTTTATTATGTTTTTCCTGTTTTTTTTTTCGATAATTTTCATCCGCCAACACAACGAATCGCTCTTGCGGTCCAACAACAACTGAAGAAGTAACCGCCGCGGTTGGATTTCCACAGGGAAAAGGATGCTGCGAAAAGGATGCTGCTTTTACGGCTTTTACTGTTTTGGGTTAGTTGGATTCTCTTCGGCGGCAGAGGACACAGAAGACTGTTAAAGGATGGCTAACAGTTGAAGAACGGAGAGAAAGTAAGAGAATTGAAAGAGCAAGAGAGTAAAGAGAAAAAGAGTGGTGTGCGCTCTTAAGTAATGTAAAGATAATGTTAGCATCCGAAGGATGTTAAGTTAAAGAGGGTTCATGGATGTTATTAAATTATTTAAAAAATAAATTTTGAAAAAACAGAGCTCTTTTTTCTATAAAAAATATCAGAATTAGGTAAAACTCTTATTAAATAATATTCTTAGATAATTTTTGATTTAAAAAGTAAGAAAAAAAGAAATTTTTAGAAATTTTCTGCATTTATGATTCTTTTTGTAAACTAGGAAGTCTTTGTATTATGCGGTTTAGTGTCCAGTTTCTGAGTCTCACGCTTTTCCTATTTATACTACGAGTTAAACTTTAATTTTTTATTCAGTAATTCAATTAATTTTCAAAGTTTAATGTTAACGTCGCATTTTCCTTAATCTAGAAGCCAAGCTACAAAACCCATAAATTTTCCAAACCAAACTCAATCTCTGCCAACCACACACACACCTTATTAATAGGTGAGGCAGAACTTCAACTTAAACCATTTTAATTTGTCCCAATCCCAATGCCGCACTTAATTTGTTAACCAGCCAGAAGGAGGACGACATCCACTTGATGGGAAAACCGGAAACCCAACGGGGGAAAAAAAAGAAAGCCATCTGAGGAGAAAATAATGTGGAAATCAAGCGCACTTCAGCCGGTCGGCGGCGGCAGTTCTTGACGAGAGGCTAAGTTGGGACCGTAAAATGAGACGAGCTGCGCGATGCGGGTTCGGTTTTTTGGTCCTTGGCCGTTCGTCCGACGGATTTTGCCGTGTCCTTTTTCAAGGCAATCAACACAAATGCTACTTAAAAATTTATTTGTGACTCGCACGAGACGCAGACACAAAGCCTGGGAAGGGAACGGAAAGGAAATCCAACTGAAGGCGTTGCAAAGCACAAACACTTAACACGCACACATACTGCGAGACAGACACGCACACTGGCTCAGACAGGGACACCGACACAGACACATGAGGCGCCGACAAAAAAGGACAATCAACATTTTAACACTTTCGAGCCAAAAGGATACAACGAGGAGTGGATGGGCGTTCAGTTGAGAAATGTTTTGCGGTCATGCATTTTTATACGCTGATCCACTGGGGAAAAATAAGGGAAAATATATCAAAAGGACATTAAATAATATTCATAAATAAATTAGGATCAAGAATCTCTTTTTAGATGAGTTAAAAAGTCGCTAAAAATATTTCTTTGATTATATAAAATCATGTATTATCCCTTTTATATTATATAATATAAATCCCATTTATATATTTCTTTCTCTGCATAATAGACCAGGCCCCAAAGGGACCCAGCATTGGTTTAGGAGGACATGCTGGTCCCGGAAGGATGCCTTGGTCAGCATCAGACACGGACACTTGACACTTGAGCCTGCCATCGAGGCCGGTCCTGCATCCTGCCCTCTAGGCTCCTGACAAATGCAGGGAGCACACTTTTTGTACATTCGGTTAATTCCTGAGACCGGGCTGTGCAATTATGAACCCGGACATGCTGCTGATCCTGGAAGCAGCTCCAATATTGACCGATTTAGGGAGCAGGTTGTACAGACACAACCAAATCTTTTGAGCAACTTTTGTGTAAACTTTTCTAATCAAATACTTGGCCACGGAAGCACTGTGCTCCGAAAATGTGTGCCCATGTCCAAAAACTCGACTTGTTTGTTTGCTGCACTTGTTACCAGGAACTCCTGCTCCCTGTATCCTTCCCCACTCTGCCCCTTGGCTAAATGAAGCAGCTCAATTTCGCCCACAGAGAGTGAGAAGAGGGAAAAGTTTCCCGAGTGCAACATGTGAGGCTTGGAGCCTTTCCATCTGCAATCCTCCGGGCACACACAAGCGGCCCCCTTTCCTGCAGCCGCCATGATGTGGTTGGAAAAGTGTTGCTTGGTCAGTGAATGCCGACGAGGATATGGGGGCTTGAGTCCTGCCAAGGAGGTGTAATGAAGCTGCACAAATGCAGACAGCATTGTTCGGGGGCTTTTGGCAGTAATCAAAAGAAGGGAAAACGAAAAATAATTTGTTGCAGTTTGCTTGCCCGATCCCCGAATGAAATGGGAAAATTAAAGAAGCATTAAGCGAGTTGAGGAGAATTTCTAAACTTGTTTCGAAGCCAGGAATCGTTGATTAAGGTTACGAGATGTGCTTTTTAAATTATTTTAAATATTGTCTAGTCTTTATCTATATCTTTCACATGATTTGTATACACAATGGCATGTAAATGTTGTGGAATTTAAATTATTTCGCACTTTTGCTCTGTCATTGTTTATTATTTATTTATTATTAGCATACTGTGGTGTTCGCTCTACCCAAGGGAACCGAATATAAATGTTTATTAAACAAATATCAGAGACTTTAAGTATATGTTTAAATCGCGGCTGCCTGTCGTCACCACCCAATCAGCAATAATTTATTTATTTTATATTGCCTACCTTTCAGCGATTTTGGTTTTCAATGGTTTTCATCGGTTCTACAGGTAAGTTCGATTTGCACTCAGGATGGAAAACCCATGTACACGTGTGCACACAAGTTTTCTTTTCTTTTCTCAGCAGTGCGGCAGGGATGCAGGATGCACGCACTCGCCTCAAAGTTGCTGCAAGTTGCAGTCAAAGCCACAGCCGCAACCGAGAGCGGCACTTCATCAAACGAACAACTTGCCGCAAGGTAACACAACCACACTTACAGTTAGGGTTAACTTGATAGTTATTTCTTTGAATTTAAGAGATTCTTTAATGCTTATATGTAAAATAAAATATTTTCTACAACCTAGAACGAAAAACTAAATTTATAAATACATTTTTCAAGGCATTTTTAATGCATTTTTCTGTAATAAACTTTATAAAAATTACATTAACAAGGAGCTATTAATTTTTTGAACCCTGCTGTTCGTATAAGCATAAAGCAGTTGAAAACTCCTTGCTTTGGTTGCAGCAACTCGGAGCTCGCCACTTGTAGACACGTGCACAGTTATAAAAGCATATAAAATTTCCTATTTAACTTCCGGCATGTTTCAGCACACACATACACACGTCTGCAAGGATATATATATACCCAGAGCTGGGTCTGACATGGTAAGTCCAAAGAAAACATATCCGTGACAAAGTAAACCACCTCCAGGTGCAACCAACAATAATAATACTTTTAGTAGTTGATTTTGCTCCACGCTCGCTTCGTCCTGCCTCCCAATCCGCAATTCGCACTTTTTTCTCCCGGGGCTTTTCTCCGGACTTTTCCTTTTTTTTGCCATGCTTTTTGTAGACTTGCAACCGAGTTTTCCAGTTTCAGCTTTGACAAGATGGCAGAGGCACTAAGCGGAGGACAAGAAATTGAATTCGGCTGCAGGTGGCAGGCCAGGCAGCCAGGCAGCCAGGTCCCATACATGCTGGCAGGATGTGTGACAGGATTTTGAGCTGAGTTTTTGCGGCACCTTGACAGCCGCAGGATTTAGCGGTCCCCAGTCGAGACTTTAATATTTAATAAGCCGACTACAACGAGTAGTCTAGGTGAGTTCAGGGCACGGAGCTCCGGTGCAAAAGAGCCGAGGTAAGCTAAAATACGCCATTGGCTCTAAAACGGCAGCAGCAGGGAAAAAAACTGAGCACAGGAGCAGCAGCAGCACCGGCAGCACCAGGAGTCTCCTTCAATTATGCAAAAGAGGCGTGGCAAAAGGCAACGTGGCCCAGACGGTGACATGGCCAATGAATTGCGGCAAAAACAAGACCAAGGCCGGTTGCAAATTATGCAGTGGCGTGGCAGATTGGAAAAAGGTTTCTTTTCTGTGGAATAAGCTAGTGAAAAAGTTGGTCTGTTTACTTAGGATAATCCAGAGTAAACTTGAGTTCAAGAACAAGCCATAATCTTCAGTAATAATTGAAGAGTCAGCAGTAATATATTTTAAGTTATTTAAAGCTATATTTGGTGGGGAATTAAATTGAGTTTGATGGTTCTAAGTTCTAAGAAAAATATTTGTAAGCTCACAGAAATTATTCCAATATACTTTCTTTCCTTCTTTTTCCTCTGACAAGTTCTTCATCACTTCATTAACTTCCTACCAAGTATGGCCACTATATACTCCCTGACTTTAATCATCAACTTCGTCTTCGTGGATATTTAACACATCCCCTCTAATTATTCACTTCGTCACATATTATCACGTAATGCCTGCCAAGTTTCCATGTTTGTTGCCCCGCAGAGTTCATGGCGGCGCATATTTTAATACACACACTCACGACTCGCCTTCAAGGACCCGACTCTTGGCTCCAGTTCCTTGGTGGTTCTTTGGTCTTTCAGTCTTTCAGTCTTTGGTCTTTGGTCTTTTAGGTCTTTTGTCTGGGATTTTGTTAGGCACGTCCGATGCTGTCGCCCACGCTTTATTCGCACGTTTTCGGTGTTCTCGGGCCGGGCAGCAAGTTTATTGTTTGTTGTCGGCACATTAATCATAATTTAACGATTAGCGCAAGTTTTGTTTATTAAATATTCTTCGAGCCAGTCGCGTCGAGTGTTGTCGAAATTTATGGACCGACAGCGACGCCGATGCCACGCGTCGATAGGCCACAAAACTCTCATAAATTGCAATTATTAAAAAAAAAATACAGAAAAAAGGAGGAAAGAAAACAATTTATGCAACGGCTATGCCTTGGCTAAATTTATGGCTTGAATTTTAATTATGTCGGGTAAGAAGGGCGGCACGAGAACTCTGGCTAAATAATTGCACTTTGCCACAGAGACAGGCATGGGAAATATCCAAAAATTGATTAATAAACAAAAGTGTATGGCCAAAATGCCGCAAAATGTGGCACAGTTTACATATTGTTTCGCTTTCCCGCTTAAATTGCCGCTGTCACGTCCTCGTCAGAGGGAAGGGGAAGCACCAACCCCATTTGTTTCACCCCTTTAGCCGAGTTCAGCTTGGTTTTATTTTTATTTTTCTTTGCTCTTTGATCAACTTCTTTTTTCTTTTTTGTTTTTGGGGTCGCTTGGGGTTTTCTCTAAATGTTACTGATGGTTTTCGGTTGAATTTTAAACGGGAGACAGTAGTTGAGGCAAAAAGAATAGTTGGGATGTTTATTTATAGAAATAGTTTTATTAATTGTATTTTTAAAGAAATATAAACGATGAGTAAACATTGGAAGCTCTCTTTCCCACAAAAAGAGTGGAATAGATAAGTTTGTTATGCAAATTTCAATGGCTTTGTTTTGTTTTGTTATATTTTGCATGTGACATTGGTTTTCAGTTCGTTCCAGGCGGTGGAGTTGGTTGAAAGGAGGGTGAGGAGCCAACACCTCCACTATCTGAAAGCTATCTGCCGGCTAAGGTCAGCCACTTGGGCCTGTACGAAACTAATTGATAATCAAACAATTGTCCACACACTCGGACACACACTCACTCACACACTCGTGCTTGTTTATCTGCTTGCAATCGCTAATTAGTTGCATTGTCCGAGGCGAGGTCAACGCTGCGTATGCGCAATGTGCAAATATGGCCAAACACACGAATCGCGATGGCATGGGCATGGAAAAATGGAATACAAACTAGGGATGTGCACAAAAATATCGAGAAGAAGAAACCGATAAATGTTAAAAACATCGCGTTCATCGTTAAAAAATCGATAAAATATTAAATTTTCCAATTAATTAATTAAAACAATTCCGTATCCGATTTTCGATTTTTCGATATATCGCTTACATTCCACCTCTAGTTCACACCATCGAAATCGTATTTATTACGCACAAGTTCAAGTTTATTACGCATACGCCCCGTTTCCACGGCGGCCAAAGAGAGTCGCGTATAATCGAGAAGAGAACAATTCTAATTTATTGATGCTAGTCAATGCCATGGCATGCCTATAAATGTAACTCAAACAATTTTCAGTATCTGTGCCTGTCTGGCCGTGACAACGATTGTTGCCGTTGCTGTTGCTGTTGCGCTGCCCGTTCTGGCTGCGTTTTAGCAATTTGCAATTGGTTCAAGATCAGCAGCAGCACAAAAAAAAGAGAGAAAAAACAAAAAACAAAAACCGAAAACGGTTTGGCTTTGCAGCAGCAGCATTGCGTGGATGGGTGGGTAGGGGAGCTAGCTCGGAGCCAAAGTCTGGCCTTGTGACAATTGATTTTCGCAGCCACAAAGAGCGACAATAGCAATAATAACAACAGCCACCCCAGAGTGAACCACTTTGGCATCCACTTTTGTGGTTAAGGCCTGACTCATAATTTATTCTTAGCTGCAGAGAGGCCTGAATCGCTTTGGAAAATAACAACAATAAATGATACTAAATGAAAATTCAAATTATGGCAAGCACGCAAGGCTTTAAATGCTCTTACGGTCGAGAGAAGGAAAGGATTAAAAATATAATACAAATACGATTTAAAGAAAAGAAGAAATTTTGAAAGAAAACTTGATAGAAAGGTTTCAGGTTTTCATTAAATTTCAATAAATTAAATGTATTAATTACTTTTACCATATGCTAATAGATAGTAAAACCAAAAATGAAATGAACAAATTAAATAATGCCTAAATAGTTAATTATAAAATTATTTGTAGGGGTTTTAAAACATATTTATAGACTATTCTCTCAAAAAAATCTTAACCTCTTTAAAATAAACCCAAAAATCCAAGAAAAAGGCTAATAATTCATATTAAAGATGCCCAAAAAACCCACTAATTATTACTTTAAGAACCTTCTGGATCTTACATGTTCCCAAAACATAATTACACTTCTTTTTGAAAGGGTAACGCAAAAGCATTGCAAGGTCCCCGGGTTTTATCAGTGGCAACTTCTTGAGTCATTTGAGTCGCTGCTTGGCATTGCGGTTGCCGCCGGAGCATCAACAGCAGCAACATCTAAGTCCACAACAGCAGCAGTTGCAGCGGCAACTGATGATGAGTGCACAATCGAGGCTGCCAAGTTGCTCAATGCTATCTCGCTCGCGTCTCCTTGCCGCTCGCGTCGCGTGCTGCTATCTCTGCTCGGTGCGGTTTTCAGGGTCTCCGGTCGGTCTCTGGTGCATCTAAATAAACAGCGTCTATAGTTATAGTATAGATAAATTCTGTTTCAGTGTGTTATGGTCTGGCACTCGATGACTTTGAGCGGCTCGTTGACAATGGAATCGAAGAACCTATATAGATTATGTGGGAAATTACTCCGATCTAAGCGGACAGACACTTGAGGATAGTTTCGAGTGCAAAAGTTGGTCTCGCCAAGGCCTCCAATATCTGTATAGGCACTCTATATGCACGATGCTGGCTGGGGGGGCCACGTGCATCAATTTTCATTTACTTATGAAAATTAATAGCATTTTCGCTTAACTTGCGCTCGAGTTTTCCGCCCGCCAGCAGTGCGAAAGGGGTGGCACATGGAAAATGGAGGTTGGGGCAAGGCGAAGGCTTCTGTGCGTGGCCAGCCATTAATCAGAGGGAGAATGTTGCCACAAACAAAATTAAATTGCTGCCTGCAGCTGATGGAAAGCGCTTGCCTCCTTTAATTCCCCTGCATTTTCCTTATTTTATTACCACTTTTAATGCCAACTTTTTGCTCTTCCCTTGCCACACTTGACTTGACAATTTCATTAAAATTTTATTAATTATTGTGTGTGTATCCCAATTAATATAATGTTGTTGCATATCGAATTGCATACGTAAATTCGTAAATACGCAACTTGATTGGGTTTTTGCATATGCCAGCCAGAGAGAGAGGCAGGCTATTAAAGTGAAAAAATGTGAAAGGATATCCAGGCGGAGGAACTGAATTTCAGTTAAGGCAATTAACGTATTGCCCATGAATATATAATGCTGAGTCTGGCAATTTATAAAATACCAGGATTTATTCAGCAATCAGTGAATTTAAAGGCGTTTTTTTATTGTTTTAATATATTTGTGGGCGGCTAATTATTCTTTTGGTGGCATTGAATGGCCACTTTGATTAAATGTTTAATTAAATTTTTATTGAGATAACAATGCCGTTAAAGAGTAGCATTATTTATTTATTTATTTTGGCTCTGTTACCTCGCTTATTTTATTTAAGGTTCAAGGCTATAAATTATGAAGATTTATTTATAATTAGGGAAATATATCTTCTTTAACCGGATTAAATATTTTAATTTATATTTTGAGCCTGAATTTAATTAAAAGCAAGGGAGAGCAATTGGAAGAGCTTCCAAACAATAGGATTCCTATCTTTTAATATTATTAATATTTCTTACCGAAGAAATAGTGAGAATTATATCACTAAAATCTCACATAATATCCTGTATAAAGGTTAATGCCAACTCTTCCCACTAACTTCTTTTAACAGCTCCTATCCGGCTTTATGGCTGCATCGAACCCAACTGAATTGCAACTTGGCCATCATCAAACATGTTGCAGATTGCTGCATTTTTTTATCGCTGCTCTCCTCATGATCACCATCATTCCCTGTCTCTCTCGTTGTCTCTATCTCTGTCTCTTTCTCTCCCTCTGTCTCTGTCTCTGTCCAATCTCAATCAAACACATGTGTGCGCGAACTTGACTTTCAATGCAAAGCGCACAAGGCGAAAGCTGCGCTGCTCTGCCGGCGCCGACTGTGATCGCCGAGGCGCTGCAGCGGAGCAACCTTGACCTGGTTCTTGAAACTGCAATGGCAACAGCAACATCCACAGCAGCAGCAGCAGCAGCAGCAACAACTTGTGCAACATTGAGAGAGGCTGACAAACAGGTTTCGCACTGACTTCAAGCCGGCAAAACGCAGTGGCTTTGGCTTTGGCTTTGGTTTTGGTTTTTCGATTTTCGGGACCGCGCGCATGCGCAAAATTCGTAATGCACGCCAGCACGCATTTAATAACTATGTAATTTATAAGTGCACTGAGAGAAAATATTGTAAGTTAAGTAGATTTATTTATTACAAACATTTTTTTAATGTAAGGCTTTTATAACAATTAATTTATAATATTATTTGTATAGATTAGAGGGGTTTTTTCCAACATACAATATCTTTAAAAGAAAACCTTACATGATGGAGCAATTCGGGCTTTAAATTCCTGATCAGCACCTTAAAAAATACATAAGGAAAGTTTGCTTTGCCCTAATTCGCGTTGTATTATTTCTATAATTTACAACAAAAGTTTTCTACTATTTTTAGAATTTAATATTTAATATATTTACTCTAAACTTGCAATAAAAATCCATTGTGCAGTTGAAATGTTGCCTTTTTGGTTTATTATTGATGTCTTAATGTGGCAATTGGCGATGGTCAACTGGAAATTGGAATTGGAATCGAAGCGGCGACTTTTGTGCCCACGATATGTCCACCACGACGGCGAGCCAAGTATGTCTCATGTCTGATGTCTGACGTCAGCCAGTTGTCGTCGTCGTCGTCGTCGTTATTATTGCAGTTGTTGTAAGGAGAAGGTCGAGGTTAATTAAGTTGTCTTCGCCAGGGGCAACCTTGTTTGTCGCCGCAGTCTTGACATTTCGGCTTGAGCGCCGCCGCCGGCGACAACCCCTTCCAATTTTCCCCGGCTCTGCCGCTGCCACCGTTTTGCAAGTAGTTTATTATTAATTTAAGCATCTCTCCTTGCGCTGGCTCCTTTTTGCCGCTTAATTGCAATGCAATTTGATTAAAATTAAACTGGTGGTGCATTGTGGCATGACATTTGCTTAAAGCGGAATTATTCCACCCTCGTCGACTCTTTCGATTCCCTCAATTTTCCATTCTCATTTCCACTGCGCTGCTGTGTCACGTAGCTGGCAGCATATTTTCTTATTAAATTCCTGCCAGCAAACGTGAGCGAGCTGGGTGTCCTTGGTCCTGGCAGAAATAGCACCTTCTCTTCCGCCGAGTGACAACCGTGCAAATTTAGTTGCAAATTGGCAAAGTGAGTGCAGTTGAGAGGCGACAAGTTGTTGCAAAAGGTGCTCAATCACACACATGTGCATGGGGAAAATCAATGAAATGCAAAAGATAACTTAAAGTAGAAATCGAGGACGAATTTTATGTATCTCAGGCTTAGCTGGTATTTTAAGCCCTAAGAGTAAGCCATGGATGGGAATTTTCTTCAGAATAAGAAGATACTTATATATTTTAAGATTTAGTTGGAATATATTTTTCTATCATTAAAAATACCCTTGAATTCTGTAGAAAAATGTGCACCATTGGAGAGCAACAAGGCTTTCAGGAAATAAAATAAAAAACGGAAAAAAGAAGGCAATTCACAGCGGAAATTGTTGGGGGAATCAAAATCCCCAGCGACTAAAGCAGATGTTTCACAGAAAAGAAGAAAGCACAAAAGCGGATTGCTAGGAAAGAAGTCAAAAAGTGTAGAAGAAGTCTTGTTAATTGGTGTATTTAATTGCTTAAGAACTGTACAATAGCAGAGTCTTTTTATACCTCGTTTTAATTCCTAATTGGTAAGTATTTCTTACTCTAACATAAATTTGAAAATATATAAATGGTTTCTAACTTATAGACTCACCAGTTGTCCACCAGCTTCCCTGACTTTCCCATAATTATTTACCCAAAGCAACCGCCAAGGAAAATGAAAGAAAACCCCCCAAAAATAAGCAACAAGTGAGCATCCATCCATTTCACCCCAAAAATGGAGCAAGGGAAAACCCGAAAAAAAGCAAACAAACTTTTCCTGCTATTTGCTTAATTAAATGCGCAGCCAATGGGGGCGTTTCGGGCGTCCATCAGATAGTAAGCAAAGCTCAAAATAATCAACGAAAACGCCAGGGAAAAGGTAACGAGAGCAGATAGGTAAAAGTGTATTTGATTACAAAGCATTAATAAGGAGCAGCAGATAAAAAAAAAAAAGAAAAACGTTGGGGATAAAACAGGGAAAAAGCCACGGCAAAGAAGAGTCCTTTTTTCAAAACAGAAGCCGCAGCGGAAGCAGCCGCAAAAGCGAAAGGTGCAAAAGGCGGCGGCGGACAAAGTGCCAGGAATCAAGAAATAATAAGGCTCAAAAAAAAGTTGAAACAAAAAAAAAATTTAAGTAATTATACAGAGAAAGAAATCGATAAGGGTTTGGAAATTATATTAATGAAATAATAAATATTTTCTAGAAATTATTGGTAAATGAATGGTAAAGAAGAGAAGGGACACAACTGTCTGAGAGACGAACCAAAAAAAAAGGAAAAAGCTATTTCTAAACATGGTCAATGTCTGTCATCAGTATCCTTTATTTTCTTAAATAATATATATATTAATGATTAAAAGTTGGCTCTAATACCTTTTAATATTAACACCTTTTAACACTAAATATATATATTATCGATGTAATTTAAATATACTTTGTTTCTTTATAATTTATTTTACAAACTCAACTTAAAGTGTGTTCAATAATTTATTTTTTCTACCCAATTTAAGTTCGATCACAAGTGTTTTTCCTCCCATTTAACCCCATTTGAATTACAAGTGTAGGAAAAACCAAGGAACAGCAATAAGCGTAAGAACAGCAACAGCATCTGCAGGTAAATCATTAGGGCTCTGACTCCGAGTCCGGGTCGGACTAAGCTGTAATTAATGAGCGAGTGGAACATCGTTGAGCCAGGCGCCGAGCAAATTAACTTGAACTGTGACTGGGGATGCCTGGCGGGGGTCAGATGTGGGTCGAGGGTTGGGGCTTCAGGTGCAATTAAAGCAACGCCGCATTTTGTCTTGTAATCATCTAACTTGGCTCTAACCCCTGCTTTTTTATTGCTGACTCGTGAGCAGGAAGAAAGCGAAAACCGCAGAAAAAGTGAATACGAAATGGGTAAAAATATCTCTAGAATTTCTCAGGGAAAGAATGGGGAAAGTCCACTTGCGAAAACTTGCCAAGTTTCAAGGTATTCCTTGGAGAATTTTCTACTGTTGTTGGTTTGATAGGTTGAGTTATGCCAATTATTTGGAGAGAGTTTAAATGAAGTTTAATTGGGGGATAAGTTGGATTTGTGTCGAGTACTAGGAGCACCTTGTATGTACTATTGAATTTATTATTTTATTCCGATTTTAATAAATCTTAAGCCTGACTGCTATTTTCCCGCTAAAAAGTTAATCAAAACCTCCTGGAAGCTGCTTATGTTTGCCTCGGATCGGCTCTCATTATCTTGTCTATCGCAGTTTAATTAAATGCACACACGACTAGTCTCGGGGGTATCTAATTCGGTTCCTGGAAATCGTTTATTATACCGCTTCGATGGGTCGCAATTAATCTGTCGAGTGAATCGATTCGGAAGCAGCTCATCTCTCGACGCCCATCTTGGGCTCGGAGTACTTTTGATTTTCGACGCTCTTTCGATTCAAGGCAGCTCCTTGTTGACCTTCGGCTGCCACAACACCTACTTAGCTGTGTCTTTCGAGTCTTTTGTTTGGCAAAAACCACAAAACTTTTCACGCCCCCACCTTCTCCGGTTAATTATTAAGTAGGATACACAAATTTATGGTGAAGGTAACACAGTGCTCGAGGGCACGCCCTTATTTCGAGTGTTTGTTGTGTGCGTTGAGGTGTAAACGTGCGGATTAAGTGTCTCAGTGTCTGCTCTCGGCCTAGAAGATGTATATCAATGGGCTTTGGCTTTGGCTTGGGCTTGGGCTTTGGGTGGAAACACCACAATCCTCCTCCATCAAGCTCATGAAATTTCCGCTTCGCCCTAAACTTTGCTAATTTCTGTTGCTGTTGTTTCTCCTTCAGTTTTCCTTTGCCGCAAGGTGAGCATTGAAAAATTGATGAGATTTTGTTTGCTCTGGTTTTCCCGAGCTGAAGTTAAAGTTTGTCGACACTTGAACTTTTCCAAGCATCCATCCTGAGGATTTTGAAAAGGAATTTCCGCACAAAAGGCCAAGACGAAAGGGATGGAAAAAGAGTTTTCTTTTTAGATAGTTCAATTGGCGGAGAAAAAGTCAAACAGAGAAAAGGCAGACGGAGTGAAACTTTGCAGCCCAAAAGGATAAGCTGCAGGCAGGAAAAAGCTGTTACAAGAAATGTGCCAGGGTTATGCAGCTTAAATACGTTTGTGGGTAAAATACAAGTTCTTGAAGTTTCAAATAAAATTCTCAAGAGTGAAAAATTAAGAAAAAAATTAAATATAAATCAACCAATGTTGCTAAGTATTTTTTAGATAAATTTAAAAGGCAATTAAGTCATTTATTTTACTGTGATACTATTTTTCCGACCTCCTCTGTCCATGTTCCCATTTATTCATTCATTCATATTCATGCCGGCTGGTTTGCTGGGATAAAAAATAAAGAAAAAACGCCGGACATGAATTTATAACGAGTCTGCCTAAGCCATATTGATTGAGGCTGGGAAATACGGCGACAGACAATACCAGAAAAATGGAATAAAAAGAAAGGGGAAATGGAAGTGGCAGTGGCAGCGGAAGACTGAGCACTTGGAAATCGCTTTTTTTTCTCTCCCGGACTCTGGAAAGTATGCAAGGAAATCGAAATAAGGGAAAGAGTCGCATGCAGGAAATCAAACTTCACTTTTGATTGAGTTTCCTTCGGTTTCCTCTGCGTTTCATTTCGTTTTGCAAGTTGCTTTATGGCCCTAAGCCGATTTGTGGTGGTACTGCTGCTTTTTAATTGAATATCTTAACGCAGAGTTGGAATTAAATTTACCAAGTTATCCGAAAAGGGGTTAAATAGGACCCTTCTCTCACTCCAAGGACATATAACTCACACTCACACACGCATACAAATGAATATCAATGAACTGTCATAAAAGCAGCATCCTGTGCGAGCGAGAGGGCGACTGCCAATGACAAGAGTGACACGTAGGCAAACATTTAAGCACCCAACAACAACAGATGCCGGCAAACAAGCACACAAACACACACTCAAGCACACACAGACAGACGCAGGCACACACAAATATCACACTTGACGCGGGTTCATAAGCGTATGAAAGGATATGGCATTAAAAAAAGGGGATTAAGGGGGCTTGTAAAGGGAAAAACATAGAATAAAATGTAATAAACATTATGGAAATATTAAGTACACTTTAAAGTTTAATAAACACTAAGTTTCTTACTCAATTCATAATTAATTTCTTTATCAGAAAGAGTTAAATTAAATTATAGTAATATCTTGATTTCAACCTATTTCCTTTTATATTTTTAATCATTTTTGTTAACTTTCCAAGTCTGGCTGTCACAACAAAGCACATAACAAATAGCTCAAGCTATCTAAGCCCCCCAGGAATCACCCAACCGTAGTGTTACCTTCGACCCAAAACTTTCACAGCTTTTTGTGCCCCCAGAAAAAAAGGTCACCGAATCTTTTCCCCAGTGAGACCTTTTGACCCCCTTTTGGCTACGCCTTTCTTTTGGGACTCTCCATGACTGGCACGCTCGTCGGGTCACTCTGGCCCTGCCAATGACATGTGATTTCAACTAATGACAGCTTTTTGGGGCGTTTGTCATCGCAACAACAACAGCAACTGCGAACCCTAAACAGACCGAAAGACAGTTGGAAAATAACAAGCTTAAAACTTAATGAAATTTTCATGGGCCGCAATGTTGAATTTCTTTTTGCAGCCCAAAATAATCCAATCCGTAACACATGGCGTATGATTAATGCGGCTGAGCAGGGTATCCCTAGAACGTTGAGCCTGTCAATTAGGTTAACTCTTGTCAAATATTCAACACAAAAACTTTGGAAACTGCCTAGCTGACACACACACAGGGTCTTCTCCCTTCCTGTCAAATGTTCATTTGTTCCTCAAGTACACCTCTCCTTCGCTCTGGTGTCAATATGTATTTTTGATTAGCTTCAACTTCAGTTGCCCTTTGACTGCCACCAAGGGAACCCAACAAAAAGTTGGCATTTGCATATGCATTCAATTTTTAATGAGCTTTTAAGTTGAGCGCGACTCGTGTATATATTTGGAGCAGGAAAATTTCCACTTACCGATATGTAAAGTGAAGCGTTCCTCGTTGGCTTTGAACATGTCAACTGCAAGAAAAGGATATAGGAAAAGTGAGAGTGTGATGAGTATAATATAAGGAATTTTAATAAAATATGTTATATAATAATGCAGGTGAAATCATTAAGAAAGAATCTCCTTAATATTTAAATTCTTATGTAGAATTTTTGTATAGGTAATCTATCTTTAATATAACCCTCGTTTATTCTATATTTATTTTATATTTCATTATTTTTATTAGATTTCCTTTCATTAAAATCTCAACTTATTTGTGCCGATGGAAACGCTCTGAACACTTAGTGCCAATGGCCCAGATATCGTTTGCTCATTGATGCATTAAGTGATGCACTTCACACCACATACAGGCACACACAGGTACACCCAACATACACACAGCCAGCTCTTCACATTTACCAACACACTCTTATTAGAGCTTTCATCGTTGACAAGCGCTCCTCTTTTGACCCTAAACGCAGGCGCAATTGATCGCTTGACTGATTGATTGATTAACTGATGGATGGTTGGGTGAAATGGTTGATTGGATGCATCAATTCGAATTCGGATTGAGTTGTCAAGTGGGACGTGGATTTACAAACATGCTGACATAATTATGATGACCAGCACCTTTTAGCAAAGCACGCTTTTTGGGGCTCAAGAAAATAAAGGAAAAAAGGGGTTTTGAATTTAAAAAATCAGTAAATAGTTTGCTTTAAATTAAAGTTAAAGTAAATCTTAGTCTTATAACTTTAATTTCTGTCTCTCATATATTTTTATTTATTTTTCTGCTGGCTACGAAAGTACTTTCCCGGCATATGCTGGCTGCCAGCAAGTCAAGGCCCCAAATGCGACCTTTTGTTTGGCTCCTGGCCACAAAGTGGCATCCTCCGCCTCCATCGCCATCTCCACTGACCATCGCATCCTCTCCACTAATGTTAATGGCTTGTCTTGGCACATACAATTGGCGGGCGTTGTTGTTTTGCTGGCTTCCCACCCACAGTGTTGGCCTAATTAGCAGCTCAAAGAGAATGGCCATTTTCCACAGTCACAGTCACTAGCATTCACACCCACACACAACACACACCATACAGACACCCTGGGCATGAGCATTAAGGATAAGCCAAATGTTGGCTTGCATTTATCACGCATACGCCGCGTTGGCCAAAAACCACACAAAGTGCGGCAAGAGGTGGTGGCGAAATGGGCCCACAACAAAGCGACTAAAAATGTAATTTTGGCATTAGTCGAGCTTGGCAAACATAAAATTACCTTGATTAGAAACTCAAATGCGGCTCTTGCCGGAGATGGTGGCGATGTGCCATGGGGATCTGGCTATTGCCACGTGGCCATATACATATATCAGCTCGAACCTAAGCCTAAAACGACTTTGGCCTCTGCCTCCCCAGGCTGTCTCTTGGCCAACCCCAAACTCATATATCAACGTGTGCACCTGTGTGTGCCAAAAGGGGCGGCGGCGGCAATGGGAATAAAACGGGGCCCAAATGAAGCTGCGCGTTGGGTGTTGGCCGCCATCTGAGGAATGGCTGAGGTTTGGCCTGCTTCAGGTGGGGAATGGTAGCCTGGGGGTGGTTTCTGTGGGTGGGAGTATTCTGCGGTGGGTGTGTGTGGTGTGAATACACACATTCAAGCATCAAGCCTGTTACCTTGAGGCAAGCCAAGCCGCAATAGAAACCAAGCGTCACACATAAAAAGAAAAGCAAGGAACCAAAGGTATTCCAAATGAGATGCTGTTAGAAGTCGACATAAAAAATGCACTACACAAATTTGAGGGATAAAGAAAAATTAAAGAATATAAGATTAAAGAGAGGAGACAAAAATGAACCAAAAATGATACATGAATATATTATTTTTCATATCTTCAATATTGTAAATAATTATTAATAATAAATATTAATATTAAGTTGAAGTCATGGAAATGAAATCTATGTTATTTCTTCTAATTTAATTACTTAATTAAGGTATTACATATTTTATCCCTTCTTATAAATTTCGTAAAATATATTAAAGCTAGAATTTCTTTATAAATTTAAATGTGTATGTAGTTCCTTAGTTTCTGGTGTAAATTATTTATTCCAAAACCTATTTGGAATCCCCTAACCTTATTCCCTACTCTAAGCAAGAAATGCCTGCATTTATACCTCCCTGTATAGGTAAAAATTTGTGCAAACTGCCGAGGTATATCTCCTCTCTATTCCCCCTCTCTCTCTCTTTTTCCTATCAATTACTTGCCATCTGTATGTGTGCGCGTTAACGTTTAGTTTTTATGTTTAGCCATAACAAACAGGAAAAGAGGGCGGAGTGATAGGTAGTAGGTGGGCTGTGAGTGGGCGTTGTAAGGAAAATTCCCGCAGACACAAGGCTAATCAACGAAATTGCTGCAGCCTTTTAGGGGACGAGGCAGACAGAAAGGCCAACATATGGCTGGCATAACCTGGGCCCCACTCTGTTCGACACTTCATGTTTTGATTAGAGGGCGTGGCATGATTGATGAACCATTGAATGACCCCTAGAGTGCCGCAGTAAATCCTCCCTCGAAACGCTGTCCACGACTTGCTTTTTGTATGCCGGCAAACTTTGAATGAAATGAGTGTTAAAAACTTTTCGCCACCCCGTAATCCCGCTTTCAGAGTAGCAATAGCCACATTGAAAAAATAGAAAAAATTTGCAATGCAGCCTGAAAAGTGGCACAAAAGCCCTGACGGCAAACTTTTATTCCTCGCAGCAGCAGCTAAAAATTAAAATGAAGCTAAGCTGAAGCAGAAGCTGCTGCCTGCATAGTCAGGATTCTATCGCCGTTCAGGGAATGGCATTAACAAACTTTCAGTTCAGGTCAGTTAAGGGGCAAAGTTGCCGGCATTCAAGGTGAGTCAATCAACAAAAGGATTTAAGCAAGTGGCAGCTGCTGCCAGTTTCTGAGCGGCGGTTTATTTACTGTCCACTTGGGAGTATAATTTTGAGGGATAAATCAAATCAAAAAGAAACTTGAGACTTGGGAGGTTTTTTTAATAAAATATTGAAGGTTTACTTATGATTTAATAAAAATAGAAGAATATTTAACGGGTTCACCCAATTTAAATACAATTACAGAGTATCCTTTCTAAGCAACCTTCTTATTCCTTCACCCATCTCTCTTTTCGCTGAACCACTAATCAGGCCACGCCCCATCGCCCCTAAATGAGTTACTCAAGGAGGCTTTGCTCGTACACTTGCAGATCAAACATATGTTCCCTCATTGAAGGACACTTTCAATACGTACAAAGAAAAAACCCCTCGACAGCGGCAATCAACATGAGCCATGAGCGTGGCAAACAAAGCACTTGAAGAGCTCGAAATTCGCTTGGCTTTGTCATTAGGCGACAAGTCGAAAGGACATACTTGAGCGAGTATAGACGTACTCTCTCTCTCTCTGAATAGATGTGGTGGGGACCATATTCAAAACACGCAACACTTGTCAGCAGCAGGCGTCGGCAATCATTCAACATGAACACACTCAGCCACAAAGAAACAATGAACTGCAGAGAGAAAAAAAATCAAGCTGATTGATTTGGTGGCATTATTCTTATCAGGATATTACGAGGTGAGAGTAGTAGCTATTAATTTGTGTTAAAGGAATTTATTCTTAATCTTTAAGCGAGCATTTAAATTGGGGAATTTTTATCTCAAGTATTTTGATCTTTAATAAATATTCTTTTATATTTCTAAGATTTTTTTCTGTCTGCGGTAGGAAATACTTTTGGCCCTTGGCTTTGAGCTGAGTTCTTTCTCCTTTTGGCTGGATGCTGTCATCATTAAAGCAGCTTCATTGCCGCAGTCCTTGTTGCTATTTCTGTTTGCTGTTCCTGTTGCTTATGACTTTTAGTTGCCGCTCGAAGGCATTTGGCACAGGATTTTGGTCCTGCGAGCTGTTAACGGCAGTCCTGCCTCTCGCCGTGTGGGTGCCTTGTTCACGCCTTAACACCTGCAACGACTTTGTTGACAGGCGACGGGTTGAATCATTGAAGAAAGCAGCGCTGATTGTTATTTACGGCATTTATATGATATAACTGAAGGCTCTACTTATGTTTGTTTGAGTTTTATATTTTATAGGAGAGAGTAGATTTCCTTGAGAGTCCTTGGAGCTTGACTTATTAAGTTTTTTTTCCTTAATCTCAGCTTCCTTGATTACCAACTTCTCACTGGCATTGCCTACTTGTGGGCGCAAGGCAAACAATTGTTTTGAGGTCGCCTCTCAATTGCCCGGCCTAAGCCCCCCGAGAGTCTGTTTGCATTGGTGTCGCATCCTTGTCAGGATTGCTGTGTGTGTGTGTGTTTTGCTTATTTGTGTGGCTTGCACTTCACTTAATTGAATCAGTGTGATTGACATGTCTCCTCTGCATACATGCATGTATTGGCATCGAAGGGAAAACAATGGGACCCAACGTCCGCATGCGGAGATGATCTCTGGTCAGCTTCTGTCGAGTGTGTGGACAGAGGGGACTGTGGGACAACACACATCCTTTTATGCAGCCAGTCACAATGTTCATCAATTATCAACTAAAATGAAGCGGGGTTAGAGGGGATAGAGGGGAGCAGACAAACAGAAAAAGCAATAAATCTAAACAAAAGGCCTGCGGGGCCAAGTCGAATGATATGGGAGGATAACAAGGACATGGTGGGGCCATAGATTATGGCCATCTATTCAGCAGCTAGAAAGTCTTGTTTATGACCAGATTTTCCCTACCAGCCGGAGTGGAGGCCAAAAGCCAATGAATTGGCCTCACAGTGGCTCTATATAGCAGCTGGATCTGCTGTATATATAGCCAGGAATTACCTTCGTTGTTTCAGAAAAAAACGGTCAGAATTTACTAACCGGCAGGCGGCACAAACTACAAGTTAGCACTTTTTTGGCAGCTAGGAAATATATTCCGGGAGGTTTTCAGGGTGAAAAGTGGCAGTGTTGAAGCCTTGTACAAATACAATTTAAGTAAAACAAGCTCGGCAACAAAGTTTGTGCAGTGGAACATTTTCGCTTCTCCTGACTCGCTAGTTTTTTACTTTATTTTCTTCCTTTTTTGGGCGATTGCTCTGCACTTTTGCCTTGGGATGCAGTCACATGAGGAAGGAGTGAAAGGCAGGACCAAAAACGGGTGTAAAGGCGCTGAAGAAAAGCGCTTGCCAAGGCAAACCCATTGATTGCAACACGCAGACAAGAATGTAAGGATACCCTCAGAGATGTTAGAGCAAAAAGGACGACGGTAAAATGGGTAGAAAAGGGGGCGTGATGGGGGCGTCAAAGGCGTTCACATGGCAAACATAAGTCGCACACTCAAATCAATAGCATTGACAGCTTGGCATTGTTTGAAAAACGAACCCAAAGAGTCAGGCCAAGAAAGGAAGGTTGATCGAATAAGAGATATGCAAGTGCAGGGGCTGTATGCTGTGTGTGTGTGCCAATTGCATTCATTTGACTTGACTTGGCTGCCAATTGTCTCGATGCAATGGAAAATTTTCTAGCAGACGTCATTGGAAAAGCGAAAACAAGCATAAAACTAGTAAGCTAAATGGAAGGAAAATCAAATTGAAATGCGAAAAGGCTCTTCTTTCGGCTTGTAAATATTTTAAATCGTTATTATAAACATAATAGAGCTTTGTGTGCGGTCCGGAAATGTAAAAGAGAATTTTTATAATAAAACATAAGTAAAAACAAAAGATTTTCAATGCGTATATGGTTGAATAAGTGTTTCTAAATAATTTCAGTTCCCAAATAACTTTTAATATTCCCCAAATTCTCGTTTTAATGGGCCTTTTCCTTCTCCCATCTGGCCGAGGCAAAAATAAATAAAATTAAGCGACTGAGTAATGCAAAATTAAAGAGACAGCAGAGAATGTGCAAAAGAAAAGAGAACAAAAATTGCTCAAGGATTGCAATTACAAAAGGCAACAAAATCGGCTAGAGCTGCCAGACAACAACCCAGGCAGCAATCACATCAACAATGAAATGGCAAAGTAAAAAAGATAAAAACTACCTTGGCCCAGTATTGAAAGCGCCTATAAAACCCAGAGACCCCCTTCCCATCCTTCTCCTGTGTGTGTGGGTGTGTCTCATACATTGGCTATATAGATATAAAGATATAGAGAGCCGATTCTGCAGCAGCACCAGAGGAAGCAGCAACAACAATAAATGTCAGTGCACACCGCCCAAAAGCCCCTCAGATTCGCCTGTTCCCCTTGATCGAGTAGCAAAGTGCATTGAAGACGTGACCAAGTCGCCAAAAAGACAGAAAGAAAACATCATAATAATAATAAAACCAAGACAACTTTCGTCTCGTTTCATTTCAGTTTCAGTGCAACGTGGCGTATGGGTAATATGGTACTTCTTGCGTGCAGGGAGAGAAAGCAGGCGTTGCTTTATATTTGATTTATAATATTTTGAAAAGGTATAGAATTTTTTTAACATTGTTATAGTGAAAGGAATAATTATTCAATCTTTTAATGTATATTTTTTCACAACTTGTAACATATTTTATTATGTAAAGTAGGTGGAACGTGGCGTGTGGGTAATATGGTACTTCTTGCGTGCTGGGAGAGAAAGCAGGAAACGTTATCATTAATATATATGCTTTATATTTGATATATAATATTTTTTATAAGGAAAGAAATATATTAAACATTGTTATAGTGATAAGAATAATTATCCAGTCTTTTAATATATAATTTTCCAAAATTCTTCAGTTAAAGTGCAACGTGGCGTATGGGTTATAAGGTACTTCTTTGCTTCATACTTGATTTATAATATTTTTAAAAGGTAGAGAATATATTTAACATTGCCATAGTGATAAGAACAATTATCCAATCTTTTAATATATTATTTGTCATACCTTTTAATATATTTTATTAGGTAAAATAGATGTTAATAATGTTTTCTACCCTCAGCTTAGTCATTGATCAACTGGAATAGTTCCTTATCCTTATTATGATAAATAAATGCATATTTATAATATATGACGATCTCTAATTTGTCCCAGTGCATCAGCATAAAATTGAAGAGCTTCTGGCTGGGTGCAGGAGCAAGAGGGCGGGCTGATCGGGTGTGTTCAACAGTCTTATCAGTGACAAAGTTTGCCCAAGTCAAGCACTCGACATATTTGTCGACCAAAGATTGGAGGAGGCAGAGGAGGAGGTGGCACCGCCAGACGACACGGCCAAAAGAGTGCAAAAAATAGGGTGAAAAAAAGGTGAAATAATGGAGGAACCTGGCCAACCTCAATGCTGTCGCTGCAGCCTGATAAGACCCACCATCCACACACACACACACACTGTGTGCAAATTGGCCAGGGCGTAAAGGCGAACTCAATTTGCTGTTGATCACGTTTTCTGGCCATTTTCCCGCTGCCAACTAGTGCAACAATGGAAATCTTTTTATTACCAAAGAAGTGGAGCAGCCAAATAAAAGGGTAAAAATAAAAGCAATACAATTAAATTTATTTATTAGCGGGGCCGACAACAGAAATTGGCCGAGAGAAGAGCTGGGATGTATGATGGGAGGCTGGCCGAATGGCTGACTGGCTGACTTTTTTGGATGATGATGGCTAAAAACTGGCGCACATTTGGCCATGTCTTTTTGGCCACTTGCCAACCATAACACAGCGGCACTGGCAGCAACAATGCGACCAAGTTTCGGCATTCGCAATTCGGCATTCGGCCCATTCTGTTGCCTTTTTGGCATCTTGGTTCTTGGTTCTTCGTTCTCGAGCTTATTTATGTGCGTTGCCTGCAAAATGTGGCGCAGAAAATGCTCGTATTTTCTTCTATTGCCAGCTTTTCATCTGCCGCTCCTTGTGTTTTGTATTTTTTTGTATATTTTCCTTTCCGTGGCTTATTTACTGCACAAGCAGCCGAAGCTAATTGGGTGGGGGGGTTAAGTAATATAATGCATTGTGCATATTTAACAATATTTATTATGACTGGGGAAACGCTTTGAGTGGCATCCCTCTAACGGTTGTAGTTCGACGCCAATTGGTTGGGATTTATATATATTATATATTTATGGCCAAGAAAGTTTTCAATTCTCTTTGATTTGTGGCATACTTTGCCGGGTTTGGTTGATAAGAAAATTGGCTTTTAAATATTTTGTGGCATACCAAAGGCTTGTATAGTTTATGGACTTTGCGAAAGCTTAAGTAACTGGTTTTGTAAATGATTTAGACACATTTTCAATTAATTTTTTTATAGTTTATTGGTTATTTATTTTATGGGGAAGTTTTATTGAAGACTTAGAATAGGTATTCCTTGAAAATTCACTTTTTTATGTAAAAGTTTCTCTTTCTAAAATGGGTTTAACTTCTTTTTATCTTTGTTCCTAAGGTTCTTTTTATTTAAATTCCCCTAAAATTTATTAAACTTATTTAAAGCAAAGAAACTGCTAAAAATACAAAATTCTCCATCTTTTTTAGACCTCCCAAAGTGCAGAATAATCTTCGTTAGCTACTGCTTCGGTTTCTGTTTCGTTTCAGCTTCAGCCATTCTTATCAGTGGAAGAGCAACAAGAAGCCAGAAGAACGAAGACCGAAGCCAGAAGACTGAATACCCAAGAATGTTGAGCCAAGAGCCCAAAAGTTTCAGCAAACAGTGACCGAATGCAGTGATAAAGTCGAGTCACTGAACCCGATCTCAGCTCAGGCACATAATACCCAGGCCTTATCAGCGCCTCGTCTTATTTACTTTATTTCATTTTTCGGGGTGCTGCCGTCTCCAAATAATTGCCAAAAAGTCTTGGTTAGCAGAGGTTGATTGGCAAATCGTGGGAAAAGGTGACAGCACGAGACCGATAAATACATATAGAGAGAAAGATCTATATCTGAGCAGGAAGGGCAAGGCAGGACAAGACTAGGGTTCAATTACCTGACCGCGGGAAGGTAAACGAGCCAGATAATAGGCACTTTGTAGAGCAGTGTGAATAAACCCATTTCTCTGCTGCACTCGCATCCCATCATTTACGCTGATGTATTACCTACCCAAAAACAGATTTGCTAATTAAATGGCAGGCATATATAAGGCGCAGTTCCAACAAAAATTAATTAAAGAATTGTCACATCAATCAGGCTGCAAATTATGGCGCTCTCCGTCTTTTTGTTCGAGCAAAAGAATTTTAAATAAACAAATAAAATGCAGAAAATAGATTTATGTGCGAGTGCAGGGAAATTTATGACAGATGTAAAAAGTGTCAGGCTGCGCGTTGTCTACTCCCCCGATTTTACGAGAATGACGTTAATTCCGGTGTGTGTGCGAAGTGGGTTTCAAACTGACCATATCCATGGCCCCTCCGACCGACACTTCCACTTATAAGAATAGGAGGAGGATAAAAAACTGAACAAGAGTGCAAAAAACACTTGCGTTGTGATAATGAGAAAAGTTCGCCGTCTTTTGTGTTTCTGCCCATATTTGTTGTTCTTTCTTGCAATTCTCCTCTTTTGTTTTGACGATGATCCTTGGTCTGGTAATGAGATATGCACTCGGGCACTTTTGTTTACACTACTTCGGCCCTGGGCACAGAAATGGGTATTATTCTTTGTATATATCTTTCAATTTGCTGCCCGAGACTGGGTCCAGGTGTTGGCGGGGGCCGCCCTCTTTGATGCGAAATGGAATTGTTTTCCGCGGAAAGTCTGTTCAATTACCTAACCCCAGCTGGTTGTGTTTATTCCAATTAAATCCGACCAACAGTTGGCGGAAATTCAGAGCAAGGGTTTTGGTGTTTGGAGTAGTAATTGAACGGTTTGAACAACAAAGATTTGTTATGAGGTTAAAATTAACATGTATTGTATTTAAAAGATTTTTTTAAATACATATTTCGACTTAAAAGGCATTATTTTATATAGTATATATTTTACTAAGATTATTTGGGTAATCCATTAGGTTAGTAACTATTTTCAAAGAACAGAATAAAGAAACGCAGTTCATAATTTGAAATTTAGTAAATATTTTATTGATGTTTTATTTGTATTTTGGTTATTTATCAGAGAAATTAATTATCACACAATTTGCCCTTTTTTCCTGCTTATATTTTGCATTAAATTAAATGTTTAAGTTAAGGGAGGCACAAAATTCTTTTTAGGTAATCAGTTAAATATTATACAAAATGTATTTTGAATTGAAATTGCTTTAATTTTAAATTCTATTATTTTTAAAGAATTTTTTTAAATTAAACACATTTTTTTTCCAAATTCTCCAACATTTATTTTTAAATTTCGTTCAAATCTTTTTTTCCGATCAACAAACACGAATATTCTCTTGTTTACACTTCTCTCAGGGCCATTTGCTGGCTCACAAGCAGATTCTTACATTGGCCAACCTGTCGTATGCTTAATGACGTGTGCATAATACAAATATTTTGCGACGGCAATAAATGGATTTCCTTGTGCCCCACAGAGCCACAATCTATTTATTACTCAACAAGAAACGCGGGGAGATCACAAACAGAAGTTGTTTACTGACCTTTGTGAAATTATTTCCCTCCCAGTTCCAGATCGATCGGAGATATAGTATACAGTTGGCACGGATATATCCAAGAGCGGTGCTGCTGCAGTATTCCAAAATGCAAAGTTCACGTAGTATCCAAAGACTTAATATAATTCAACACTTTAATGCGGAACCAATGGATTTCGCCTTCTTTGTATTTCTTGTGTGTGTTTGTTTGGTATTCCAAAAAACGAGAATCTTTATAAAATGCACAAAATTTGTTTGAGTTTGGCAGAGATTTACAAAATATATTTTTGTGTGTTTTCGCACTTTTCACTTTGACACTTTTCGGCTTCTAAATTATTTTTTACAAAATGCAGTTTTGTGTAGAAAATGGTAAGCAAAAAAATATATAAATTCAGTTGCTACTTTGTTGCTTTTTTTTACGTTTGTGTATTTTAGAACACGCACTTCTTCGGTTTTTGGTTTTGGTTTTTCTTTTGTTTTCCTTTCGAAATTCTTGTTTGTTTTGGCACTTTCGAGTTTTTACCCTTTGGGTTCTTCGGTTTATTTCTGTTTCTGCGGCGCTTTTTTTGTGTGTGGTTTGTTGCTGTCTATTTTTAGCAGTAAAGATATTCTGCGGTCAGCAATTTATAAATAACAAATGGCTTCGGGAGAAGGAAGAACAGAATGCACTTCTAGTTTCACTGGTCCGGTTAGTTGGTGTTTTTCTATCTTTAATTTTTTTGAGGATCTTCTCGGAAGATGCTTTCCGGAATTTTAATTTTTTGATAAGAACTTTGCTTTGATTAAATTTGCTTTGTGCTTTGTTGTTGCTGTCACTTCCACGAAAGAACGAAGCATCCACGAGATTGTGCTTGAGAAGTTGAAATTCAATTCAGTGGCGATTTCGGAAGCGAGCTTCTTCGGCTGCCAAGAGAGTCCACTTAAAAGACCGTTCCGTTCCGTTCTACCGCTGCGGCGTTCCACTCACTCCGATGAACATCTTGTAACTATTTTCGAAAAGCGCACGAACGCAGCTGCAGAGCGAAGTCAAAATCAGAATCGAACCAACACCAACAGCAGCAGCAGCAGAGCCAGAAGCAGCAGCAGCAGCAGCAGAGCGAAGAGATACGAGTTCGACGCTTAAGAGCGAGCACGGCGGCGGCGGCGGTTATTGCGGACGAAGAAAAACCGAAGCGTAGCATCCGCGGTGCTGTTGGCTACTGAAGAACTCATCCGCTCTGTAACACTGCCGAAGCGACAGCCGAAGTTAGCCGAGGCGCCAGCCGAAGCTCTCACGCGGGGGAGAGAGCGCCAAAGAGAGCCCACAAAGCCAAGCCCCGCATTTCTGCTGCTGCTGTTGCTGCTGTTGCTGCACTTGGTACCAAGCATTAACAGTGCCCGCCGGCAGTAACAGGCTCTGTTAATGTTAGCCCCTTGTTGTTCTGGCCAAGATAGAAGCCATATGTTGGCAAATTTCATGGCTAAATGCCCAATCTAATTGCCCAAAGAAGCCGCAAAATAGCATTAAAAGCCACCGCCCCAACTCTCACCCCTTGATCGGAAATGGAATACTAGCCAGTGACAAGGAGAAAAGGAGCCTGGAGAAATTTACAGGCGGAAAGTGCTTGAAAACAGGGGTTTTTTTTGAATATTTTGCATAGGAAAATGTTCCTAAAATAAATTTAAGCATTTCCAAATTAGTCAAAAAATAAACCAAGTAAGGAAAATTATTAGAAATGCAAACAATTTATTATTAAATACATTTTTCCACTTTGCTCTCGAATTAATGGTTTTCTTCTTAATTTTAAGCATTACCAGACTTTTATTGTAATAAATGTATTTCTCCAAATCCAAGCAAACTCCAAAAGTGATCACTTCTAATTGAGCACCAAATCGCGTTGCTCTTGCTGGCCAAAAGTTTGCCACTTGCCTCGGGCTTATTGTTCTTTCCTGGCCATTAAAGTCGCTGAAAGTATTAACCGAACAACACAAATAACTATGGTCGTCCAACAATGGGGCTTATGGGACAATAAGCGCTTATTAAATGCCCTGGATGCGAATCAACTTTCAGCTAAATGGAAAGTGGCAGCCGAGCAGCAGCAGCGGAAACAATGGAGATGCCATGGCCGGAAATTCACGCAACGGAAGCTGGCGGAAAGAAGCAGATGATGTTATGCAAGTTGGGGGCGCTTCCACTTGGGAGAACGTCAGTCAGTCACCCACAAGATATCCCCAGTGCAAGCCGGCATTTCCCATTTCCCAGAACAATGATGGCCAGCTGCTGCTCAATGAGTTTTCCTTTTTCCACGGAGCTATCCCGCTGCGCTTGCCTTGACTTTCCTGGCATTTATAAGTTTGTAAAGATATTTTATACGCACATTTTTCAAAAGAAAACTCTCCTACGGATCTCCGGTGAGCCATCAGGTTAGTTCCGGTCCTTACTATTATGGGTTATAGTGGAATTTAAATTGAGTTTACTCTGTTTTTACCCGTTTAATTTTCATGGGAATGCAAAAATGTTTAAATATTTTCTATACTAAAATAAAAAGCTACTTAAATTGGCAACATTGCTTAAAGCTTCGACCCTGAAGCTAGTCCTTCGTTGCTGCCTTCACATCCGTTTGGACCATCTCTTGGTCCTTCAACCCCTTGTATCCTTCGGCTTTTCATCCCCATTCAAAAATTTTGCATGCCTTGGCAGAAACAAAGCAAGCGCAAAATGTTTTGCCGCCTGGGAATAGAAATGGCTGAAGGAAGTTGAGAGAAATAAGGGACAAGGCTAAGGATGCTCTCCATAACGATTGAGTTTCATTCTAAAAAGATGTTGGCCACTATCAGCCAGCCAGGCACAGTGCATTCGAATATATTCTAAAAGATACATAAAAAAAATCAAAAATAATATTCCTTAGCATAAATCAAGGCGGCCAATCCGCCCCCGGACTCCAGAATTGATTAATGGATATCCCTGCTCTTAGCACGTGCTCTCAGTCAGTCCTGGGAGTCAGTCACTCAGTCAGGTACCAGGTACAAGGACACACAAATATATATATACGTAGGATATAGGATTCCCGGGACATTTGCAAAAGTAATTTATGAGCCTGCCGGCGAATGCAATTTGTTGTGGTCAACAAATCGCTACACACGATTTTCGAGTTTCTGGCCAAAAATTGAGCAAGATCATTAGAGTCCGGGACACAAAAGTTTATTAGTCACGTCCAAGGAATGCGAATCCCGAGTGGTGGCACCACCAAAAAAGGTGAAGATGAAGCCGAGGGCGAGGCTTTTCAAATATCAAAAACTCTGCGCTAAAAGCAGAGCCAAAGAAATGAGCTTAAGCCAAATGGCGTTAATCCATGAATTATTGCCTAAAAGCATGCCAAAGCGCATTAAAGTCGAGGGGTGACATCGAAGCGATGGCGACCGAGAGCAATCCCCCTCCGGCCGGCGGAATCAGGCAGGTAGCCAAAGGACAAGCCAGCAACAAGATATCAATTGTGACTGTGTTAGACACAACACGATGTTTGCTATACTCTTTGAAAAGGAGAATATTAATGGATATTAAATTAATAAAAATTAAATTCATTAAATGTTTAAGCTAAAAAATTTATTAAAAATAAAATAAAGCGTTTGTCTGTTGATATTTTTAATAATTTAGAATATTTAAAATATTTTGATAAGCCAATAAGGCTTTTTAAATTAAACATAGGCTTAAGACAAAGAAGATAATATTTTTTCTCAACGAAAATAATTTTTAGTACATTATAAATTTAAGGAAAATTGATAATTTATATAGGAAAACGTATTATTTAATTAAAAGAGCGTAATTTTATTAACTAAAGATAAGAATATGGGGGATTTTATTGTCAGATTTGTTTTATTTCCATTCAAATATTATCCAACAACTTCAAAATACTTTACTATATCCTTTTTCTATTTTTAATATAAAAAATTTAAATGCCAATTAATTTAAAGAGTCCAAACTATAGTTTAAATTGAATAATATTGGGTTAAATTAAATTAATTCATAGCCATTACCGCATGAGCCACAGGCCCATTAGCTCAACAAGTTAATCGCCAGAGCTCAGAGGCATACCCTCACCTTTTCGCCCATGAAAGTGCCAATGAGCCAATGGAGAACATGAAACATACATTTTGATTTTTTAGCCCCAAAGAGACATGCCAATAAAACAGAAATACACAAATACACAAATACTGACCGCAAAATAAATAAATGCCCCGGCACACACAATAATAAAAGGGGGTTTGGACCGCACCCAGGAGGAGAAGCGGACCCAATATAATATCTCTCGCTGTGTGTCACAAGTTTAGAGTTATACATTTTTTAGCGAACCACTTTTTGTTGTTCGAGTATTTCTGTTGTTTTTATGAGTATTGACATTATAATCAACGCCGTTTTCAATTTCAACCAAACCTTCCTGGGACCCAGAAAAAAACGTTGCATCCCTTCCCTCTCGAAAAAATATAATAAAAATATAAAAACTTCTGTTTACTTTTGGCTTGCTCACTGCTCTTTTTGTTATCGGCCACAAGCTCTTTTTGCTCCTTCTTATTTCCACTTTTCGTTGACTAAAAAATATGTAAATTATGGCTGAATGCATCAGAATGGTGTGTGTGTGTGTGTGTGTGGTGTGTGTGGGGCATGCGTCAGTCACCTGTGGTATTTCATTTTTTTGTGAACCGTACATGGTCTCGTTTTTATTGGTCTGAGAGATAGTTTCAGACCGGAGAGCTGATGCCCAAAAATCCCCAAAGAATTTCAATGCGAGACGTATTCCATTTCCATTTACCTGATGGCCAAGGGGCTGCCCGACCTTTGGGGTTGGCGAGTGGCAAGTTCCCGGGACTCTGCGAAAATTTGATGGCTGAGCAGAGGGTTAGAGGGTAATAAAACGCGAGCTCAGAAACATTTTATGGCCTTAAAGATGGGTGTTTGCTTAGGAAGGAAATGTATAATTTACAATTTAAAATTTAAAGAGGAAAGGTGTGGAGTTTGAGGGAAGATAATAATAGAAATTTATAAGAGGAATATCATAGAAGAGGTAAGGCATTCATTTTTACCCAAGAAGTAATTTAAAGTTATGTTTAGATACAAAATAAATAGGCAAAATTTATTAAACCCTTCAGAAAATTATTTTTGTGGTTTAAATAAGTGCCAATGTTTTTCTAAACCTTTAACCATTCTCTAACCACATATTTAAATTTACAAGCAACCTATTTTAAATAATATTCAATATTTCCTTTACACTTTCCCTTATAAGCTGCAATTTTTTCAATTCAACCCTTGTCTTCCCCTTGAAAACTTCCTTCCTGTAATCCACACAATTGACAATTAGCTTAAACTGTTTTCCCGGACGACCTAAACCAATATTGGGGCCACCGAGCCCGAGCCCGAGCCCAAGCCAGGTCATCATTGTGATTTATGATGCGTCTTTGCCCCTCCTGTCCCCCCTGCAAAAATGCAGCAGATGTTGAGTCAATATTTTTGCAGCGGCCATTGGCCATTGGCCACTGGCCAGACCTATTCGATTTCAGAGCCCCGATACCTCGAGCTCCCTATCGGGGCGGTGGCGGTGTCAGTTGACCTTTGTTTCAAAAGCAAACAATGACAATGAACGATGTGAAAGACAAACCAATGCCAGCAAGCAGAAAACACACAAATCCAGAGGCAGAGAGAACCCAAGCCCAAGCCGAAAACCAAATGAAAGTCCAAATGAATTAAGTTATGGTTATTGACATTTAATGCACACACACAGCTCGCTCTGATTCCCGTTGACAGATGAGAAGCCTCCACCCAGAGGGTTGCTTGTCCAAGGGGGTGGTTGATGAGCGCAGCTAAGCCTTAAATACGAGACACAAACACAAAAGACCCAACAAACCCGACACCTTTCCCCCCGGAGCGATGGGTGACTTCTCTTCTATCTGGATCTTTGGCTGCCAGCCATTGTACCTGAAGCTGTCTACTTGAGTTTCGTTTTTGGCTCGGACATTCAATGCTTAACACAAACAATTCCTGCTGCATTTTGTAGACTGCTGCAAAGCTGACAGTAAGCGGAGATTTAATAAAAGACAAGAGCTGCAGCAGCAGCAACTCCATTTGCAGATAAGTATTAAGTTGAAAGAGGAGTCTTTATTTTCTGTAAAAGGCTTTTAGGGGAAAGTCAAGAAAATTAATTGTAGAATAAAAATGTTTTTTAAATGATATATCAAAGGTTACCATTAAAAAGAGAAGGCACTATAGGAGCTACTTTTTATATATTATTTGTGCAAAGTTCTCTGTTTATAACTGATAGAATATAAGTTTTACACTAAATATTGGTAATTTATATACGATTTCCTACAAAATATGTTTATAACCCATTTACTTTTAAATAAAACTCAATTCTTGGTTATACAAATTTAAAAAATCTTTTCTTTATATGTCAGGAAGCTTAGTTTCACAAAATTTTAAACAAAATCTGGTTTATTATAAATTTTAAATAGTATTTTCTGTCTATACATTTTTATACCCTTGCAGAGGGTATAATAATTTTGTCATGATGTTTGCAACGCAGTGAAGGCATCTCCGACCCCATAAAGTATATATATTCTTGATCAGCATCACCAGCCGAGTCGATCTAGCCATGTCCGTGAACTAGTCTCTCAGTTTTGAGCTATCGGGCTGAAATTTTCAGCATAGTCTTATTTCATTAGCACGCAGTATATATGTCGGAACGGCCGAAATCGGACCACTATATCTTATAGCTGCCATAGAAATGATGGGGATTTTAACTTCTCTGTTTTCAACGAATTTCTATAAATTTCGAGATATAGTCGTTTTTATAGTTTTAGAATTACGGTTTTAATTTCATTAAGATCGGACAACTATATCATATAGCTGCCATAGAAGGGATCGGTCGATTTATATGAAAATGTAAAACTCTACATGTAAAATGTAAAATTTGCAAAATTTACATAATTTGACATTTTTCTTTTAACATTACCAAAATGGATCGAATTTCAATGATCCAATTGCTGACTGCAAGGGTATACAAACTTCGGTTTACCGAAGATAGCTTTCTTTCTCGTTTAAGTATATATTTCCAGTCAGGAAGCTTTCTTTCGCGAAACTTTTAAACTAAATTTGGTTTAAAATATTCCCCGTTAATTTTAAGAAGTATTTTCTTTCTATATTTTCAAGTATACTTCCAGAATTTAAATATAAATAAATAAGCTAGAGAATAATTTTCCCTGGCACTTTTTCTCTTCCTCGTTTGCTTAGCCTTTCAAAGATTATTTAAATTTTCCACTTACATCCGCCGGCTGGCATTCTGCGCTTTTGCTCCCTCCTCCTCCTCGTTTAACCTTGAAATCTAATCACCGACAACATCCATCAATACAAATTTTCCATTGTCTTGAGTTTCAAGTGCAATGTCTCAGTGTTTAAGTCATTCCCGCCTCCCCGCAAAAGCGGCGAAAACCACCCACAACTGCGAATATTTCCCACTGTGTGTTTGTTGTTCTTGCTGTTGTCTGGGTCACATTGCCCGTGTAGTTGTTGCTTTTTTTTTATATTTTTTATTGGCCGCCTTCAGGGGCAGCCGCCCTCCGCAGAACCCCTCGATCCCCCTGAGTAGCGACAATTAGTCTGCGCATGCGTCGCCAGCTTCATTGTCAACTTGGCTTGTCCGCCAATTGCTTGTCCGCGTGTCCGCCAGTTTGTCTCGTTTTTTTATTTTTTTTTTGTCAGTTTCGTCGTCGCTTTTCCCATATCCAAAGTATCGAGCGTAGTAAAATGTTAATTAAATTCAATTAAAATGCGCCACGAGTCTTCGACGAAATGTTATTCACATTTCAAGGTTAATTTGTCGGGTCTTCTTTAGAGCGCTTTTTTGAAGAAGTGCCAAACCTTACACGGAGACCTACTGAAAGGTTCAATCGCACGCAGTCGGTTCCGCAACATTGGATTTATTTTATCTGCGATTTAGTCGTCGACTAATCAAGGTAAAGTACACAATGGAAATGTTTTTAATGGCATTTCCAAAACAAAAAACAAAAAATACCCAAAAATTGGCTGTTACTTTGGGAAGCCTAATTCTTAATCTATAAAATACCTAATCCTTGCTTATAAAATAGTAGAAATTTAACCAAACTAGTAACAGAGTCGCAGCTGTTTCCTAACCAAACCCCCAACAAGCGCCACAGCCACACGAGAAAATTAATAAATAAATTCACTAAAAACAGCATTAAGCCAAAACCGAATCGTAATAAAAATTATTTAGCTGGCCACAAATTGTGGGAGAGGTATCCCCCCCTCAGGCACGGCGGTGGCCAGGCCAACCCCTGCGGCGTCAGCTGCCACTTAATGACTGAATGAATGGCCAACACGTTGCCGCGGCGGGTGGATGAGGACGAGGATGAGGCTAAGGATGGGGGGATGGAAGGGAAGTCATGGCCAACAAAGCATTTAATGTTTTTATTTGCGGGCGCCAGAACCTGAAAGTGGCAGCCTGTTCCTCTTTAGTAGGGCTTTGCGGCAGGACTCGTGACAAAATGGTTGCCACCGCCGCAGGGCAGAATGGCGGGAGGAATAGGTCGTGCAACATGTTGTTGCTGCTGCTGCGGCCACACGCTTTAAAGGGGATTTGCCTTCAGAATTAAATTCGGGCCCTGGAAACCAGCTCAGCGAGATTAATTGAGGCGGAAGCCCTAAATGATCCACGGATCAAAGATGGGGCTTATGATGCTTAGAAATTGACAATTCTCGAAATCTTTACAGGGATTTAACCCCTGGGGTTTTCAGGTGTTTTCAAAGGGGATTAAAATTATTTGTTTAAAAGGAAATAAGGTGTGGAAAGTTTTGGAAAAATGTGTAAATAATTTCTAAGCTAATAAAAATATATAGTAAATACTTACAACATTTAAGAGACACTTAAACCTTCTTAATTAAATCGAGTAATAATGATTAATTAATATACCTCAATTTAAACTCATTTCTTTTATCATTATATCACTTTCAGTATTTTCTTTTCCATTTAATGGCATTTCCCTTTCCACTTTCGCTTAATTCCCAGATCGGCCAGGCATATTTTTCCCACATTTTCCTATAAGCGACAGCCTTGAACCGCGCCGCCTTCGGTCTGGTCTGGTCTGGTGATCGCGCGTAGAGTACTATAGTTCGTCTGTGTTCTCGTTTCTCTCAATGTATTTCCATTTCATCTTTATTAGTTTGGCCTCCTTCTCGGCGCGGTCTTTAAACAAGAACTTTGGCACAAATTGCACACGCAGAGCGAACATTCCGATTTGCCTCGAGATTTACAGAGGCCGAAAAGCACAGCACAGAGGCAGAGGCAGAGGCAGAGCACAAAATTTATGCAGTTCGTCCGCTGGTGACCACAGAAATAGAAGCGGGACAGGGATGGGGCAAAGCACTGGCCACTTCAAGGCGCTGACTGACTCAGCTCGACTGCTGTCGGCCCAATGTTTGTTTAATCTGTCTGCCTTGGGATTTTCCTTTATTTTCCCGCCGCTCTTTTTTTTGGGTCACTTTGGTTTTTGCGAGGAAATATAGAATTTATTCTTCATTTTCGCTGAATTCCCAGACCCAGCGTAGAAGACGAAATGCCTCGTAAACATTTAAAGTGATTATTTACCTTGTGTATCTGTGCTCACGTCAAGCGATAAGCGAAATTAGCGGCAAATCCCGGCCACCAAATAAATGTTGAGATAGCCAAGAAAGCCACAAGAAGCCGGTGGTAGAAGTGGCTTTCTGGGCTCTAAAGGGCCGATAATAAATCCGGCCGACCATCACGGGGAAGGCGAGTGGAATGATAAGCGAAGAAGCCTGCCAGAGCAGGCCAATCAACCCTAGACAGGCAGTGTTTGCAGAGGGTTAAGTTCATTTAAGATCGGTTAAGACTATAGCTTATCTAGTTTTCTTAAAAAGAACCTGTTGGACTTAATAAGACAATTAACAGGTAGTGCACGTGCTTAACTAGTTAGTATACAGAAGTGAGGATGAATAAATTAAAGAAGGAACAATATTAAAATATTTAGAAATATATTCTATTGTTTTTCCAAGTTGTTTGAAGTCGAAAGAGTCAGATTTTATATTAAATCTCAGGCACAGATTCATGTTTTAGTTTCCGTTTCCTAATTTATATCTGGTACGTTAGATATTATCCTTAAAAATAATAAATAATAAATAAATAATAATAAATACTTAATGACCAGCATTACCAAGTGACCCAAGTGATTTCCTCTTTCCAAAAAAACTCAAAATAAACCATTTTATTAAACGTAAAATAATAAAAAGGCCAAGCTCTTTTCAATTCCAGCTTAAAGCCCCGTCAATGGCCAAGATTAGGATCGGTTAAGAGCTACATAAATTTCCTGTTGAAACTATTTTGAGTTCCTGCACACGAATTGAAGCGAAACCCTAACCCTTGGGTAATTTATGGCCAGCGAGGAGTGCCTTCATCAATGACCAACCAGAGCCATTTATAGAGTTGCCAAATCTGCGATATTCTCGGGCAGAGTTGCGACAAATCGCTGGCCATTTGCGACTAAATAAATAGTTACGGGACAAGAAGAGATTTAAGAGGGCTGCCGAGGGTGAGGTTAAGGCACTCTCCACATGTCGCGCACAATTGCCACTAATTTAACGTTGGCTTTTCCCTCATTTTCCCTCTTGGCAGAGAGCTTTCTTATGCTGAAATCTGCCTGCAAAGCTGACACTTTGTGCTGCTACTTACACACACATTACACTCGCACTCGCGAATGGGAATGGGAATGCGTCCACACACACTCGAGAGCATTACTAATCTGTGTCTTTTTATAAAGCCAAGCCACAGCGAGGTCAGGCCCCAGAAGACGACAGAAGTAGCAGAGGCACCAGCCAGCCTCAGCACCATCAGAAGGCAGAAGTAGAAGCAAAGCAGCCACGACAACGGCGATGATTCGCCGGCAAAGTATCTCTAATGAGACATAAGCACAGAGCACTTCAGTGCCCAACTAAGTTGGACATCTCTCTCAGCCTCCTCTCTCTTTTTTTACTACCCTAGATGGGGCCATTTTGGGTTGGTCAGGCCTTAAGATATCTCTGAAGCAATATATAAGAGAAAACTATCCCTATATTCCAATCTTAAACATTGTTACTTAATTTGTTTATTTATTTTACGACCTACCCCTTGAAAACTATATCTTTCAAGGGTACCTGAAGTACCGACTCTCCCAGTTCATTCTTCGTCTTGGACAAATGTCACTTTCTAGACAATTTATGTAACCGAAATTATTAGTGGGCGTGTCTTCCTCGGGAAAACCAGAAAGCCAAAGAATTACCTAAGAGATACATTTCTCGGACGAAGAGCGGGGCGATGGGGCGCTACACTGAGAATGTGCATTGTAAAGATCTGGAAATCAACGGTGAGGCCCCAACCCACCAGCGCCGCTGCGATAAGAATCTCAAGTGCAAAGCAGCCAGCGAAGCGTTCGACGAAACCAAACACAGATACTCTCCACTACTATACACACACACCCCAGCCGGCAGAGATACGAATACAGATAGGGAAAAGTATCTGCTACCGCCGGCTTTGCAGCCTCAATAGTTGGCTGCTATTTGAATAAGTATTTTTCATTGAATTTCGTTCGTTTCGTTGTGGAAATTTTCAGCAGGGAGCGAGGAAAAAAAAACCAGTAATTAAGATGCACGAGGCAAACGGCGGAAGCGAAAAGATGGCGAGCCTAGGGATGGCAAGCAATGTCGATATACATATTAATGTATTATCGATAATTAATGAAAATATCGATATAGAAATCATAAATACTATGCCTATATGCTTGCTGACTGATTTTAAATGGTTAATGCGATAGAAATGGCAGAAAATGTCAATGTATCAATACATGTTATCGATAACAAATGTCGAAATCGATAAAGAAATCATTTTCGCTTTGCTTTTATGTTTGCTGACTGATTTTAAATGGTTAATTCGATAGAAATTGCTGAAAATATCAATGTATCAATATATATTATCGATAATGAATGTGGAAATCGATATAGAATTTATATTTACTTGGCCTTTATGCTTGCTGACTGATTTCGAATGATTAATTCGATATGAGTGGCAGAAAATGTCGATGGTAAAATATGTATCATCGAAATCAATAAAGATCGATATATTATCGATAACAATTGTAAAAATCGATAAATACAAAGTCATACATTAAATTCTTTTAGCATTATCAGACTTTCTTAACATATTCAATCTTATTTAAATAAAGTCTGAATATTTAAGATATGTGTCTTTCTACAATATATTTCGATAGCATTATCGATAATATTATCGTTTTAATATTGATGGAAATATTTTCACAAATATATGTTATATCAGATTTCACTATATTTCGACTCATGAACATCCCTAAAGCGGATCTCTGGGCAAATTGCTGGTCGTAGCGGGGGATGACTCTGGCACTGATGGCTGTTGGAAAAACTCAACTCGCGCGTTTCACATGAACAATTCGTGGCGATAATTTATAGAATAAATGAAATGCACTTCATGGCAAGCACAGGAAAGGCAAAAAAATGAAAAAACCTCCAGCGTCGTCCAAGTCCGTTCCGTTCCGTAATTAATCTATCTGCGGTTTTTGACGTGCTTTGAATAGTCGCAAGTCGCTGCGATTATGGCTCGCTGAACATCATCATCATCATCAGCATTAACATCAACAACATCAGCGTCTCAACTCATCATTGTGTGGGCTTACCACAAAAGGTACAGAGCTTATTAGATGCCACCCCTCTCTGCTCCGGCTTTTTTCTGACTTATGACAAAACACACGAAAAAATCAAGAAATAAATGTAGTATATATAAGCGACGCGACAGCCGAAAGAATGCAACTTAATTTGTATGCCAAAAAATTATAATAAAAGAGACAAAAAACGAAGCAAAAAAAACCGAAGCATAACGAAACGAAAGAAGCGACAAGTCAAACAAAAAAGCGTTGAGCACTCAACAAAGGAACGGCAGGCAGACAGCGAAATGTCTGCGATTCGTATTCGGACTTCAAATGAAATCAAAAGTGCAAATGACAACAAAAGACAGGAATCGGGGGACTCAGGTTTACGAGCAGTCCCAGATTGAACAAGATACAGAAGGGAGTCCGGAATCCGGACTCCGGAGTGGCTCGGGGGCCAGTATGGTTAATGAGGGGGCTCTCTCACAGGCCACAGAAAAGAAATACACAAAAGTACACAATAATACAAAAGGCGAAAGAAGAACCACCAAAGAAAATCTCTATACTTGAGGTGGCACTGGATGATACTTATTGATTAGCATTTTGCATATTTCAAAGCAGGGATGGATCGAGGGTCGACTGTATAATACTTTATATGGTCTTAGAACTCTGTAAATTCAGCAAAAAATGCTTAGGATGGAAAGGGAATAATGCATTTTCTTGGTTTGCTAATTAAAATCTCTGATTAATTGCTTGCAATATTTATAATCCCTCGTTAAATGCAACTAAGTATGCAAAACTACCTTTTAAAAACTATTTAATAGAATCAGTTAATTTGAATTTCTTATTAGTGGTACAATAAACCATTAAAGAGACAAACTTAATAGGCTCTTGGTCTGAAATCTGTTTATTGAACCAACTGAAGATTATTGAAGACGGGTTAGATGAACAAATGGTTATTTCCAAGGGAATCTGCAGAGCCTTTTAAGAAAACTAATAAACAATAACATGAGCTATCTAATAAGCTAAAGCTTTCTTTCTTTTAAGAGTCTGGTAATTTAATATATTTATTTTTAGGTAATATTTATGTTCTGGCATTCTTGGTTTTAAGTTACATATATTTAGAAATTCAAGAATATATGTTTTAAAAACAAGCAAAGAATTTTATATTTTTCAAAATTTTGGTTATAAGTATTTAGGATTTTAATGGCGAATCGAAGGATATACGGCTTTTGGCTATCTCTATATTTTTGGCTATAAGAAGCTCCCAAGAATTCCTTAAATTCGCTAATTTTTGGGTTAGGAAAACAGCTACTTCTTGAAGTGGTATATGCCAGGGTATACCTATACTTTCCAGGGTATCCAACCCAAAATGTAAATCATTGTGCTGCGAAAAAAAAAAACAGAATCAGCAGCAGCAGCAGCAGTAACAACAAAAAGCCAGCGCCAATAATCAATTGAAGTGTCTGTCTTGGGTTTCTTTTTTTTATTTTTTGATGAGAGGGCGGTGGTGTTGGTGGCGCAGTCCGGTGGTCCGTGGTTCTGGTGCGGATTTGGTGTGGTTTTCGGTTCGGTTTGGTTAGTTACCGCCAGCGGCGACCACATAAAGTGGAAGACAAGTGGCGGCATGGACAAGTGCCATAGAAATTGCTGTGTGTGGCTGTGTGTGTGGGGATTGCACAAGAGGCAAATGAAAAGAACGCAATGCAAACGCAAGACACCAAAAAGAAAAAAAAAAAAAAAAAATAAGGCAATAGCAAAAGAACAAGAAGAGAAAAAGGCAAAGGCAAAACTCAAGCACGCACTTCAGACGCAAAAGACACGGACGGAGAGACAGGCGGACAGGCGGACGGACGGACGGACAGCAAAGACGGACAACGAAGAAAAATTACAAGAAGGGACGAATCTAATTTATTTTTCTTCCTTGCTAATTTAGATACTCTTTATTGTGTCGGATCTTCTTAAAACTCTCCCTATGTAATCAAGAGTTGAGGAATTTGCTAAAGTTTTGCCAAGAAAACATTATTTTAACTCCAACTAGTTTGTAGATTTTGTAATTCGCTTAAACCCAAAATATTGATTGATTCTTTGTGTTATAAAGACTTAAAAGTCTTTTATTTTTGGTAAAATGTAGCAAGAAAATACCACCTCTTAGTCTAGATTTTATAGAAATCCTATAGAACTTAATTTCCATTTTCCACTTATACCTAAGATCCCAAAAGTATTGATTTATTTATTGATTTTATTTTAAAGAACTTTATTTTCTCCGAAATATTACAAGAAAATACCTCCCCTTACTGTAGATTTTATATAATTACTATCCACTTTCATGTAACTCCCATATACCCACCCTTTAAAGGGCATTTCCGAGATATAAACAAGGCACAGGGGCTATTTTATAGCTGCCGGCTGTGATGAATGACATGGACGGGGGGCATTACCGCTTCAGGGGGCGGCAGGTGCGGAAATGTCATTTGAACCATTGGAGTCGATGACGATATAGATGACGATGATGATGATGATCCATCCCAGAGCTCTTGTTGTGCACGTTCCTTTGGCTCCGAGTTCCAGCAATTACACATGCGAACTTTCAATAGTTGGAGGCGGCAGTGACAAAAGTGGAATACAAGAAGATAAAAAAAGTAAGGGAAATAAAATGAGGAATACAGTCACCAGTTGGCAGTTCAAGTGTTTTTTTCCAGAGGCAGAACAATGGAGCTGACAGAAGCAGCAGCGGCAAATAATGCAAACAAAATTTGTGTTACGAGTACGAAGAGCTAATGAAATTACGCAATTGAATGGCCAGGATTGTGATGGAACAAAAAAAAAGAGAATAGAAGCTCAGGGGGGATCTTTTATATTTGATTAATACCAGGGAATACGAGACAGAATGGGATAAATAATTTGGGAAGAGGAGTAGGCACTCTAATTAAATGGTATTTGTTGATTTCCGGTTGGAATATTGCATTTATATTTCCATATTTACGTAGCTAATTTATGCAAAATTAGAACTTCCCATTTATAATATTCATGCTCTATCACTGAGCCCTCAAGAACAGAATAAAGCCTTTAAACAATAAATAAATTCACTTCCCCCATCGCAATTAACGCCATGGAAACATTGCGATGTCAACTCGGGACTTGGCTGCAATCCATCAATTCGAAAGATTCGAGGGGCAGTGGATATAAGTACAAACTTCCCATAATAGCGCTAATTGTACGATATTTAAAGCTGATTATTAAGCTGCCACTCAGAGAGCAAATAAAGCGCATTTAACAATAAAACAATTAGCTTTAGTAGTTTTTGTATATCAATAAAACATAACAGCAATTAAAATGTCACTGGCGAAAAATCACTAGCACTGACGACTGCAGTCGCTCTCCGCTCGCTCATAGATACAGATACATTTGTATATGTAGCTTGACATTGCAAAAAAAAAAAAAATATACCATAAAAAAGTTTGTGTGTCCGACTGCATGTGTTTGTCTGGACTGGCTTCGGCGTCCAGCTTTATTTATTCGTATTTATGACTGTGTATATTTTAATTTAATTGCCAATGATACGCGTCATTCAAACCTCGAAGCGATACATTACCGATGACGATGACCACGACGGCGATGCTATCTGTAAACAAATATATTTATATGGAGTTGAGAGTTGAGTTTGAGTTTGAGGGGATTTTTATGCTCTATGATAAGGCACAAAGTTACATCAGTTAAATGGGGAATTTCCGGTGGGAGGTAGATGAGGTTTCTAGGCTCTTAAGAAGACTTGCTCAGGTCTTAGTTTGAAAGGAATTATAAATTGTTTAAATCGTTTTATTATCATGCCTTATCTGGAGTACCAAGCCATATAATTTATTAAGTGATTATGTGACTTGAATAAGAATTGGTTTTGATACAATATTATACGGTAATTAAGACCTAAAATAATTCTATAAAAATAAATTTCTTATATATTTCTATCAATTCTCTTGATGGACCAATATGCTTTCCTTTTATATTATTTATTTTGCCTGCTTTAAAATTTTTGGACGCCAAACGATGCCAGATGAAACGATACCACTTGGAATCACACCCCGGGGACCACTATTTTTCGCCAAAAGACGCCATCGATTTTAGTTGGAATTAAAATTCAGTTGGCTTTAAATTTAAGGCTCGCCAAAAACTCAGCTCAGTTACCGCGGATGCGGATTCGAAATCGAGCTTGATAAATTGTTTGACAGCCCATTGAAGCGTATAATTTTTTCGCATTGTTTCACTTGCCATTAGAAATAAGTTTGTATGGGATATATCTATCTATATCGCTGGCAACCGATCTCGCCGGATCGCTTTTCTGTCTTTGTTTGCTTTGGATGGGTGTTAAATTTAATTTATGGCGCAACACAAACGCTCCATGCTCTACATATTCCGGCTACCAGTTGGCTAAAGGTGCGCCAACAGCCAGAAAATGTTTGGGGCCAGAAGCGAACATCATCCGCCCATTCCACACGCGGCTCGGCGGTTCGATGCCAACCCATCCAATCGCTAATTGTCATCGACACGGGTCTTTGTTGTTCTGCAGCTGACTGAAATGAATGGATGGGAAATTGGGGATGGGCCCGGTTGCCGTTGGCTTCTGTTTCTGATGCACTGCGACTTATAAAGGTTTATTTTAAGGGTCAAAATTGTCAGATATGTAAGGTTAAAAGTCAAGAAATATTTTGAAATAGGTTTGAGGAATGTTGGTAATAAACATACCTCGCCAAAAGTTTTGACACAAAAGTATTCATTAATATAATAATATTTTAGCAAACCCAAAGAAAAGTTATTGGCAAAATTAGTTCCTTAAAAATCGTAGAAGATATTTGCAGTACGCGGAAAAATAACTGAAGTATAAATGAGTGTCATATCTTAAGGGAAAATTAGGGGAAATAAACTCTCTTAAGCTGTAAAGTTAATTATTAGGTTTAGCTTAAAATATAACTAAAAATATTCCCCTAAATTCTTCAATCATTTTCTTATTAATTCCCAATATGTAAAGTACATATTTTTTTCGGTGATCTTCTGTTATTGTTAAACCTAACATGCTGTAGCTGTAGCTGGGTAGCTGATGATCTCCATTCCATGGCAATTGCCTATCTGCCGAAAATTATCAGTGAACAGTGACCTCGCCCCTTCTTTTCTTTCATTTTGGGTTCTTCAGCTGCTGCGACTGCTGCCTTCGCTCCGAATTTATTCAATTTATTTCTATTGCTGCCATGTCGTGCCGTTTTCGTGTCGAGTTGAGTTGAGCTGAGAGCTAAGTCGTCTTCTTTAACATCTCCTTGGTCTTTGGCCACAATTGTCATTGTACTAATTCCATTAAATGATGGCGACTTGCGTGCTTTTGTAATTGAGGAAGCCGAAGCCGAAGCCGAAGCAGCTCGTAACAGAGGAAGCAGTACAGTCAAGATTTGCTAAATGAAAAAAGTGACTCATCAGAGAAGAAAATGTAAAAACAGCTTTGGAATAAATACAAATATTTATTATTCTGTAAAATCTTCTGCTAATGTTATCTAAGATTTTTTTTTCCATTAAATTTTGTAGTAAAGTTACTTTAAATTATTTTTCCCATTAAATATTGTAGTTATACCATATGTAATTATTAATAAAATATATTTCTTATATTAATATGTCCCACTGTACAATCAGATCATCGGCAATGGAACAAAGCATCAGCATACGAAAAAAAGAAGCTTTCAAAGAAGATTTAGATTTAGGGGCAGGGGCTGAATCTGAAGAAGCGATACGGTCGCCAGCAGCAAATAGTATGTGGAACTGGAACTCAAACTGAAACTGAAACTGAAACTCAGACGGACACGAAGACATCGGCGGATAGAAGAGCAGCTCGATGGCTGGGGCCACGCCCCATTGAACGTACATATGCGTGCTCGAGTGCCGACTGCCGAGCAGTTGAGTCTCTTCAACGCATTGAGACATTCGACGCCACCACCACCGATGTTGCTGCTGTATCCGTGGATGTTGCTGCTGCTGTTGCTGTTGCTGCTGTAGATGTTGCTGGTGTGGCGTGGCTCGGTCTTATCAGTTTTTTGAAATTCCTTCAAGAACGAGGGGAATTTTAGTGACTGGGTCACAGCGAGAAGGGGATGCTCTTATGTACAGGGGATTTAGGAAAAAATAGTATCAATTGAAAATCATTTACCAAAAAAGGAAAAAAATATTTTATACAAATTTTTTAAACAGTTAAGATGTTAGAAATAATTTAAACAAATTTATTAAGCTTAGCAAAAATATACCGATCGCTTTTTAGAAGTCCAAGATGAAACAAATCTATTTAACAAGAAGAATCGTTTGCCAAATATATAATTTAGCTGAATTTGAAACCGTACAATTGTGAAAATATTATCTACAATAAAAAATAATAATTATAGGGTTTCCTTTATTTAATTTAAATATTTCCAGTACTAATTTATATTATAATAATTTTGGTTTGACTAAAATTTGTTTGGTTCCTGCATGATTTTGACTTAATAAAAATATCCTAAAGGTCTTAAGCTTAATCTTTGTTAAAAGAAATTACAAAGATTTATCAGAAGCTTGAAGCATTTTAAAGAACCCTTTATTTTATACCAATCTCTTGCCAATTAAGAGTCATGCCCTTCAAAGATAAGGGTATTCTAGTAGCCGGCCTCTACTTTTCAAGCCTTTAACCCCCGTATTTCCCTCCCATGCCATTAATTTTTCTTTGCTCTTGCAGCGACTGCTTATCGTGAGGGCAAAAGCAAAGCCAAAACGAGGCCGTCGTTGTTGCTGCCGTAGAATGCAATTTTCTAATAATTTAGCTCTTTTTTATTCTCTTTTTTCGCCATTCGTGTGTGTGTGTGTGCACTTGTAATCACCATTAAAAACGCTTGAAAGTTTCTGCTCGCTTCCTTTGAGTTTTGCAGCCCCCACATATTTACTTATGTAACCCGACGCAGCTTCTGCCACTGCCACCGCCACCGCTCAAGTTCTAATGAATATGTTAAATCTGACCTAATTTCCAAGCGAAAAAAAGGAAAAAACAAAAATTACAAAATTGTGCGCTTAAATGAATTCGCATAATTAGATGCAGCCGTGGCGGAATGCATGTGTGCATAGAAAGCGCTGGTTTTGGGCTGCAAAGTCTGGGGTTAAGGGTGAAAACTCTGGTACGAGGAGGCGTTAATTTCAGTCGATTTCAGTTGGCAAAGTTTGGCCAGATTCAACGGAATTTTATATTATTTTCTTTAGCATTTTAGGCGGCTATTTTCATAGGAAAAATGTGCTTGTAAATAAGGCAAGAAAGTTGAGCAATTTAGATAAAACTTTGCTAGTTAAAAATATTCCAAAGAAAGTATTTAAAATAAGAAAATAATTTTATTGCAATGATTGAACGAATGCTGATAGAAATTATGATATGGTATAGATATGGTATATTACTATTTTGATAACTTATTTTTATAAATAACAGACAAGAAGCAAGCTTGGATATTAAACACTTTTTGAGAGCCACTTATTTTGTAGTGTTAATAACAATTTCTTTTAAGTATTAAAATCCCCAAGTAGTAAGAAAGTTAAGTACAATATTACCTAATAAAATTCACATAAAACACTGACCAAAACAAATCAAAACGTAATCAACTTGTTACCTTCTCCCCGTGCTTTTCAAGACCTCCTCTAATATTCCCGCAGCGGCAATTGGAAAACAATTCACTCGAAGTCAAAGTAAAACAAAACAAAAACAATCAAAGAACAAACCAAATTAAAAAGCAATTCCCAATAAGGAATGCGATAAGAACTTCCCAATGCTGTGACCAAGTGGACAACACTTACAACCTATCAAAACGAACCCAATCTCTGCCTTTGCCCTCTATTCCCCCCATAAAATGTCTCAATTTTGCGCTCGACGAAACTCCGAAAGCAGGCCAAATAATAAACACATAAAAGTAAATAAAAATCGTAATAAAAAACAACAACGAATACAAAGTAATACAAAATAATATCCAAGGAACGGAAAATGGACAAGCCAAGGCGTAGATAGCTAGAGAGATGGGGCAAGATGATGAAAAATATTGGGCATTGCCAAAAATAAAAAAATGGCATTTTGTGCCAAAACAGCAATAAAGTCGAAAAGCAGTTTATCAAATCTCCACGCACCGAGGGGTGGTGTTTCCAAGGGCCGGGGGATATAGAGTGATGTCCCCCCGATGCCGCAAAACAAACAACAAAAGCCCCTGACGATTACGCATCGTGTGTCGTTGGCGTCTTGGCCAGCTTCCTGACCAAAAAACATACAAAAGAAAATTAAATAAATGGCAGGAGGTGAATTTAGGAATGCCCTTTATATATTTTCTTCTATTTAAGTGTTCTTCTTTAGAAATAAATTTAAAATCAATGATAGATTAGATGTGACGAGGATATATATAACATTTTTGGAAAGTTGAAAAGAAATGAGGTTTACAAATTATTAAACATAAATGAATTATTTCTGGGTGTTTTATTGGCTAGTTTAAAACTCAATTAAAGCGTCCCAAAGCTTTATAATATTTATAGAATTGTTTGTTAGCTAATTTATATATTTAAAGTTCTAAATAACTCATTTTTCTTGAATGTTTTGAATTAATAATGTTGAAAACTCCAAACTCTTATTATTAAAAATAACAACTTTATTTTTCAATTACAAATCTCTCACGCTTTTCAAAAATTAATGTACAGTTAACAAACAATTAAAAGAATACTTACGAAGGATTCCTCAAGGCGTCACAAACTTCTAGCCAATTTCAGGACACCATTTCGAGTGGTCTCGCAGCATCCTTCGCATCCTGCCGGAAAAACTTTTCCGGCTGCCTTCAAACCGCAAATGGCGGGGGAAAAACACACACAAACTGGAGCCGTAATGAAAGAAGCGTTAAATGTCTTAATTTTTCCTGGGGAGAGTTCTCTGCTCTCCGTGTCAGTTTTGTGCTTAGTGAAAGTAAAACGCGTGACAGGCAATTTTCACAGAAAAGTTTTCTTTTTTAAGAAACTCCCCAGCAGGGGCTGGAGGGGCCAGAGAACAAAAGGCAACAGCAGAATCCAATGAGCCGAGCAAGTGAGCAATGGGTCGCCACTTGTGCGGTCAGTTTTTGGTTTGAATTATTGACATTTGTGTCAGGTCGCCGGCGGAGGGGACCCCCCGAAAAATATTTGCCCCTCTCTCGAATTTCTGCGGCAACGGGTCCAATTTCTGTGGCGACAGCTGCGAGGGGGGCTTGGATTATATATAGAGTCGTGCCATGAACACTGGCTATTTGTGGAATTTATGCAATTCGAAGTGACTTCTGTTTGATTCTGTCTCGTCCCCATTGGCGTTTTGCGGTGAGTTGGAATTTTCAAAAAACAAAACAAACAAATGAGAGGCAAACTTTAATGAATAGCCAAAGTGTCGATAAATGGGTGAAATATAATTTATAAATGAGCTCGTCAGATAGTTTGGGTAAAACAGCATGATAGGAATTTGCATTGCAAATAAATCCTGTAGATAATTGTGGTTTAAAGAATGAAGAATGTCTGCACAAATCGATAATTAAAGGGGTATTTCTACAAGATAAATATATGAGTTTTATAAATTGTTTTCTCTCTATTTTATTTTTTAATATCTCTGCAAGTTACTTTATTTAATATGAGTACGAAAAGCTATTATAGACAATATTTATTAGGAAAATGTCATAAATTAAACGACTTAGGTTTTGTTTAATATAAGAGACCACATTTTAGGTAGAAATTACGTCTTAAATAATCATTGATCTATTATTCCCCGCCTTCAACATAATTTTTAACCAACGATGTGCAAATTTGTCACCATTCCTCGACATTTTTTGTGCAAATTAAATGCTTTTATTTTCTTCATTAATTTTTATTGGCTGCCATATAGATTTAATAATATTTAACGATAGCATCAAACTGTTATGTGTGTGAGAGCAGTCCAAGAAGAGGCTTTATTCTGCGACATTTTGCCATGAGTAATGTACTTTTTTGGTTTTGGTTGACTTTCCGTTTCTGCCTGCAATTGTTAACAATTATTGTGCGAGCTTATATATATTTCTAGACCTCTTTTTTTTGTTATGGCAACAGCTGCTGCAGTCCAACAATAAATAAACAGCGGGCCACTTGAAATTGGATCGCCAAAAAAAGAAAAATAAACAGCGGGACGACAGACGACAGACGGCAGCCGTAAACACGACGGCAAACACAAACACACTCGCCCAGGGAGTTTTCACTTTTCTGACACTTGACTTCGACTTGGCCAAGTCCGAAGTAGCTTGACCCTGCCCCCCTCCGCCAGATCCCTTCCAGGCCAAGATGATGTCACAGCGGCTGGAGGGGCAGCGTCGGTAATAACTCATAAATGAAAAGTGAAAATCATGAGACCAGCGCCGGGCCCTGGCCCTGCCGTAGAAAGTTGCGCAAATTCTTTGGCCCTGGGGTTTCGTTTCAGTTAAATATTTGTTGAATTGTCACGCTTCTTTACATCATCAGCATCAGGGGCCGATTGTCATCGGAGTCATCATCGGCATCGGCATCGCCATAGCCATCGTCATCATCGTTGGCAGCCGTCTTCACCTTCGTTCCAACCGCATCCTGCGTACGTTTTTGAGGACAGACCTCGTCGATTTGTTTTATTTTACATTTCTCTTGGTTGGGTGAAAAAACCCCAATGGCAAGGGAATTTTTATACTCTATGCCTTGGGAGTTTAGAGGGATTTGTATAGGAAGATGTTGCATGAGAGAAATTTATTTAAATTGCTTTGAAAAGGGAAGTATCTGTAGTTAGGAATTTAATGCACTTTTTGTGCTTAAATGTTTTTGTTTTAAAGTTAATTTAATCCGAAAAGGATCTATTAATATATATATTTAAATTTAGTGAGTTTAGTATGTTTATAAAACTTAAAAACTTTGCTCAGTTCTCTTTTTGAATTTGTTAAACATTTTTAAAAGTCTTAAAATTTAATGTATTAAAATCAGAATTAATGGAGTTTCTACATACTAAACCTACTTTATATTTTATTTAAATTTCAGTCTTTAAAAGGGTACCTTTACTTCGTTGCTCGCTATCTTTTATCGCTAAAAGCAGTCTCTTATATCTCATTTCTCCTTTATATCTATTGAATGCATGTCTCGGCATTTACGTGCAGTTAACGCCCCAACGTCTGGTATTTAATTCCACAGTTCCAACCGAGTTCAACTCGAGTTGCTGATGCCGAAGTATCTGAATCCGAATCTGAGTTTGTATCTGAAACTTTGCTGCTGCTGTTCGCCTGCGGCAATTATGAAACGGAGGCAGGAGGTAGACGGCGACTGGCGTTGACATTGATAAAATCGCTGGACGCGTGCTGCGCCCAGACGACAGATCAGACTGATATTTCTATATAAACATACGGATGCCAGAAGGTAAAAGACAGACAAAAAGAGGGGAGCTCTGGTGACGCGACTGATAACCTTTTTCCCTGGCGACTTTTGCTTTCATTCGACTTCTTGGAAAATGGTTTCCATTGACCGAATGCCTTCTAAGTTGCCTGCATTTGCTTAGCATAAATTGTCCGATTTCTAGGCTTTTTTTTTGGTTCGCTTGACATTCACTTTTCAGTAGGAACTGGGCTGTAATATATGCCGAGAGAGTTTGAGAGTTCCCAGGGGTCAAAAGCGATACAAGAACGCAGACAGAAATCGAAAGTAGGAATCTGATTATGGGTGGAATATATTGTTAAAGTTTTAAGTCAAAGAACAAGAGCCCAATGTCTTAGTGAGACAAAGTTATAGGAGATTAGAAATTTAGATAGGCAGTACCATGATTTATTTATAATTTATTAAAGGATTTATTAATAAAAACAGGAGAAGAAGGAATTTATAGATGAATAAATGAATAAATAGTAAGGAAAAGTATTTTTTAATATTTTTTTTTGCTATTTAGATTGATTTGTAAAGTATTTATACTTTATTAAAGTATTTCTTAATAAAAAATTATAAATATGAGCTTTATTTGTTAATAAATGAATAAGTGGTTAAGAAAAGTATTTTCTAATATTTATTTTATTAAATTTAGTTTGATTTTTCAACAGTTTTCCCTCATATAACCGATTACTGAAATATTTTAAATAAAATCCACAAAACAAAACCCTAAATTCAAGCCAAATAAACCCATAAACCATCTTAACTTCAGCCTGAAGTATTTCCCTGCCATAGAACTCATGAACTCACTCAGCTCACTCAGCCGGAGCAGATCTCCCCCACATTTTCTCCATTTTCGGTTGTTTGGGCTTTGGATTTTCGGGTGGAACCGCCTGGGAACCGGCAGCTACGTCATTTAAATAAACAATGTGCACTGGTTCAAATTTATGCGCATATCAAGCTGACAAGGTTATGAAAATGCTAACACAGCCTGCGACTGTCAGACAGCCAGACGACCAGACTGCCTGGATCCAGGCATTTCCTCCTCGGCCTCCAACCTCCAACTCCTCCTTGATCTGCTTACCAGTTACCGGCAACCGGTGTTGGCTCGGATGAACCCCAGCCAAGTCCGTATTTGTCTCTGTACCTTTCCTCTTAGTCCCAGTTTACCTACGATTCATGTCGTCTGCCTCGTCTTCTCGGTTCCGTATAATTTTCGAAGGCATAATTGAAATGTAAATTCTCGAGTAGAGTTTTCATATGCAGTCAGGAGAGGCGGCCCAGATGAAATTAATATTTTGTTTGCCAACAAAATAAACTAGAAATGGCATAAGAAATTAAGGTGCCATAACAAAAGCAGGCCAAAGTGTGAAGAGAGTGAGTGTGGGGATAAGCAAAGTTTTTGGAAATAATGGAGAAAACTTTGTGTTATGGTTGGAAAAGTTTGAGAGTGATGACATTGTTTTAATTCTTTCAATTATTTTAAAATAACACTGTTCTCTTTCAGTTTTAAATTAAACAAAAGGACTGCCAGGACTACGTATCCTATTTTTATATAATTTCAGCTCTGCCATTGTTCGCCAGCAGCAAACAACTTTATCATCAGCTGCATTCCCCCAACCAAGCCCCAGCCCCATCATCTACACACAAAGCAACTCATTTCCCTTAAGCATATGCAAAATACATATTTAACATATTTTTTGCGCTGGCATTTTTATTTATTTTTCGCGGTGGAAATAGTACATCTTTATGGCGGCCATTTGGTTACACATTTGGTAACAACTGGCGACGCTGGTGCGCTCTCTTAAAACGTGACTTTGCCTGCATTTTTGTGCCACTTGCGGGTGGATCTCACCCCGCCGAAAAACCGAAAAAGTGAAAAACCCACCCTCCCCTCCGCTTGACCCCACCAAGCAGACACACTTGTGTAAGACCCACTTTGGTGGTTTCATAATCAACACATCCAAGTGCCGACGACGACGGCAACGACGACGGCAACGACGACGGCCATTTTGCGGCCGCCATCAGGCAAATGCCCAAGCTAAGTGCCACCCACCGCAGGAAAAACTCTTGGGAAAACCCAATCTCCCCTCTCCCTCGCCAGCCCCAACACCCTCTTTCACGCGCCTTTTATTCTCTTAGTCGGCCTGCATAAAACGCTGCTTATTAAATTTCGCTCAATTTTAATAAGCAACTTTTTTGTGCGCACATTCCCCAAGAAACAAAGTGAAAAATGCTGCAATTATGAGTTTTCCTCCACAACAAGATACTTGAATAAAAAAAACAGGAAGTGAAAGCTTAGGAAAGCCACGATGGGGGTATACCCTAGCTTGGGTTTCCACTTAATATGAATTTAAGTAAAATATAAGGAACTTAAGCTAAGCTTTACCTGAGAAATATATCCTATAATATAATCAAACATTAAAAAAATAAGAAAATAAGTTTGTTATTTCTTTTACTTCTCTCAAAACCCTTATTTAATATTCCTAAGGCATTTTCCCTTTTATACGAGTTAATTTCCCTGCATTAAATTACCCCTTCGGCATAGGTACCACGCCCCATCTAACCCTAGGAAAAATAAAGGGTATAAAAGGCAAACCAGCAACGGCAGCTGGCGGCTCGGACTGTGATGACTTTTAATGAATTTTTCACGCGCGCTTTTGCAAATGAAACTCATTTTGCAGCGGCACGTTCTTGCCGCCTTTTTCCATCAGCTCTCTCACATCTGGCGGGGGCATTTTAAGCAGATTTGCTCGCATGAAAGCGAAAACTAGCGAAACTAAAATGTTATTACGCATACGCTCCGTTGGCCGACGGATGGCCCTAAAATTTGGGTCAATTTTAGTTGCTTTTTTCGCTGGACCTGGAGTGTCTTCCAAGCGCAAGTGTTTCTTGCTCGGATCTTTTAAGGAGTCGCCTCAGTTCAACGACTGCGAATTGTTTAAACAAAAGCCGAAGAAGCAGCAAGCTTTTCTCTAGTTTTTGCCAAGCGAAATGAAAGAAATGAGTTCACCTGCCCGTTCGTTTATTTTAATTTGTAAGATATTGTTGTTATTGTTTTCTCCCTTTTTTTTTCCTTTGTTGGCTAACAAATAAAACAGAAATGAGCTGGGTTTTGTGGCCTAATTAGTTTCACCTGTGTCAATGTGCAAACAAAGCGGCCAAAGCACATGGAATGTATGCCAGGAGCTTTTCTGCCACTGCCGCCGCTGCTGATGATGAAGAAGACAACAGCAGACATGCATGCAAATATATATATATAGTAAAAAATATTAAAAAGGTTGTGCAAAAACGGGGCGGAGGTACAAAGAGGAAGCCAGACGAGACTGCAGCCAAAACAATGCCAACATTTAATGAAAATCCATCCAGAGCAAAAGCTTCATTTAGCTATTTCTACAACAGACAAAAAGTTAAAAATAAATGAACAAAATGTGGGACCTAAAGCACTAATATCTTCTCTTTTTTTTTAAGGAAGATGAGTTTAAGCAAGTTTAATTAGGGGAGAAAGCGTACAAAACACCACGAGATAATAAGTTATAAAATTAAATACTGCAAAAACAGAAATAATTCTTCAAATCCATATTTATAAATGCACTTGAATTATATGTTAGAAATATGAGTGGGTGGGCTCTGGATGATTCATTCACAAAGCCTCGAAAGTGACTAACTTGCTCTTTGCTGATAGGAACAAAAAGCCTTTGCTGAGCTATGACTGGTCTGGAAAAAAAAGAAGATTACTTGGTGGTTTGGTGATGTAATGAAAGTGGACTCAATCTTATTATTAGTAATTTCAGCAGGGCTAAAATATTATTTGGTGATATCCATGAAGCAGTCATCAACCAAAAATAAATTAAATAAATAAAAAAGAGATGTTTTATCGGGTTTAAATTGAAAGAATAAATAAAGCATATTCTTCCAAGGCCAGAAAATCTTAAAAATAATAATATAATGCAAGCTTAAAAAACTGTCAAAGAAAATATTCCTTTCTAAGCAATTGTTAGGTATATTATTTTTGTTTATTTTCGTATCAATATCCAGCTTAGTCCCAGAGTAAATCCCACTCTGAATCACCAGGCATATCCCAACATCGGCTATCAAAAAATCGAGCGAACTAATTAATACCTTGCGCATGCAAGGCACATAGCCGGGAACTACACACTCTTAAATCGGTTTCATTGTCACTTCCGAGAAGTGTTTACCACCAAGTCTGGCTCCTATAGATGGTGTTCTTGGTCACCTCTCAGCCATAACTGTCGGTTCTTGGAACCTATTGAGCTGAGAGCTACAAAAGCTAAAGTCGCACACGTAAAACCAAATAAATTACGAGTCAAACAAACAAGAACCTGCAATCCCGCTCGGCTCATAAATAAATAAATAAATAACTGAAGAAAATAGGAAAACAACAAAGCGCGCCAAGAAATACCCGAAGCAAGGTAAAAAAATGTAAATTATTGAACGAATTAATTCAAAGTTCAAGTCACACGTTTTACGTGCGAACAAAAAAAAGAAATAAACAAACTGAAGACAAAACGAAAGCAAAAGTTGTGCGGGGTGGAACCAGACTAGAATAAATTTTTAATTTCAATTTCAGTATCAACAGCGCGCAGACTTCGATGAGGGCCAACAAAAAAATTCACTTTCTATGGGTCGCCGATAGAACTCAATCTGGTTCTGGCTTCGGTATGAATGGCATTTGTTTTCTACACTTTAAGAAATTTAAAAAATATGCATTATAAACATTTAATATTGGTAGAAATACAAAAATCAAAAAAAAACTTAGTAAGCTTAAATAATTAAAACTTAAACTTCCTTTTAACGATTTTTTATTCTCTTATTATATTAGAAACAAAATGTTTTAAACTAAACAATGTCAAATTCTTTGTTAAAAAAATATTTAAAAAATTATTTAACACAAGATAGAGGCTCTATAATGTTTATAATAAAATCTATGTTAGTCTTTGACTATCTTTCTTAGAGTGTACTATTTATGTGGCGGCAGGGCAGCCTGCTAATTGCGTAGGCGCTGTCCCGCATGACCAACTAGATTTACTCTGGGCTAGACTGAGAGGGGAAAGCTAAAAAAACAGAGATAGAAATATCCATAGACAGACAGAGAGAGCGAAATAGAGGTGGACTATGAGGTGGGTCTAGACTCGCCTGAGTTGTAGGTGAAGGTCACCGCTTTGTTGTTCTATTTGTTTTTTTGCTACGCCAATTGTGGTTGGTATTTTTGTGACAATGTCTTAACATTTCTAAGGCATTAATCATTCAAAAATTTCCCTTATCGGTTCTGGTATTTCTTTTATATTTATTAGGCTATTCCCTAGGGTATTTTTCTGGGTTTCTTGGTTTGAAACTCCCTCCGTGGACCAATTAAATGGTTTCTTGTGTCCAGGGATTTCTGGTTAAATAAAGCTTGGGAATTTTGTGACTGAAGATTGAAGTGAATGGGATTTTTGGGGGAAAGAGTAACAAACCATTGTTTTAAAAATCTTTTTTATTAGTTAGAAGTTTGTGAAAAAATACGCTTCTGTTTAAATCATTAAATATTAAAGGTTAGTATTATTTATAATCTAATAAAATCATGGAAAACAATAAAGGGAAGTATACTTAATTTGTTAGACATGAAAACCGGAAGAACTCTACGTATTTGCCTTATTCATTCTCAATGAAAACTGCCTAAATATCTCCCTCTCTTTTGTAATCTTCTAAAAAATTACGTATACGTCGCGTGGTGCGTGTCTTCCAAAGTAGCTCACCGCCAGAGCAAAGATGCGAAGAAAGAGATACTGATAAAACTGAGACGAAGAAGAAACGCCAACTGCAAATTGTATGGCATTAAGAGACATTGTTGCCATAGCTAAGTGCTTTTAATGTTTATTAATTATGCAATTAAATTTTAGCTGGCCATTTAATTGTTTAACACTCACATATATTTATACTATATACCCCAAGAGATACATTTGACCGGGCAGCCTCTGCGGTTTTTTGTTTGTGTTTCTTTTTTGTAATGACGCGACTAATGCGCATTTAATTTGACACATTTGGCTTGGCTTTTCGACTTTTCGGCAACTCGTCAGACCCGGGCTCGTGCCTAATGGGCCAGTCTTTTACAGCTCTTAGCCAAGCGGAATTATGTCAGCTAATTATTTAGTTAACATCGTTATGAGCCCAGAGTCCGACCCGTCCCGGCCCGTCCCACAAACAATTGTGAGCAATTTTTCTATTCATTGAGTGGAAATTGTTTTTGTACAGCGTTTTGTTAGGTGCCTGGCTTCAGCATATAATTTTCAAGACCCTGAGACCGAGCCAAGGTCAAAGTATTTAGCATTAGTTAGATGGCTCAGCGGGGTCCGCAGATCTTTTTTGTGCACTTTTGGGAGTCACGAAGCGGCACGAGAGGAAGACGTCACCGCCCAGAACTCTTCTTTTCAGTTCGCTTTCATTTCCAGACACACGAAAACATACAATTCTCGGTAGATATCCACATAAAACTCTCGGCTCGCCCGAAGGCCATATAAATTATGATAATCATAAGAATTACTTGTGTCTCCCTCAGCCTCCCTTAAGAAATTCTCTTGCTTCTTAGCCTCATTTGCGTCTTGGCATATTGTGTAATAAAGCTGGAAAAAAATAAATGAAAACGAAGCAGCCACAAAGGGGACCCAACACAATATGTATGTGCGAAAAATCAGCAAAATTGAAATTGAATTGAAACAGCAGCTTGAAATACTTTACGATTTCTTTACGTGTCTTTCCTTAAAGATTCTGCTCTCTGCGGTCTTCGATTTAATTCTGCAATGGATTTCTTAGTATATAAAACCATCTCCCTCCCAGTTTTTCTGCCTTTCATTGGCTTTAAAATTGATGAATGTTCTTGTGGTTCTTGGGAGAAGGGTCGTCTTGTGCCGAGCAAATCATTTGAGCAACGAAAATGCATTTTGATGGGCATTAAAGCTTTCAAATCGAGCTTATCGATAAGCTCTTTTGTGTTGCCAATGGAATTATTTATGGACTCTGGCCCAGGACGAACGCTGAAAGATGTCTTCAATGTTGGGGGTGGCTTTGAACTTTAAAATATTTATATATATCTGTGGCACATGTGGGTTACGAGCGCAATTCAAAGTTTGCCATAAAATAAATGAAGGAGAAATAAAAAGGGAAACGTCGAAGTGCGGAAAAAATAAGCAAATAAAAAATCTGTTTGAATAAACACTTTTTATGGCTGACAAATCAAAATATGTTATTTTCTTGGTGAAAAATGAAAGAGAAAGGGTCCCTTTAAATATTTTATTTTATAAATCAAAGAAAATATATACTTTAAAGATTTCTTCAAGCAAAAAACCGATAAAAAACCTTCACTCAAAACAATATTGTTAAATAATAAATGTAAAAATAAAGAAACATATATTTTTGGGCACAAATAAAATAAATAAAAAATACCTCTTAAAATTCTGCTGGCCTTCTTGGTTAGATAAATCAATTAATTTCATCTTTGTACCCAAATCAAATATTTATTGAAGCTAACTTTGATTTATTCCATCCAGAGTCGTCGCTTCTATCGCCTTTGTTCCCCATTTCTTGGTATTCCTTACCTGATCGAATGCCCCGTCCCGTACACCTTATGATTAATGGTGTCGATAAGCTTGGATGATAAATATTTAATTATTTCATTTAACCAAAAAATCTCTGGCACATTATTTATCTGCATGACATGACCAAACAATTTCAATTGTCACAATATTTATTTTTTCCCCGCATTGTTGTTGCTACAATCGGCCAAATTTGTCGCATTTCGTATCGTTTTAAAATTCAATGCATTCTGCATCCGCCATCGGCCACGCCCACACCACACTCGATGGATCGAATGCTGGTTTTGCCAAATCGATTTTCGGGTGATTTTCATGGATTTTTATATTCAGAAGCCATCGATGAACTGCAGCTTTTGTGTCATGTACAACATGCTGAAGTCACTGATGACGATGATGGAGATGGCTATGGAGATGATGATGTTATCGATGGCGGTGACGATGATTGCTTGTGTGTGAGTTTGGCGCTTTAAATTTATTAAATTCATCAGCACTGACAGTTGACAAAACAAATCGCCGCCTCACAAAAGCAGCAAACAAATTGCTGCCCAAAAAATATGTGACAAAGTCTGATCTAAAATAAAATATGGCAATAAGAAGACACGACTTAAGAGCCGAACATTGAATGATGAAGTGGGTTTTTGTCATCTGGGGGGATACCCTATATGAACGGTAAGTGATTATGTTAAGTCAGCAGGGGTTTTTTGTGTTTAATATTAAATATTTGAAGTCAAAATTAAGTAAGAGAATTCATAAACATAAATAAACACTTGAAGAATACTTTAAATGATTATATTTAAGGTTTAAGGAAGTATAGTACTCATTCCTTATTTATTTCTTTCTTAAATAATAAATCAGTGAACCAAAAATATTAAACTTTTAGTACAAATAAAACAAATGTTAAAGGAATATAATATTTTAAGAAAAAGGATATTCAAATCCGTTTAAATAATTTTAATTAAATAAAATATTCGTCAAACACTTTAAGTACTTTTAAGATCGTTGTATATATTTCAAAAATAACAATTTATCCTATATCTTAGGGCATTCAAGCTGTTTCTGTTCCTTAAAATAAACCACTCTTTATTTTCTTGTTCCTGAAGCCGCTGCAGCCGTCCAATCATCGACCACACGTTTGGCATATGAAATGATTTGTGCCCATTGTTCAATTGTTGGACGTGTCGGCGGTGGCTCCTCGGCGGGCTTTGTGGTGTGGTGTGGTGTGTGCCTCGGGTTCCTGGCCTGGCCAGGCCTGTTCTGAATTGATTTGGCTTGGGCTCCCAGCCGCCAGCCGCCTGTCGCCCGCTGTCGATGGCGCGTATTGATAATTGAAATCAGGCATGAAATCGCTGCGGCCACTTGAATTATGGCGTTTGCCTGCCGCTTTTGTTCTCGCCCCATACACACACTCGCACTCACCCTCTCCTGCAGTTAAGGGTCCCCCAAAGACATCCGACACAGTAGCGGCTGCGAATTTGCATAACAATTTGAAATTCTCGGCCAGTAACGAGAGAAGAAGGACGGAGGATGCCCCCTCTGATTGATTGCCACACGCTTTGGCGCTTTGATTGTGAGCGAGGAGCCAGTTCCCAGTTTGGCCATATGGCTACTTTAAATTCCGACTTTTTTGGCTGGCAGCAATTAATCGGATGCCTGGGATATCAAGAGTGGCCTCCTTTTCGTTATTCTTTACTAAAATTCAAGGCAAAATGGGAAGCCGAAAAAAGAAAACAGGAAAGATATATGTTTTTAATAACTTTGTGAGCACGTTGTTGGCTCTGACTTTACTTCGTACATACCACGCCCTCTACCGCAATGCATATATATATGTATGCCTGCAGCCAAAAAAAACTTGACAGGCCGCAAAGTGAAGGAGCAGGGACCTTCAGTTGGGAGACAGTTGCAAAGAGCAGTCAGGGCACCAAAGTTGCCAAAGTTCGCATAAGATATGGTAGCGGAAGAAGCAGGACATAAAGAAACACAAATATGGAATGCTCTTATAGCATAAAAAAATATTTAAAAAATAAAAAACTGCCCATTAGATGTATTTATCCTTTTTGTAATTAATCAATAACAAATAAAATATAAAATCTGCTTTACTAACTATCAGTTCTTACTTTAAGCTCTACATCCTCAAGAAAGTGTATAAATGAGGCCATTTAAGGCAGCCAGCGACGACAGCCAACGTGGGCGAGGACCACGCTGAGGATGCTTTGGAGACAGCAGCTGGCAAAGACAGTGGTTGAGTTTTCTTAACGGTTGCCATGTGGGTGGTCGTCTGTTCCTCGGCAGCTCCTCTTCAGCTCCTGCAGTTGCATTTATTAGTTCTTGTGAAAATGTCTTACGCTTTGAGCGCAGCAATTAGCGTTGCTATGGCAAAAAGCAAGAATAGATGAGGGAGGAACCGAGATAAATAGGGAGGAAAAGTACAGAAAGCGAAGAAAATGGCAGCGAGTCTGAGAGCCATGAGAGTCTCATGTGTTACTATGTTTAAGTGGGAATTTTTATTGCTGCTTTAAAAAGGGATATCCTAAGGAAATAATTATAATTAATAAATCTTACTTAAATACTTATTACTTATACTTTTTCCCAAACATTTGACATTTGTTCCTGAAATAATTTTGTAATAAAAGCTTCGATGGCTCAGCCATGACTCCGTGACACTTTTGACACTTTGTGTGCGGTAAAAAGCAACTGCTTCGGGCCCCCGATAACCCGCTGGAAGCCCCTAGAAATCCCCCAGATACCGAGACACACACACACCCAAGCGTGTGTGTGCTTAAAATTCTATCTGCGAACTGTACAAGTGTCCGTGTTTGCATTGCCGCGCTCGTTTGTCGTCTATTTGCTTAGACATTGCGCTCGCATCGCTTGGAATCGCATCGCATGGCCCGGCGTACATGGCGTATGCGTAACCTTGAGCTTTGTATTCCGATGATATTGCACAGGCTAGTGCTTCGGCATCGGCATCGGCATCGATGATGATGATGATGAGGTTGCTATTGCTATTGCTGCTGCAGAATCAGCGAGCTAACGACACGCATATGACTGCAATATGCTTGAAAAAAAATATATAACAATTATGGCTAGTTAAGAATTCTATCGTGCTTTCCTCCGCCCCGAGGTCCCCTTTTTAGCTTTTCTCTCCATCTCTTTCTGTGGCCATGCCGTGCAATTAGTTACTTGAGTGCTGAGTACATAGCAAACTCGTAATCGATGGGAATGATTGTGGATTGGATTGCCACCGGCGGCGCAGAGTTCTTCGAGGTCTTCTTGGTCAGAGTCTTGAGTGACAGAGTTAAGTAAGCGAGTGTCTTGATGGTTTCTTGAGATAATTATGGTGAGTATAGAAAGGTATTTGGGAAAATACATGTCTTGGAAATTTTAAATACTATATCATAGAGTCTAGAAATATTTTTAAGCTGAATATTACATCCAAAACCATAACTTTTTAGGGTTTAATATCATTTTCATATAATAATATATAACTTAATGATATTTAATTACTAATTATTGTATTTTATTTATTTAAAAATGTTTCCCAAACTTATCATCCCTTTATCTTGAGGATTATCCCAGCAGACCATGCTCAAGCGCTTTCAGTCATGCTTTTCAAAGCCACCGCTGCGTATGCGTAATCGAACATCCCATATTGCGCATACGCAATGCAATCCGCGCACAACCTTGTTCCTCACTTCCACACTGACTAACTATCTTCCGCCTGGAATAAGTACAAAGGAAATTGGCAATAGCGATAGAATAACTTCGGTAAGAAAAACACAGCAACAAGTGCAACCGGTCAGCTGCATTAATGCCAAGAATTTCTAATAGGAAATGCCGAACGAACTGAAAAATGTTCCAGCAAATCTCCCCAAGCAACAACAACTTCGAAATCAACTAGCCATTAAAAAGGCGCGACATTGCCATAGAGGGAGAGAGAGAAAAAGTTTTGCTTACGTGACCACAGCAGCAGTGAAGATTTACACGTCTGACCTTGGGGGCGAAAATCTTGCTGCAATCTTCAATAATAAAATTAAATATAATTGCTGGAGGGAGACGTTAGAATAGAGCGCTGCCAGCAGCCACCCAACAACAGCAACAATGGCAAATGCAAAAGCAAAACTGCCAATCAAATTGTCAGTCAAGTGGAAAAGAGCAAAAACTGCAACACGAGCGCGCGGTAGCGAAGAAATTTCCACAAAACCCAAAGCCAACGGCTAGAAAGGAAGCTAATTTTACACAAATCGAAGATTACATACTCTTGTATAGGGTTAATAAGTCAGCAAATTGAGTTTAAAAACTGATAACAAGAAAGGAAGTTAACTTAGGCATGGGTATAATAAAATGTATAAATGTTATCTTCATACCAAGCTGAATTGTTTGTTTTTTAGGCTTCTGGCTGCTTAATTTTTTAAGCCAATCTGAAATATAAATACTTTATACTTTACTTTAATGTATCACAAACCCCTTGCCAGCACAGCAATACCCATTTTTCCAGTGGCATCGCAATCAACACAACTTCTCGCTCTTCCCCAGACTCAAGAGAGAGAGAGAGATCGGGGCAGAAAACTAACACCCCGGCCATATAGCACTATATACTGTAGGGGATGTGTGCAAAACTTGGCAAAAACAAACAGTGCAAAGACCTTGAAATGCTGCTGGGATTGGAGGCAGCCGAAGCAACAACTAAATGCAAAATCACCCTGGAATAGCCGGCAACAACAATAATGCCATCTAAAACAACAAAAGCAAAAAGCAACAAAAAAATGCAACACGCAAACTTAGAACCGAAACGAGCGAAACAAATCGACAAGCGGATGGAAGAGCAGCAACAATAGCAGCAGCCGCGTCGATGTTAAAAATAAAGAAATAAATAAACAAAATACTTGCAACTATTTCGCAAGAAGAAACTGGGAATTTTCACTAAAGCATCAACGAAGCCGGATGACTCTTTTTGGATTAAGAAAAAGATAGAAATAATTTAAGGTATTCTATTAATTTCTACAAATTTCGAGATGTAAATATTGAAACAAATGGTATTTTTGCTAAGTTAGGTAAATTTTAAACTTTGATTTGTCCGATAAATTTAACATATTCTTCGAATTACTTTCGTAACCCAAAAATGCGCGGTTTTGGGGTCTTTTGGGGAGCCTCTTATAGTCTCTTATAAATATAATATTTTTGTAGCTTCTCCACATTAAAAGTAACTTGGATTCCTTGGAAATCTCGAGAACCCCAAGTAGATCCCCTTTAAAAGCTAATCAAGTATACCAAGCTACCCACTTTGCATTGAATAATATGAATCTTATATCGTTTAGAAATTCAGTATTTACTATTTATTGTCAAACAAATAGAAATCAACTTGTCTGTTTGCTAACTAGGCTTAAGGTAGTCCCCACATCACGTGGGGCTGCAGCTTCCTTACCTTTGATTAATCAACCATTACAGCCAATTGAATATTAATCACACGATTAAAAGCCTGAGCAAATTACTTAATTATTTGTTAGAGTATTTCAAGTTGACCTCAAACGATTTCCTAAAGATGCATTCTGCCGAGAGCAATTTGTAAATCGGTGGGGATTGCAGATTGTGGAGCTGCCTTAGCTGCCAGCTGTGGGGGATCGGGCGATGCTGGCGAGGTAAAGGCTTGTGGTTATGGGTTTGTACTTGGCACCACAGCACATTTCATTATCATCTTCATTAGAAGAGCAAGAGCGCGCGGAGGGCAGCGAGATAAGCTGAGCTGTGGCTGAGGCGGATTCTCCATTACAATTCAGAAAAGCGCCGCAGCGGCGACGTCGCCGTCGTCATCGTCGTCGTCTTATGGCGCAGTAAAGATTTATTTTCCATAGCCATAGCCGCCGTCGCCGTTGCTGCTTCTGCTGCGATGGATGCCTATAAACTATACAGAGTCTGACCGTACAGTAAAGACTATTTAAAGAGAGCTAGGAAATTTATCTAAATTATTATAAATTTATTTCTAGCTTGCATTTAATAAATACAAAAGGTAATGCCTAGAAAAATTACCAGAAGTAATTCCTTCCTCAAAGAAATTGTGCCTAAATATTTTTCTTACTAATAATATTAAATATAATTCGTTTTTTTTTTAAGTAAATATTTTTTAATTAATTTTTTTACGCATCTTTGCTACATTTTCCTTAAAATTACCTAATCTATTTCGTGTTGCTTTCCAGCCATCACTGTAAATTCTGCTTTAGTTTTTGCACAAACTTTTTTGTTGTTGTGCGGAAATCTGTGCTGTACTTTTTTTAATTTTTTGTTGTTTTTAATTTTTTTTTGTTGCTTAGCACCGCCCATTTGTCCGAAAGAGTGCGAAAGGGAGCGCTGCTCGAAGGCAACTAAATCATGTGACTTTTGTCAGAAAAATGCTTTTTGTTGCTTCCCTAAATGGACTTCTAAAGTGGATTTTTTTTTATGCAAGAAATTTGGTTATTAAGCAAAGTTCAGAACAATGCAGTTTTGCTGATTTGCGATGAGTTTGAGTCGCGTTTTATGGGAAAGGGGAATTTTTTTTAGGCCTGACTGCCTTGTGGGGTTAAAGGGTGTGGTGGGTGGTTGTTACAGGGGCAAGGGTTGGGCCCAGTTATGGTGTGGTCGGTCCGTGCATTTCAAATCAAGCTGGGAATTACCTCAGCGAGAGCAGCAGCTCATCTATAGAAAGATTCTGGTTATTACCGATGAATTCTGGGAATTCTATAATTTTTTTGCCATGGAAACAAGCTAATAAGAGCTCTATTCTAAATGGGCTCATTATTCAAAGTTGTCGTTAATGAAAGGAAAGTTTTGACTGGATGCATTGTGGGAGGTGTACTTTTTTTAAATGTAAGAATTTTTAGTATTAATTTAAAGCATGGAATATCCGTAGAAATAATTTTAGTTTTCTACAAAAATGAGAAATGAAAATCCACTCTTAATATTTATAGTTTGCCTTGCAATTGTGTCAGGTTATTTTTAAATCGTTAAATTTATGTAAAAACTTTTTCAAATTTTATTTTATATTATTAATAAATGATGATAATACCTATAGCCCCATAGGAAAATCAGAAATTTAATTTCTTGGCATCTACCTTTAATTAAATACAAATTCCTTTATCCTTTATTACAATTCCTTTGAACCAATTTAATTGCTGCAATAAATAATATTTATATCCATGAAAAGGACACTCAATTAAAATTTTGAGTAAAGAAATTTGTTTATTAATTCATAAACCCACAGAAAATATGTTGCGAAACATCCCTTTAATTTATTAATATAAAATATATACATCTTTGTGTGTATTTGAGTTAGATTTAAACCATAAAGCCCACTATTCGTCACATCAATCTGCGTAATACCTTTGTGTTTCCCATTAAATCACCTCAATGGCTCATCCAATCAATCATTTCCATGGAATTTCTAAATAATAGCTGCCATACGCTCCACTTGAATTTTGGCATGGAAATTGGTTTATTAACTCATAACTTCCAGCTAATAAAGGGGTCATGGCATAACAATTCAGTGCCCATTTTCCACTAATGATACCTAATTAATTGCACAAATAGCTACAATTCAGTCGGGTTCATCCTCCTTCCTCATCCTTTGCCATATTTCTGGGATGGATGGCACAATTGATGAGAGGAGACAGGAGAGTGAGAGAGGACGAGCGTCGTCTGGTTTCCATGGAAATGGAGGAAATATTGTGGCAAATGACTGATGGAGCCGTAATCGTTGCCATTAGCTACCCCTCGAAGGCGAACGGACCTTATTGAATGAAATACAAAACTATGAGAGTGCTCGACCGACCGGCTGACTGACCGACCGGCCTTGAGGGCACAAGATTGGCCAAGTTTATGCTAAAAGCAGAATTTGCAATAAAATCCAAGCCAGAAATCAAGTTGACAAAAAGGTCGGACGACGGACGAACTCAGCTTGGTTTCTTGAGCTTATTATGAATGCATATTTCAGGCTTAATCCCAAAGTGGCAAAACGAGAATGTTGCAGGGAGCATCGAGTTCGTTGGCGGAACGACTTTTGGCCATCCAATGTGGCAACATTCACATCAAGTATCTTGTATCTGGTATTGCGAATCGCTCTGGTTTTCGTTCCCCGCTTTTTTTCGGACCGCTCTTGAGACTGGTTTAGCTTCTTCTTTTAATCGAGTTCATCATTGTTCATTATTGTCGCCATGGCTTTTGCTTTGCAAGTGTTTAATTTAATGCCGCCTGCCGTTCGGAGTTGGAGTTGGGGCTGGCTGCTTCTGCATCGAAGGTCAACGAGTGCCAAGGAGGAATTGGCCTGGCCAAAAACTGGAACTTTTTCGATTCCATATGCCTACGCCTTCGATGGAAATTTTAATAAGCAGCCGAAGGTCAACACCAAACAGGACGGATCCAAGCCAAGCCAAGCCAAGTCGGGCCTGCGGTTTGGCCAACAATTTTGCCTTTCATTTTCAGGCTTCTTGAAAGCCAACACAACTTCTGGCCACATCAAAAGCCCGAGAAACTTCCACAAGGAATTCTAATCGGAAAAGTTTCCTCGGCCAGCTGGGCCTGGGAAAATCGCCCGGTCGAGAGCCGGCAATTTCCACAAGGTTGCCTCAATTTGCCACAACCGCACGATGACAATTGCATGTCACATTGAGTCGAGTAGCCAAGCTGCACGCGAGAAGCTGAGAGCTAAGAGCCACCTGAGGAACCGATCAACTTTCCGGGGTGGATGGGTGGGCGTGGCCAGGGCCGGAGTTGACACACAAATTAGTGGGAAGCCAGGCACTTCAAGTTCAAGAAATTGAAAAGAAATACTCAGTAATTTGCATGGGTTAAACATTTACAAAATAAAGAAATGCTGCAAGCAAAGGTCGGAGATTGAAATATACTAAACTTGGCAATGGGAAAAAAATTGTATCTAGAAAAATTCCTATAAAATTCACACTGTACAAGGCTCTTGCAGAAAGCCTAGAAGCAAAGACGAGAGCCTCAAACACAATAAACCTCCTGGCTTAATCTCAGTGGAGACACCTGCTTTAATTTAAAATATTCCCAAAAAGTATCTGGCAATGCAAACCCATTCAAAAAATACCCCCAAAAAGTATCTGGCAATGCAGTTGCCATTTCAAGTGCATACACAAATTACCAATGCAAACAGTTCACAGCAAATAGCACTCGGGGGGGCTCTCGACTAGGCATATTGAGTCACCAAGTGCCGGCCATCATGCCAGCAGATACATTTGTATCTAGAGTGCGGCTACAGATAAACCAGACACAGATATACATAGATATATGTACAGCGAGTGCCCAAACACATGCAGATACGTATCTCGAATTACAGAAAAAATCGTGCAAATTGTATTTGCTCTTTTTGGGGCACAAATACGATACTCAATCACCCGGGCGGAGCTTTAGTCTGTCATTTTCCCGACTAACAGATACAGATACTTACATTCGCAGAACGTGTTTAGCCGTGATGGACAAGGGCAAGGGATTTTTCACACTTTTGCCGTTTGCATAATTGATTCGAACCGACTATATTGGAGGTCGCCACGAGTTTTTTCTGCTTTTTTTTGTGGCAGCAGCAGGTGTTTGTTGTTTAAAGAACTTTAATGAGATGCCACGCCGGGCGGATCGATTAAGTTAATTCTGGGGTAAACAAAATAACCACGAAATGGGTCTAATTAGGCGAAATCAAACATTGGTTGAATCAGAAGTGGAGGATATAATTGAGGTTTAAATTAGAGGTTTTTTAGATCGATATAAAAGCTATTTGTGGGCTGGTATTTATATTGTGAGAATTGGGAGGGAAGACATATTTATTATTTCAAAAACCTACAAGTTAAGTTAGTAACTTCATATTTCTTTGATTTTAAACCACATTTTATAGTTTAAATGTTTATAAAAAATTAAAAATTCTCTCTTACCTCTTAGCCACGTCATTGGGCTCTTTAAAATCCTAAACAAATGGCCAGCACAAGCGCATTTAAATGAATTGATGCAAAATGCAAATGCTGAGAGAGACAAACAAATGATTGACATAAATTACAGAAAATGACTGCTAGCCATGATGATCATTTAAGCGTTGGCTTCTGCAAAATCTTTTCCTTTTTGCAATTGAAATCATAAATTCTAGCAGCTTAATGGCCAGAGTCAAAGTGGAGCCAAGCCAAGTGGAAAATTGACTAAGAGTCGAGGCTTTGTGTGGTGTGTTTGCTTTGTTCGGTGCTCGGTTCTCGGTTTTGTAATTATATTTTGAACTTTGCCGCCAAGCGTTGCTGCAAAACGTGCCTAATTGATATTCTTAATGGCCATGCACAAAGATTAGACGGCGACTCGCGACAGAGACTGAGCAATTCACACTTCATTTGAAAATTTGCATACATAAATGCCAATACAGATTGCATACGATTGCCGGGGACTCTCTTGGCCAAGTTGCAAGATTAACCAACTTGTAATCGATGGCAGGCTACACTGGAAGAAGTTTAAATATGACTGGAAACCTACAAATTAATTAGGCAAATTACGGTAGCTGCTGTTGATTTTTTCAGAGTGCTTTTGAAGGGCTTAAGGCCAGCTGGGACCTGGCTCTCACGTTCCCAATATTGCGTTCACTGGCCCGTTAAATGTGGGTCGAAGACAAAGCTGCGGCTGTTGGCCGTGCTGCTGCTGTTTTGGCCAGCTGATGGTAAACGCCCCGCAGAAGAAGACCAAACAAAACCCAAGAGCAGAAGCTGGCCAACACGTTGACAATGACAACAATTGTAAGCGACAGAGCAAACATCCATCGAGGCAGGCAGGCGGGCAGGCCAACCGACCAGCAGAGCAGCCATCCATCTAGCCATCAGACATTGCCGCAATTTTAAATGACCAAATTCGTCTTGTGGTTTGTACTTGAGAGGCCCAAAACTGGTAAGCGAAATAAAAAGAGAGAACAACTCGCCGCAGCAGCTGTCAAATCGACCGAAATGAAAACGAAAACCAAATCGAAACCAAGTCGAACTTTTTTCTTCTTCTTGGGCGTCTTGCAGCCGTAAAATGTTAAAATATGTAGCCATAAAATTGAATGCAATAAATGAAATGTACAAATGAATTAAATGATTGAATTGATGGCCGAAAATCAGACAGAGGGAGGGAGAGAGATTAAGTAAGAGTTGGGGGGAGAGTTTTTCTGATGAAATGCGTTTACTTTTGATGTGGCCACCGACTAAATGATAATTTAAACATTTATTCCTCAAGATTTCAGGGAGATTTCAGGGAGTTCGTGCTGTGTGTGAATGCATAATCAGCTGTCAAATGGGATGAAGGGAAAAGCGAAACAAGGTTATGGGAGATAATAAATTTAAAAAGAAAATATATATTCCTTAATATGAGTTTTAAGAATTAAGTATATTAAACATTAATCTCTTCCCGGAATAACTTTAGAACATATAAACAGCCCTTTTAATCATTATTTATTCACTGGAAACCCTTACTCGATCATCAGTCTAAATTCTACGAATCTAATTAGAATATTTGCAAAGTAATTTAAATAAATAAGTGCAGTTTTTCATTAAAAACTGTAATATATTCTGAATTCTTTCAGCTGCTGCAATTTATTTTGTTTTTGCCTTCACTAGAAATTTGATCATGCGATCATCATCTCAATGCCTGATCAATCTCTGTAATTTGTGAAGTAATCAGCTTGGAAATTTGTCCCGTGTTCATCGCTAAAGCTTCGATGATTAGAAAGAGCTGACCAGAGATCAAAGGGTTAAGTTTTCAAGGTTTGCGCAGAGATAAGATGTGGGACCAGCAGTCTTCAAGTTCTTTAATAATATCACGTACATTCACGGCATTCTGGTTCGAAACAATAACATTTGTCTACAATTTTGACATAATGTTCGACCGAAAAGTTTCCACAGACACATTTTGATTTACAACCTCAATTACTCAGCCTCCGTTTTGGGCAGCCCCAAGAGAACCGAACCGACACACCAGGCCACGCCATATAGCATTTAGCAGATCGAAAAGAACCGAGAAGCCAAGCACACTCCATCCACCATCTTAGGGGCCATTTATGGACCTGCCAATGCCGAAAGACCAAAAAATGCCGACGAAAAGAGAAGAATTCTTGCGCTTGTATTATTTATTTATTTATTTCGCCGAAATAAACACGATCAAGGCTAACCGCGACGACATCGGCGATGACAACACGGGCTGGAAAATATATTTCGGCACCGCGTGGCTTCAGCTTCTTGGTCCGAACTGACAAAAACAAGTGCAGATACTTCAGGTCTCTAAACATATTTATTTATGCAAATTTCCCGCTCGGCTGCCAAATGAAGAACATGTGGCAATGGCGCTGCTCCAATGCTAATGATGTTGGCAAACGTGGAGCGGCGGGCAATGCAAATTCTGGTTTCTCGACGAGTTCAATTGCGTATACGCAGCGTTGGCCTGCTAGATTACGGGAGCCATCAGCTTTATGGGTCACTTAAATAATTGATGCTCATTTGTCGCGCCAGCTTGATGGCTTAACTTAACTGCACTTATTATAGAAGTAATGACAAGGCGATTAAAGATTGAATCAGGGAATTACGCAGCGAAGAAGGGTGGTTCAAGGGAAATGGTTTAAAAAATTCCTCGTAGATAGAAACATTTTACTTTCCTTTTATTTTGTTAAAAAGGTAATAAATTCTACTTAATTCTTAACACTGAAAAGCTGGCTATTTTTGGGCGGAAACTTCATGTCTCCTGTTGCTGACACTCGCTGCCAAAGTCGTGTCATGTGAAATAATTGCAATTTGCAGTCAGCCAAGCTCATCATCATAATGGAGACGATGGAGATGACGGCGATGACGATGATGATGTTGGTGCTTGTGGACGATGAGCTGCTGTGCCATGGGGCGTATACAGAATGTAGAATTCGTTTCAGCTTCAGCTCTGCGGCGATGATCTCACATGCACTCATTGCATGAAAGAGACCAAACCCAGCAAATTATCTCTCTCTCTCTCATTCTCTGGTGCTTGGAAAATGAGGAAAGAGAGCGAGTGAGAGCGGGAGAAGTAGCCTTTGTCACTTGGAGCTTTACAAGCCATTACATAACGTCGTAATGAAGCGTCAATCTGCGTCGCAGGTCCAGAGGAACAGCGACAGAGATAGAAGCTGAAACAGAGAGGGAAGCAGCGTTGTGTGAACATTTCATGGTCACCCATACCACAAAATACCCATCCAAGCGGTTGTGTGTGTGTGTGTTTGAAGTAAATATTCGCATTGTAGGGAAAAAGCAAGAAAAAAGCAGCAAGAAATGGCTCTTTTTTGAAGCGTTTTGACTTTGAGATACTCGGTACTTGAGCCTTTTTTATTCAGGATAACATTTTTTAATAACGTAAGAAATATAGACATACTTTGGTATATATAAAGAAAGACATATATTTATTTATAATAGCCAAAAAAATTTTGTAGAGCTAAAATGTACGATTTTGAATAGGATTTCCAAGTATTAAACTTCTTAAAAATTACTGTATATAAGACAAAAAGGTTATAAATACTATAATAATTTATAAATTATTTATTATAAGCCAATTGGGCTTATCTATATTTTTATATATTTTTTTATAACCCATTTTAGGATTTTTTATTTATGAAAGCCTCAATTTCAAATCAAATGATAACTTTCTCTACGTATTATATTATTTTTAACATAATTTTTATATATTTGTACAGTTTCGTTGTCATTCTGCATTTAATGAGGTCATAACTCTCTTTTTACACATATTTCCCTAAAAACTATATACCTTATTTCCCCTACAAGTAGCTAGTTTAAAACTAAAAGAGCTCGAAGCGAGTCAAACATTTTTCCAGTGCAATGTGAACTGTTCTCGCATAGTGGAAACTTTTTCCATGGCATTAAATACAGCCCAAGCAGACGAGAATAAGAGAGGGAGGTTTCCCCCAAGGGGGAGTGGTGGCTGGGAGAGAGAGAATTTTGCTGTGTAATAATGCAATTGGCTTTTGGCTCCCTTTTTTTTTTCTAAACCCTTAGCTGTCGGCGGGGGTTTGGCAGCCACTTTTTGTTGAGTTTCTGTTTCGAATTTCACTTTTTTGCACTCTGTTTACTTTTGTATTTATTTTATTCCCAACCAAGTTGAGCCACTTTGAGCCATTTTTAAATGGAATTTTTAAACCTGTGAAGGAAAATGGAAAATATTTAAAGGAAGCCTTAAATATAAATGGGATCTACCATAGAAGGGATTAAGTTATTAAGGCAACTTATATTCTGTTTAAAAAATAAAATATGAATTGTTCTTCTAAAGAAAATCCCAGATGTATATCAATTTTCCTTGACAAACCAAAAATTACCTTTAGAAAATATGAAAAACAATGAAAAAGACCAGTCAGTCAGTCAGACATATGCAACAGATTTCCCAAAATAAACAAGAAAATGTTCACATTTTGTTGGCCCAAAATTAGTGCTTTCATGTGACCCAAAAAATCGTTCGTTTATGCATTTTCCATTTAAAATTTTCCCTCTTGGACGGACGGACGGACGTTTGGTTCCGTGATTCCATTGAATTGCATTTGCAGTGGCAATTGCTTTTAGCTGGAAATCCAAACAAATCACACGGTGCCATGGTGCGTATGAGTAATGTGAAACCTATGCTGGTATACATTTCTTCAGAACATTTACCTGGAAAACAAGCACCGGCTGAGTCATCCACCTGGCTGGGCCGTAGAATCTGCGCAGCTTCCAATTACCAACGGAAAAAACAAAACAAAAACCGCTCTGGGATTAGTCACTGCGAATTTCGTTCTAGGGCTGGGCCTGGCCTGCCTAACGTATACGTAATATGCAGTGCAGTTTCGTGAGAAGCCAGCAACCTGGCTTGGATTTTATAATTTATAATTACAGCCCTTGGGCTGCACCCCCGGCTACCCGCGAACCCTGCCGATGGCTTGATTTATTTAGCGCTTTTATTAGTGCATCGGCGAGTTAGACCCGTTTCTGGCTGGTGGCAGCAATTGCAACCTTGAACTTGATATTAGATACGAGCCGCGGCGCGTGAGTGAGATTGCGAGAGAAATATATATTTGTCGGGTTCTCACAACCGGTTTTCGCATCGTTCCTCTGTAGCCCCAAGGGCAATGGAATCTCTGGCACATCATTTCCATCTTCCCGCCCAGTCGTCAAAATTTAATTTAAAGATACTTTTGCCAGTCTATATGGCCGCCCGACTTATCTCTCCCTTTTTCGGCTCTACATATTTTTTTCGGGTTGACTCATATCAGCAAAAAGAATGTCAAATATTTGCTAGTTATGTGCGTTTAGCCAAGGCAAACATTCCACCGCCACCGCCACCTAATCCTCCCTCTCCGCCCACTCATCCTGTGTTTTCTGTGCAAATATGTAAATCAATGTGGGTCGCCCCTAATGGCAGGGGCCCAGAAAAAGGGCGGGAAGGGCAGCAGCCAGCCGCCCCTGTCAAGTGGTTGGCAGGCTACATAAATTGTGTGACATCCAAGGAGGCAATGGCGTCGGCCACCTTCCCCGAAAAGCAACCAGTCGGGGATGGCCTCTGGGGAGCCTCGTCATATGGAAAACAATTTTATGGGCCACGCATTGCCATGTCAACGTTAAGTTTAAGGAAAATAATTGCACATTAAATTGCATTAAACGGACAGCAGCCGCAGTCAAGTAAATGCGAGAATATGGACTATATACATATGTATTTTTAGGCATTTTAATCGCACGTGTGGATACTCTGTGAAGGTTTATCAGGTTAAGAAATTGCTTTAGGTCTTCAAAATCATATTTTCTTAGGCCTAGAGGAACTTAAGTAAATGAAATATTAATAGAGCCAGCTAAAAAAATATTTTTCAAAGCATAAACCATATTATTTGTATATTTTCAGTAACTTAAATTAATAAAATATTAATAAAGTCAGCTAGAAAAATGTTTTATATAGAAAAAAACATAGGACTTTCATATTTTCCCTGAAGAGAATGCATCAAAATACTGAAAATTAAATACAAAAATTATTTGCTTTACTAAATCAATCATAAAACTAATATATATATTATTAAAATAATTTCTAGGATATGATTTTCTTATTTTCATTGACGAAAGTGGATAAAAATATTAAGAATTAAATCTAGAAATTATTTGCTTTAATAAATTAATCACTAAACTATCAAATTAATTGTAAAAATCATAGTTTACCGCTAATTATCTTCATTTCTTCATTAAATTTTGATAGAACATACTTTTCCTTAAACTGGCCAACTTATATGAATGATCTATATATATACTCGACTCTACGTGCATATGGTCACCGAGACGGCCTACAATAAATTTCATCAAAATTATATTTTTTCCATGCCGTTGGCGTGCAATTTTCATTTAATTGAGGCTTATTGCGGTCTTTCGGGTGGGTGGTTTTCCGCCCGCCTGTTGGCTTGGCCAGCTCTCCAGCTGCTCAACGTGACTCGGTGTCCATCTGTGTGTCCGCCGGACTGGACTGGGCACTTGCCTTGTGCGGTCGTTGGCGCAACGCAACAGATGCGCCCGCATTTCAAAGAACAATACAAAAATTAATCATTAAAGACTTTGACGACGAGTATAATGATGACTACGAGACGAGACGACGTTGACATCGAGAGCTAGCATAAAGAACGCTCTCTCCTCAGATATACATGGCTTGTATCTGTCGGAGACGGCTTTTTTGTGGAAGTGGCGGCATTGTTTATTAACTTGAACGCCACTTTACTGTTTGATATATAACATTGAGCGTTCTATAATTAAGCAAAAAAGAAAATCCCTCACAATGCTGCAGATTGAGAGATGATGACAGGAGGCGTCAGAGGCGCATTGCCACCGTAAAAACCCATTCAATGTCATTTGTACTGATGGAAAATGCAACCCACACCGTTTCCACATTTATTTTCACTTAGAAAATATATACTTGTTTCCCCTTTTTTGTGATTTGATTTCCGCATTGTGTTTTCTTTGTGACAACTTGTGGCTGTGGCCAGGTTGAGTGAACCCAAGAAAATATATTAATATACAAAAGAAATACAAAACTATCTGTGACACACATATGATCGATCCAAGCACCCTGAACGCAAATGTAAATAAACAAATTCCATGACAATGACCTTCTATCTGAACCAGATAAATAGAGCTCCCAAATAAATGAGCAAACATTTTCGGCAAACCCCACGCCAAATGTTCAAAAATCCACATAAACAGAGAGAAATTTTCGGGGCAGAGGGAGAGCGTCAGAATCTAGAATAAATAAAATATATATGCATATAAGCGTGTAAACAAATATATGCCTAGAACATTTTGTATGAACGATAATGAAATAAAAACAAGTTCACTGCTCGGAAGTATCAAAGCAGACGGCTCGGCGCAGCGCGGGGGCGGAGGCAACTCGCTCGGAGACAGCGTCACAAATCGAAATCGAAATAGAAATAGCAAACGAAATAGAAACAAAACAATAATAATTAAATACTACAGCGAGAACGACAACAATTTCCATACGTCATCGTTTCATTTCGTTTTCGGGGGCAAAGTGGGTTTGGCTAGGCGAAAATGATTAATTCAACATTTTGTAGGCAATTTTTGGCGAGAGTGAAGAGGCATAAAATGGTGGGTAAACTCTGAAGCAATTATGATTTTAATGATAAATAAATAACAAATTGTGCTAAGGGATAATAAATATCAGTCAGAATCAAAATATAAATGTAAGTAATAATAAATAATAAAGCTTTGGGCAAAGAAGTACTTGGTAAATAAATTGCTTAAGCTCAAAAAATATTTTTAAAATAAATAAAGCACAAATTGGGAACGAAATATAATTTTTCTTATCAAAAAGCTAATATTTAAAAACCCTTAATAATAAATAATCAGTTTATTTGAAAATAAATTATTTTAAGCGATTTATATTTGAAATAAAATAATTTTTTATTAATGGAACAACTTAAAAGCTTAGTTTTTAATTTTATATTTTGAATCTATACATTAAAACCATCAATTTATGGCAAAACCTAGTTTATAAACTCTCCATAACATATTTAAATACTAAATTGTTTCTTTTTAAATTAAACACAAATTCTTGGATACATTAAATATTTAACTTAAACAAATTAAGTCAAGGCATCCTTAACTACAGAGATTTCCTCCAATAAGAAACACGATGTGCAACCCCTGCACCTCGTTCCAGGTTCTACTGCACTTACAGGCTTTAAATTAATTTGATTCATTTGAGTTTCGTTTTTGGGGTCCGCATTTTTTTTCTCCTTTTGGCCATTTCCAAAAACTGGCCCGAACTCGGCGGAGTTGCCGAAAAAAGTGCGAGCTTCAGAGCTCGAGATACATTTTATGGACATCATCGTTAAAGTAATCAGCAGTAACAGCAAGAATCATCATCTGAGGCGGCAGACGGCGGCAGCGCAAGGCATTAAGCCAAACCGAAAAAAAACATATATATATATATATATATAAAAAGCTGGCGCAGCAAGCGAAATAAAGTTAAAAGACTTTAACCAAATTCAAGGTCAACTTCGTTTCAATAAATTGCAAACGGAATGGTAAAGCCAGCGAGCTGTGGGCAGATCGGAGTCGGCCAGATGACAGGAGGGGACCCGGCCGAAGGAGATCTGCGACTTTTGACTGCATGACGCAAATGAGGCAAAAGCCAAAAGCCAACAACAAAAAAAATAAGAAATATCATCAGCCGCTTACCTGTAACAGAATCACTCTCACCTAAACAAAAAAAAATAAGGAAAAAGCACCCGCCATCCCGATCTCCGGCTGCGATTTTTCAAGCGAATTTTTAGCGTGTTAATAAAGACTGTCGAAAATTTAAAGAATGGCTTTGATAAAGCACAAAAGCAGCCACATTAATGAAGCAAATACAAGAACAACTGGTATAATAAATGCCTCCTCTCCGAGAAGATATATAATATAATAAAAAGTGCAATTTTATTTTATTTACCCACAACACAAAGGTTTATACATGCTCGTTTGGGATTTGTCGCCATCAATTCCCAAATCCGAATGGAGAACATTGATCAAAAGAATTATTGGAACTCGGATGACAAAGATTCGTGAGCTGAAAAGGCACATTAGGATATTCGCAGAGATATTCTATACAATATTAGCTATGAAAAAATTTTAGTACATTTTATTTTCCAAATCGAAGCAGAATAAATACAAAATAGATGAATTTGGATAATGTAAAGAGGTCTATCCGGCTCGAAGAACCAAATGTAAGAAAGTCCCAAATAAGAACACGTCTACACCTGGTATTTCTGCAAGATACTTATTTTATATTGAAAGGATTTTCCTTTTACTTTTATCTATAGCCTAGGCAGAAGCCGCACTATTAATGAAAAATACAAATAAAATAAAGTCACAATGGAAACCTTCATGCAATCGCTTACAAATTCCGTAACAAATGCAATTAAACTCTTTAATACCTCAACGAAACCAAAAGCATTTAACGCTAAATGCGTTCAGTCAACACAAAAACTCTTGCCTCTCTCTTCTCAATTTCACCCTTAAATAAAAAAAGAAACCGCAAAATATATATTTGTGTGTACAAATGTTGCCAGCATTTATTTAGCTCTGCGCTTAATTTGTTTATTTTACCTGTTAACCAATTTATTTCTGATAAATTGTTTATATGTCGTTACCAGTCGGGATCTGGTATCCGTTTCTGCTGCGGCTTTTGTTTACACATTTTAAATGAGCTTCATGTATTTTAGGTTCAATCAACTTTGCACCGCAGCCAAAACAGCCAACAGCAGCGGCAGCCACAACAATTGATTAATTAATGAATTATTTATCGAACATGCAGCAATCAAAGATGTGTTTTTCCAAATTTTACGCTTAATGCATTTGTCAAGAATTGGTTGGGAAAATAATATGAAGAAGTCTTGAATTAATTTAAGGTGTGTTTTTGATCTCTTGGAGGGTTATCAGTTTGCAAATTATTTCTTAATTAAATTAAAATTGGTAATAATAATACTAAGAATAACAAAGTGAAAGATTAAAATAAGTCTTCTCCAAAAGCAAAAATTTAAGGTTATTCATATACATAAATAAGAGTAGTTAATTTAGATTTTAATGGTGCTCGTTATATTTGTTTTAAAAGTTTTCCCTAGTTAAAAATGCATTAATGCCTGATTTAATTTTCGGCCTTTACAAGAACTTTGAATATTCGCCTCATAGCGAAATACATATATTTCTTCCTCAAGTGTCTATCAAAGTAAGCAAAGAACCCACAGAGATTGCAACTAAAAGCTTTGAGATATATACACTAAACTTGTACTGGGGCAGACACATATATTTGCTTAGATGTAGAAAATCTAAACATTTGCACTTGGCCCGCCCACTTGCTGGAACCGAAACAAGATAGACTAAGAATGAGCCGTGGAGAAAAATAGAGGGATGGGAAATGCTGGATGGTTTATCGCAGCAGCTCGAGCTGCTCCTCCACAGTGCACTCGTCGAATGCCCTTCACGACGGCAGAACGCCACCCCAGCCCCTTCGTCACACTTTTCGCTTGAACTGTGTCAATGGCCTTGAAATTGTTTTGCGCCTCAGTTGCTGCCTGCAACGAGATTAGTGGAATTATTGCACACACTTGGATCTTAGAGCGCCCATAAGGAAATGCACATACATTGCACATATACTTAACATATAGTTCACATAATTCTTGATTTGTTGTTCGCACTCTCGACGCATTTCAGCATTTCAGTCACTCAGTGCGTATGATTAATGCATATTCCTCCGTTTGTTAGATTAGTAACAAGTAAAGGATATATCCACGACTTAAAGCTGAGCTTCGTAGAGGAAGAATATGGGATTTAGTAATCCTGATTGCCTTGGGTAAATATATAAATTTAAAGATGTAATTTTCATACAATATTAGATATTTCACGCAATAATAAATCTGTAAATTGAAATATTTTAATCAATGTTTTAATAAAGAAATGTTCTTGTTTTTATAAAGAGATACATACATAATAAACCATTCATACGGAATTATTTTTCAATTTTTTCATCCCTTTATCTGTAGTTTCCGTCTTGAAGATCTTCTCTTCCGATTCCACTTTTTATCCCCTAACCCCTTCTAAGCAGGAAATGCTCGCTATTCGATTCTTTCAATTATTTCCTCTTCGGCTGCTCTGTGTGGTTTCTCATTGTCAGCTCTCTGGGGCCAAGTGAACTTTTTTTTTATAGTTGTGGGACAGGAAAAAGATTGCGCTACAAGGTCAGTCAAAGTAAACCGCATTATAGTATTTTGTTGTTTTTTTTCTGCTTTTTTTGTAGCCGCTAATTTACAACTGAGATGATGCGCCGAGATGCTAGCTAACGATAATTATTTTCTAGGTTTTCTTATACAAATTAAGAGTAAAGTACAGCGAAAATCTGGCAAGGAAAATGTTAACAAGAAAAAATTTAAGATTAAATAAATTAATAAGAATGTGTGGCTCAGAAGTATAGAAAAAACTTGTTTTAATTTAAATTTCATTACATATTTCTATAATTTATTTCTTACTTTATTTCTTATAAATTTAAATAATATCTTAAAAAGCCTCTTTAATCTCTTAATACTCTTTCGACAAGTCCACCCCTGGCTCATTGACTTAACTAAACCCTTGACTCCACCGTCTGCCCATTAAATAAAAAAATCCCCACACACTTCCAAAGTGCAGCAGCAGCTGAAACAAGACTTTAGGACCGAGCAAGTGTTAATTTGTGGCCACATCAACCGAGCTCTCGTTGAACCCGACAACCCTGAAAACCCTCAAGTACTGCCCTCCGGCAAGTGCAGCTCGAAAATAAAGCAGCAAAAAATTAAGAGATTAATGCGAGACAAGCGAATGCAAAATGCCAGCCATAAACAAGTCGGGAGAGCTCGACACAGGACAGGACAGGGAAGGTGATAATAAAAATTAAAGAAAATTAAGAGAAAAATTTGGGAATCGAATAATCAAATACTCTTCAGGATCAAGAAGTTTACATGAAGGGTAATTTTGGATTGGTAAAGTTCATTAATTATATAATTAAATATTCCATTTACTTGAGAAACTAGCTTAAAATTTTCCCTGTAGTTTTAATTCTATCTTATTTAACAAATGCTTTTTGACTTAGGTTAAATCTAATTCCAAAATATAAGAATAATTTAGAGAAGTAGATTCATTTTTTATAAAAATTTCCATCCACGAACTCTTATTAATTTAATTTTCAAAAATGAATAAAGCTGGTGCTAGGATTAAGCTTAGAAAATACCCACTTATCAATGTCAAAGTCCCCGAAATTAAGTACTTCCCATAAAAAGGGTACACAAAAAGACAGAAACTTGAATTTATATTTGGCTTTGACATTGTCTAAATGCTTTTCTTTGTGTTGTTCTGGCCAGGCCCGAGTCTTGGGGCAATTAGGCCTGCAATAACTCAGCAAAACAAAACTTGAACTTCAGCCTGTCGGCACCTTGAGCCTGCTGCTTGCTGCCTGTGTGTGATATCTGGTAATTGCCAGCATCAATTGCATTACTCATGCGCCGCGTTGTCGCTGCCGAGAGCCGAGTGCGGTTAGCCTTAGGCCAGAGATCGAGAAAAACTAATGCCTGGCGTGTGACATTGTAAGAAAATGCAGTTGCACTTGATGCTGCCAACTAAAGATGCGAGTCGCCAGATGAGATGACATGAGTGGAAAACGTTTAGCTGGCATCGAGTATAAGATTTCCAGTTCACCGTGAAGCGGGACGCAGCTGGCACCGAGTTTCAGGGTCTCGCGGTTTTGAACCATTTTTGCCAAGAGCTGGAGCTGGTGCCGGCAAACCCGTTGTGCAACATTTGGTGACCGCCAGACCAGACGACAGATGAGGGTCAGGCAACCTTGACCCGGTTCTACTTCTCGCAGCAGCCTGACTTCTAACCTCGGTTAGAGCTTAAGCTCAACTTTCGGCGACGGACACACAGAACTTAATTAGCATTTCCGCACGTTCACGTTCGTCAGAGTCTGGCTCTGGCTCCGGCTCCCCGGGTAAACCTAATTAAAAGTGCTCCTTGAACTTGCCTTCAACGCGGATTAATGCCTCGGAGCGGCATCCCAGTTAACACTTTAAGTCCTCCATCAGCAAGTCAACGAGGCGCCGTGGGTTTTGCCATCAAGATGCAAAAGTTTTCAATTAGACAATTTTCTCATTTACATTTCAAATAGATTTGTTTCGCCACTTGCGCCCCGTTTACTTCTAACTTAATTGGTTTCTATGAGAGAGTTTTGGTCAGGGAATGGATATTGTAGATATAGAGAGGGTTTTTGGGGGGTTAAATATATATAACAGTTGAAATACTCGAGTTCTTGGTTTGTCAATGGTTTACTTTGATTAATTTGCTTAGTAAGATAAGAAAATAAATATTTTTACAAGAAATTAAAGCTCCTACATGTGATTTTAATTATTGTATAATTTATTAAAATTATTATTTATAATTATTTCTATGTTTATATTTAGAAAGATAAGAAATTAAATATTTTTTCAAGAAATTAAAGCAATTGAAAGTGCCTTGAATTATTTTTTGATTTATTAAATATATTATATAAAATATCGATATTCAAGCTATCGCCTTAAACTTCTTCCTCGAAACCACCCCGTTCAGCAACCACCCTTGCCTCCTTCAGGGTTGCACAACCAACTGTTGACCGTATCCTGGACAACCAGGACTCTTGACAGACAGCCACAAACACAAACAAGGCGGTCACCATGGAGATTCCGACCCCCGGCGCGACCATAACAAAAGCCCTTCCCGAGAGGAATTTTTCATTTACCAACAACGCTTCGCTTCTTGCGCTTGGAGAAAATGTTGCATCAGGGTATTATCCTGCGTGAGGGCCATGTAACAAGGACCATATACAATCTGGTAAGCCAGAGCATAATCTTAAATTAAACACACGCGTAATTAAGGGGGCGGCATGCCGCAGATCAAAGACAAACGCTACGAGGATGTAATCGAGTGCATAACCAGTTTCGGCGAGGCGGCCAACACGAGGGCCGGGCTCTCGACGCTGGGACACTGCTACTACCACGCCCAGAAGTACGAGGAGGCGGCCACCTGCTACGAGCAGCTGTGCCAGCTGGCGCCGAAGGAGGCCAAGTACAGGTGAAGTTAAGTTTTATCCTTAAATCAGCAACTAAAGTTAAAGAACCCAATTCTCCTACAGATTCTACTACGCCCAATCACTCGTATCAGGCTGGAATCTTTGCCGAGGCTTTAAGGGTCCTGAAACAAATCGGCGACAAGGACCAGGACGAGCTGCGGGAGCAGTGCCTGCAGCTGCAGAGCGCCATTCTCTACTCCAGCGAGGACTTTGCCGGCGCCCAGAGCCTGCTCAACCAGCGTGCCGGCGGCACAGCGGATACCCTCAACGATGAGGGATGCCTGTTGTTCCAGGCCGACCAGCATGAGGCGGCGGTACAGCGATTCCAGGCCGCCCTCCAAGTGGGTGGGTTCAATCCCCTGGTGGCCTACAATGTGGCCCTGGCCCACTTCCAGCGGAAGCAGCGGGCCCAGGCCCTGGACTATACCTCGGAGATTGTGGAGCGGGGCATGCGGAACCATCCGGAGCTGGGCATTGGCGCCCAGGTGGACACCGATGGCAGTGCCCGGAGCGTGGGCAATCCCATCACCATGGCCGTGTCGGGCATCACCCAGGCCCTGAATCTGAAGGCAGCCCTCGAGTTTCAGGATGGCAACGAGGAGGCGGCCAGGGACGCGCTGTTGGATCTGCCGCCGCGTGCTGAAAGCGAACTGGATCCGGTCACGTTGCATAACATGGCCCTAACCGATGTCCAGGGTCCGGTGGCGGGTCTGCGGAAGCTGGCCTTCCTGCTGCAGCTCGGGAGCTCCCTCGTGTCCCAAGGAGACCTTCGCCAACATCCTGCTGATCTGCTGCCGGCATGAGCTATATGAAACAGCTGCCGATATCCTGGCAGAGCACACGGATCTGACTTACAAATACCTCTCCCAGTATTTGTACGAGCTCTTGGACGCCTTGATAACCGCCCAGACCAGCGCCGAGCTGGCCGAGAAGAAGCTGGGCACTTTGGCCTCCAGTCTGGCCGGCAAGCTGCGCAGTCTGGCCGCCAAGGTCCAGGAGGTGAGGGCCACCAACGAGCAGCAGGCACTCAGGGATGCCCTCAAGGACTACGAACAGGCGTTGGAACTGTGAGTATTCGGCTAAACTTTTACGATTCCTTCTAATTTGAAATTTAAAGCTATCTGCCCGTGGTAATGGCTCGAGCTTGGATCTCCTGGCGCGATGACGACTTTGTGGGCGCCGAAAGGGAGTTCCATTCGAGCGCCGAATTCTGCTCGGAGAACTCCATTTGGCGACTGAACGCCGGACATGTGCTCTTCATGCAGGGCGACAAGTACAACGAGGCGGCTGCCTTTTACGAGCCCATTGTGCGCCAGCACTCGGACGATGTGAGATTAAGGCCCTCAAAGCGTACCCACATTTATTTCCAATCGGAATACCCGGTTTTTGGAGAGTATATGGGTTGGAAGTAACTAAAAAGAATTTTTAAAGTTTTTTTAAAGGAAATAGAATCCTTAGTCCTTCTCTATGAACACCTAAGACTTAGATTCTGAGAACTAAGATTACCAAATATTTTTACCAACAACTTAAAGATTATTTAGACTCGGAATAACACCATAAGGTAGAGAAAATCAGCTCTCACATTAATTTATTACTGATAATTCTTTAATTCCAACAAAAAACCTTAGGGAAAAATTATACTAAATAAGGCAAGGCAAAGCATTTACCCTAAATCATACAATCCCTATAAAAACCGGGTATTCCATAGTCCGATACACCCCAACTGAACCTACCTTGTTTCCAATTATAATTCCCCAAACCTTTGCGTCCATTTCCTCTCTCCAACCAGATCATGTCCGTTTCGGCTGCGGTGCTGGCCAACCTGTGCGTGTCCTACATCATGACATTCCAGAACGAGGAGGCCGAGGAGCTGATGCGCAAGGTGGAGAAGGCCGAGGAGCTGAAGGGCAATCTGGGCAAGCAGTACCATCATCTGTGCATAGTCAATCTGGTGGTGGGCACTCTCTACTGTGCCAAGTCCAACTACGAGTTCGGTCTGTCCCGCATCGCTCACGCTCTCGAGGGCGGCTCGGGGAACAGGCTGTATGCGGATACCTGGCTGCATGTGAAGCGCTGCATCCTGGGCCTGCTCACCGGCATGGCCAAGCAGAACATAATCCTGCCATATGCCACCGTCCAGGAGGTGCTCAACTTCCTGCGCTATTGCGAGGCCTACGGGCTTTTCACGCCGGCCAACATTTTTGCGGCTACCGAACAGGTGCCGGAGGAGCCGCTGACCATTGGCCTGGAGGCCAGGAAGCTGCGATTGCTGATGCTCAAGTTGAGTGAATATGAACACTTTTAGGTAATGATTTATAATTCTTACAAAAAAACTAACAAACTTTATACAAAAACTCAATAAAAATCATATTCTGCTTGTTAATTTTTCTATTTTTGGTCCTTCGAGCCGGAGAGTTGTTGAAAAATGTTAAATCAATATTTCCTTGCCATATGCAAAGTAAATTCAATTCCGCTTGACTGTATTTTACCTTCATCAAGTTAAAATATATCTATTATTTATGGCCAAAGGTGTGATAAAACAAAAGCCGCCCTTCTGGCGGAGTAACAGAAAAATCTGCAGGAAAAATCACCCCAGGGATCAACCTGTCTTGGCTCTGTGACAGCTGGGGATTCGTCGAAGCCTAGACTGTGGCAGAATAGGCAAAATACGGCGGGTAATAAATATAAATTACAAGTGCCAGAGCAGAGATCTGTCATAAATCACATTAATGGCGGATTTTCATCAGGCGCGACCAGGAAGTGGATTGTATGCCAATCTATTGACAAAGAACCTGAGCAGCAGCACGTGCTAACCCGCCTGAACTGCCTGCCCATTTATCCAGTTTTTTTATTTCACCCCCTAAGAGCCGTTCTGCTCGGCGGGCACGTGAGCACTCACGCGTTCGATTTGACAACGTGTTTATGTCGCAGCTCAATTCCGCATTGACAGGCCCCAGCGCCATCATCAGCATCATCGCCTTCATCATCATCATCATCAATATCATCAGCGTCGTCATCCTCATTGTCATTGTCATCAATGGGGCAGCAAAATAGAACAAAAATTACTGCACAGACGGGTGCCAGACCATGAGATACCCGGTAATGATCTGTGAGAAAATGTGCCTACTTTAAGGCGTTGGCTTGGATTTTTACAAGTAAAAGTAAAAGCTTAAGGTTGCCGAAATTTATTTAATTAGCATTCATCTTTTAGCAATTTTAGATTAATTCGAAGTCAATGAAACGAATATTTCCAGAAATCTATAGTAAAAGGGAAGTACCATTAAGATTCTGTAATATTTTATTGAGTTTATAGACTCTTTTTCCATAATTTTCTCTTAACATCATTACCCAATATCTCTCCTTAAAAATACCCTTTTTTCTCTGTATTTTTTAACAAATACCATACACCCTTTTTTAACTCCATGAGGTGAAAGAAATGGCAACAACAAAAAAGCGCCTAACAAGCACTTTAAGCTCCAACTGGCTCCAGTGGCATGCGCCCCCACCCATCCTCGTCTCGGAACCCATTCCCATCATCATCATCAGCATTGATGTTGTCATTATACTCATCGACATCCTCCTTGTCATTACGAGACGCATACGAAAAAAAAATAAGAAAAATCCAGAGGATGAAAATATACAACATGAAAACACTTGTCATTAAGACAAACAGACAGAAACACTCTGCCCGCACACACAGACACGAGGAAAACTCGCATTTTCACAAGACGTTGGGGTTGAAGGATGGCGCCTGCATCGGACTCCAAGGAGAGATAGTAGGTAGCAGCTTTTTGCCCTGGAATTTGGTTATACTCTATGGGGAAAGGTGTCACGAAGGGTTTCTACGTTTCTAAAACTATTTGGGAAATTATAAACACAATTTTTTTAGTTTAAATTAGTTTAAATCATTTTCAGAGACTACATAGTTAGAAGCGGTTTCCCGCTTAATTAAATAAGATTAAATAAGGAAAAAGTCCTTTATTAACTGATACTTACTCTAAATTAAAACAATCTATAGAATTTTAATTGTGAAGTGAGAACGCTCAGCAACATTAAAGAACCAATTAGACCATTTGCTATGCATAATTAATAAATAGCATATTTGTTAATGCATAAATCGCTCAGCTAATAAATATTTAAAATATGCTACGCAGTGAAATGCAACTAATTGGTAATATTTAATTTATAATTCATTGCATATTAATTCCACCTCAAGGGCAATTAATCAATTAAGAAAAAGCCGTGACTAATCTCTAATTTCCGGTCAACAATACATGACAAATGTCCCTGGGGGCAAAGTATTTAGTCAAGAGTCAGCTTTAATGGGCTGACAAAGTGATAACTTAAATTAAATGCCAATTGAATTCCCAAAGAGTATTCCAAAGTTGCACAACTAAAATAAACAAGCGAGCGAAACTTAAGTTAACTTTTTTAACTCTCTTATTTTCTTGCCGTCGCCGTCAAGTGTTGCTCATTTTGTTTTACTTTATCATGTTTGTTGCCCCTTGCTTGTTAGCCGTCTTTTGTTGGTGCCTCCTGCCGCCTGCCTCCTGGCCTCATTCGTCCTTAATCCGGCTTCTGTTTCTGCCCAATTCCATTTCCAGCCTGCCAGGCTGCCAGCCTCCAGTAAATTGTGCATTTCAACTTTGCCTTAACACTTCTCCTCGGGCCTCGGGCCCCTTAACCCCTCGATTTGCGTGTCGATTGTTAATATGCCTTTTAAGCAGTTCGCTCTGTCGAGTGCCAGGCGAAAGTTGGGCCGGACTTTTTTGGGTTCTCGGGGGGTTCTCTCTAGCAGCAACTCTAACTAAATTGTGTCTGCCACTCAGACTAATTTTCCAGGACATTTAAAGCGGCTCCTTAAATATGTATTTGTGTACATGTCCTGGCTTGAAGGCTTGAATGCAGTCGCCGGCTCTGCTGTCTGATCCTGTCACCCCTCTCAACGCCATTGTGATTGGCTCTAACAATGAGCAAACGAGAAAGACAGCTTGAATTTTGGCAAGCTGAATATTTGATACTCTAACAGAAAGTCGATAAATTCGGTAGATATATCTTTACAGCTTTTTTATATATTTTGTGCCTATAAGAGCAATTTTTGTGATCAGAGTTTCTAGAAATTATAACCAGGAATTCTATAAAAACTTTATTCCGATTTATTCTGGTTTATACTATGGAAACTATGGAATAAAGACATCTGATCTCTTCCAAATCATTTTTAATTGGTGAAAGTACATTGTGATTTGTTCCTTTTAAAATATTTTTAAGCATTAAATGCTATTTAAGGACTGTAATAATTTGCAGAACCAAATCCTATAAGACCACAGCTTTTATTTATATTATTTTCTCAAGACTTAATTTTTTCAAGCTCCTACTTGGATATTATTATCTTTTAAATTAATAAACTGCAAAAATCCTGCTTAAATAATATTAAAAAAAAACTCTTTCCAGTCTTATTCAGTCGGCCATGTTCTATAAAATTATGGTGCCTCCCACCAAGGGTATTAGCCGCATTTTATAAACCGCATTCAAGTCAAAAATCAATAAGGCTTTGTCGGTGTTCCCTGTTGTGTGCGATTCTTGTTGTTTTTGTTGACCGTCGGCATTTGGCGGGGGCAATTGTTGCATGTCGATGGGAGCGCTTAACTGTAAACGAGGAAATAACTCAGGCAGCCACAGGAAACCCCAACAATGAAAACGGGAAAAATCCAAAAAACAAGGACGACTGCTGGCATTTTCAAGAGGAAATCAAATATTTTGCTCTACCGGGTTAGCAACTCTAAGGGAAAAAGGGATTTTAGCCAGAAAATTCACTAACTGTATTGGGTTTTTCCAGCTGCAGTTTTGGGATATAAAGAGAAATTCGATAATATGGCTGGGAGAACAGTGAAAAATACACCAAGTGCTTCAATAAATATATTTTTAAATTGATTTAGGATTATTGAATTTGATAGAGTTCTATATTGAATTTTTTACAGACATTCTTTAGAAACAAAATGGCTTTTAAATATTTGGCAGAATTTCCAATAATATTTATTTGAAATATTAAAATCAGCATTTAATTTGTTTTCTCATCAATTTCTCACATATTTTCCTTGTCAAAAACCCTTGTGAATATTACTCATCAGCCACCATGGAATGCCCATCTGGATCTTGGCTATTTCTTGCCCATGCATTCATTGATTCATTCATGGCTTCCCTTCGACACAACCGTCTGATATTGTCGACCAATTCGGCTCAAATCCTGGCCCTGCGGGCTGTCGGAAACGGGTGAGGACTAAATCAAGCTTTGATTGCTTTTATCGACAGAGGAGCCACACACAAACACGGGTTCGGGCACGGGCCAAAAGAAATAGTAAATCACTTTGTGCTGGCCAGAGTGAGTCTCTGGTCAAAAGCAACAAATAATACTTTCAAACGGCAGAAGCACACTCGCTCTCACACACAGAGATACACGTGGTGGCATTGAAAAATTGTTGCGAATTCGAGGGAATCGAGAATGGGAATTGTCAAGGCGGAGAATTCGACTAAAATGTTGTTACATCCATTACGTATACGCAGCGTGGACAGAGGGAGAACTAGGAGAAGCGAAATCAAATATCAAATAATTGTTGGCCATTTTGAATGGCTGCCAAAAAAGCTGCGTTGGCCATTTGTTGTTTGCACACAGACAAAGGCAATGTTGGGGGGAAAAAAGTAAAATTCCCGTCTAGGAATTAAATTGCAAGCACAATTAATGAATGTGTTTGCCTCTGGCTGTGAAATGCAATCCCGGGTCCATTTGTTTTAGTTAATTTGGCAACTTTTCGGGGCCAACCCTTGTCATTGGTCTCCCGCATTAGCCCCGACCATTAATCAAAGGCTTATTTGAAGGGCAAGAACGATCCTTATTGGCTCTCCCATGATTGATGCAGCCATGTCATTCATGGACTTCAATCGCTCAGGGGAAAAACTCTACGCGCTCGGGCACGTTTCGCCAAGAAACTGTCCAGACAGCCAAAGCCTCGAGAATGTTGCTCTGGGGAGCATTAAAATTTTCTACACCATTTGGCCGAACTGCTGAAGTGCCGCTCCAGTTGGGGCGGAGTCCTTAACAGCGGCCAATAACCTTAACAGTTCAATGGCTGCGAAGCTTAGATGATCCTGAAAATGGTGTTGGAGCATAAAATGCATCATCGAACTTAGGAGATTATCATAAAGGCAGCAGGGAATAAGGTAATTTTAGAGAATCTATTTATTTTAGAGAATCTATTTGATATTTATTAACGGTACATGTAATTAAAATAATTGAAAGGCGTTTAATAATATATTAAAACTTAAATATGCTATATTTTCTGATCCTATCTTGTATTTATATACCTTCTATACTTTCTTCAACTATAAACCTGACTTAACAATTTTAAAATTAACTAAAACAATTTCCTCATCTTATCAGTTGAAAATTATACAACTTCTTATAACAACTTCTTCTTACATAAAACAAAATAATCAAAATTTAAATCATAATCCTTAAATAAAGAAATTAAATTCTTTTAAAGAAGACCCCATTAAAACTTTAAACTATATTCTTCCTATCGCCGAGCACACTATAAATGCTTCTTCTTTTTGTAAGACCGATAAGATGATTTTCTAACATTGCCCATGGCAAAGTTTAACATTATCTGGCCAACCGAAGAGACTCAAAAAAACAACTGCAGCCTCAGTTTGCTGTTAAGCCAAAGACCCTCTCTTTGGCGGAACAACAAAGAGAAGTAATAAATCTCTCTTAGAATGGCGCAGCTTCTTCATCTACTCTTAGTTTGGGCTTTAACATTAACAGATTAGCGCTAGGAATCAGACTAAGCTTAGGTGATTTATTTTAAGGGTACAAAAAACACAAAAATATATAAGTTTTACGTTCCAGAAATTAGATTTCAAAGAATTTAATTTAAAGGAATACTTACAAAAGGAAATGCGGAAATTCCGCGAAAGGAACTGAAACCGTCAGAACCCCAAAGGCAAAACTTGTAAATAAATTTTCCTTGGCCCAAAAGTCACAATCAATTTGGTTTCTTCTTTTTCCGAGAAAGGAAATCCAGAAACTGAAACAAATTTTTCACAATGCGGCGAAATAAAAATAAAAGACCAAACAAATTGTGCATGAAATGCTTCGCAGGCAAAGGCCCCAAGACTGGACGCTGGCATATATATATATAAATATATATTTAAATATATACACGCTGTGTGTATCCTTGAGTCATTTGAAATTTGCACAAATGAAAATTGTGGCAGTAAATTGAATTACCCAAAAAACAGCAGCCGACTACCGCAGTGAAAACAGGACAATAAAAGCGACGGCGAAAAGAATAAAAGTTGAAAGGCCGAAACCGGCCTCCTGATTCCCTCTATTCCTCTTTCCTAACCCCTCAATCGTTGCCTTCTTTCTAAAACAAATAACTTGGGCCCCATCGACGCCAGGCAGAGGGAGAACAACTGGAAAAAAGTGGAGGAAAACAACAGGAATGGAATTGCTGAAGTTTTGCGACTATGCAATACCCGGTAGTCCGGTAAAGAAATTTATTTTGATGCAAATTTAAGGTACTGATATTATTAATTGATTTACATGGATTTTCTTTAATTTAAATTTTTTTTTTAAATGCAAAAATTGAGCAAATAAATAAAAAACACTCTTTTAAATCAATATATATTTTTTTCCTTAAAGTTCTGTTAATATTCTTAGCTTTTCCTCAACATCAACAATAACTACCCTTATTCCTTGACGATTTTTGGGGTAAAAAAAAAGGCAAACAAATGCTAGCTACTGACTGCAAAGTCAAATGAAAATCCCCCCGGGGCTGTCTATGCCGCCTCCTGGGCCCCACGTTGTTGTCACATTAGCCACGCCACGCTGTGCGTCCTTAATGAGCATCGCAGACATATGCCACGGGCCACGGGCCACCAGAAGCCTTGAGCCCTGAGCCTTGAGTCACAGGGGGGTCAGAGGTCGCGGGTCCTGTCCCGGATGCTTTTATCACTGGCCAAATCTCTCCACTCCCGGTCGAAACGTAAATTGGTATGTTTAGGTTGCCCTTGAATTGCTGCTGCAAGGCAAGCTGCCAGAGATCGGGGGAAACTGGGGTCTTATGTCTCATCAGACAACACCCCTCGCCATATGTAAATGTCTTTATTGTTGTGCCATCCGACACTGACACCGACAGGGAGCAGTTGCCCGGCTAAGGAAGAAATCAAGAACATATGGCGGGGATTTGTGAAGGACCCTTCTTTAATATGGCTAAAAAAAATAGAGCAAGGAAATAATAAAGAACGAGGGCAATTTATATTGATTGAATTCTTTTATAAAATTAGATAAAATATTTATAAAAAATTAACAGTGCACCAAACAAGGATTAAATAAATAGAAAAATCAATTTCTGAAATGCTACAAATTCTAGTTCCAGGCCAAATCCCATTGATTCTATGCAATTCGCCCTTTAAGCCCGCTAAACGTGAGTTAAAACCAAAGTGAGTTAGCCACAAGCCCCACCACTTAACCCCGTAATCATCGGTTCGATTACCATTGGCATCATTATCATCATCGCCGTTATAGCCCTGCATTCAAATTTAAAATGATTTTGAAATGGCATCGCCCAAAAAATCTGTAGTTTGGCATTCTTCCCATTTGCACAACACAGTTTTTCTAACACACTCTGCCGCAGAGATCTCTGTGAGTTTCCCTCTTGCCACACTTGTTGATGTTAATGCACATTACGTATACGCACGCTGGACGCTTTTATTTCTCTCTTTTCGCATTCGTCTGCCGCATAATTCTTATCTTAATGCTGCACTTTAGGCACATGCCAAAAATGAGAGGGTTGTGGGCGGCGGCGGCGGCACAAAACCTCCAGCTACAAATGTGAAAAATAAAACAGAAATAAAGAAATAGAAAGAACTTTGCTTGGCACATTTTTCCCTGTGCGGCTGTTTCGCTCGCAACGCTGATTTTCGGGTTTCCCATTTCAGCGACCGGCGAGTCCCAAGACAAGAAGTTGTCTAAACAAATTGCAGATGCATGTCGGCATTGTGCTGTTCACGAGAGTTCCACAAAAGCTGCTGACGTCAGGCGAACCAAAGCCACACGAGCCGTGTGGGAACAATCCGAGTAAGCGTCAGTCCAAGTCCATCCATCCCAGCCATCAAGTTGGGTGCTTTTAGCAGGGAAATGGGAAATTGCAGACTTCTTAGGAACTCGGGAATGACAGGAAGAGGGAATATAGAAAGATTTTTGAAAAATTTAGTTCGTTTTCCTTCTAAAATTAGGCTCTGAGGAATTAGTATATTAAAAAAGTCAGTTTTGTTTATAAAATAAAATTATTTAAAGGCTTGAAACAGCATTTTATAGTTAAAAACTAATTATTTATTATTTTAAAGTATTTTTTATAATTTTCCTTACTTTTTGGATAATTTTTAAGCTCGATTTGAAGCCCTACCATCAAAAGTAGCTATTTTTCATTGCTCATTTCCATTAAAAGTCTGCTCGACTATGGCCAACATAATCAAAAACTTTTGCTCTAGATTTGGCTTCTTTTATTCTAGTTTTCTCATTTATTTTTCGGTTCTTTTTTTTTTGTGCTCTTGTGAGTTTTCTCAAAAATATTCCCGTTCAGCCGAAAATTGTGTGCGATGCTCGCTCCGCTTCTCCCATTCGCTTCTGTTTGCTGCAGTTTTGCTCGATTTGCCGCAAATTAAGTTGGCCTGGCCAGCAGACCATGCTCGTCCATGGGAGCACACCCACTGGTCGCCATTGTTCACGCCATCGTCTGGGGCTCGGATTCGGTTTCGGGCCTGGGGTTCTGGGGGTCTGGGGGTTCTCTGGGGTCTGGCTGCTGCCCAAAAATGCAATAAAATTAAATGTTTTTGTGTAAAAACTTTATGACTTTGTGTTTATGTTCGCAACACGCTTGCCTCTCGGAGCACTCTCGTCCGTCCGTTCAAGTTGCCAGAGCGCGCCGCTGTTTTTGGACTTCTGGTTGGACGCTTGGCCTGCTTTAGTTTCTGTGGCTGATTGGCAATTGTTTTTGCCGTGGCTGCTCTTCTTCGCATGTGTTGACAGTAATTAATTTAACCGGCAAAATGCACTTTATATGAGCCACACATTTTGCGATACTTTGACAGGCATATTGGGTTTTTTGGGGAAATTAAATCAAGGAAAACGGCGAGCTATGGCTTGAGTTTTATGGTTATCCAATACGAGTGACACCTTAAAAAATATATAACTAATAAACTTTAAGACTTCCAATTAAAATCCTATAATCTTCCCAATACTTGTTTTCTCAAAAATACGGATTTATAACCAAATTGTTGTATGCTTAAAAATTTTATTTTAAAAATGATGAACTTTGGTATTATTTATTTAATTGGGAACAGCTTCTTATGGTGTCCAGATTATGTCGGCTTTATTGTTTATCTTTTTTTTTTAACTTTTATTAATAATAAATAACAAATGCAACATAACCTGATAATTTTCGATGAAAGCTTATCAACCTCATAACAATATCTCAACTCCTGATCTCCCTTCTGCTCTGGCCTTTTCTTAATTTTTATTATCCATATCGCTATCATCTCCGCGTTTTATCTTATCATCAAATTAACTCGTTCCGATACCAATGAAAGACCGAAGAAGCCATAACTCAAGTAATTTCAGGCTCCTCACAAATTATGGTTTCACTTTTTTCGCTCTCCAACCAAAGCCCAAAGTTGTAAGTTTTCTCTTCGCCGCCCTCGAAGGCTGGGTCTCTGGGTCTCTGGTGAAATCATCGAGTGCCGGGGCACGTTCGCCCTTCAATTGAGGGGCGTGCGAAATGCATCATAAAAATCAAATATGAAGTACACATTTCGAACAGCTCACGCTTTTTGACAACATCATTGGAGAGCGCCAAGTCGAGGTGTGGCCAACTAAACGCTTATTAATTATGAGTCTGCAGGCAGGCATTCCATCAACACCCAACCGAAGACCGAGTTCCGCACTTCAACAGCAAAAGTAATTAACTTAATATCGTTGTAAAAAGAAAACTTTTTGCCCAACTGTCGTAAAATAAGAGATTTCAGCTGGCCGGGGAGAGGAGAGGAGAGAGGAGTGTGGAAGCGACGCCAACCAGTCGTAAACAAATGAAGCTGAAAAGTGCAATAATGTTCAACATTTTATCTGGCAGAACAAGCTGAAACAGTTGTAATTATAATTGGCTAGCACAAAGATCATAAATTGGAAGCTGGCAAATATAAGACATCTATCTTGTAATGTCCTTTAAAATTTAAAAATTAAAGCCTCTAATTTTATATTTGTTTATATTGGGTTAAGGTTGGCTTCTTCTCTTTGAAAAACGTTTTCGGATTCTTAATACATCTAGAAACCAATACAAAAAGGGGTGATTCGAGTTAAAAATTCAGGTTAAAGACTCAGACGAATCTTTAGCTTAAAAACTTCACTCTTAACAAATTTTAAAAAATGTCCTAAGGTTCAAAAATACTTAACCAACACTGTTTTTAGTTAAATTAACATATTTTGGCCAAAAATCAAGATGTGATGGTAAGTTTTCAGTCTTAGATTCGTGTTCAGTTTAAAAACTTCTTCAAAACAAATTTAAGAATGTCTTTAGTTACACCGCCATTATTTTTTTAATACTTAACCAACACAGTTTTTACTTAATTTAATAAATTTTGACAAAAAACCAAGATGTGATGATTAAGGTCAGATTCGTGTTTAGTATGAATATTTCACTCAAAAAAAAATTAAAAATGTCTTAAGGATCACAAATCACAAATACCAACACTGTTTTTAGTTAATTTAATATATTTTGACCAAAAATCATCATGTGATGGTGAGTTTTAAAGCTAAGGTATGGAAATTTCACTCAAAACAAATATGGCAATATCTAGTTAGAAGTTTAATTTAAAAATGCTTAAAAGTTCCCTTGAAACCTTTTAATACTTTCCAAAATTTAAAAATTCAAGCGGAACAGTGTTGTTAATCGAAAGTTAAGTATTCAAAACCCCGAAAATAACCCCATATCGCGGGGCCATCATCATGCGGAAAAACTACGGAAATCGCTGAGGATTCCCGACTCGGCTGCCGATTGATTCGCACAGCGAACTTCCGCATTGGCGGCGGGCAAACAAAAAGTTTACGCTTCATAGCACAAATTGAATAAATCATTTGACGTTGTCGGGTAGCTGTCAAGAGGGGTCACTGGGGCGGGTGATAAGGCCGGGCCGAAAGGTCGTGGGCTCACATAATTGTTGCGCAGAATTGACCAAAAATAAAGGCTCCCACTGAGCGCAAAATTCCGGCAGGAGGAGGCGGCGAAACTGAACAGATTTTAATTGAAAATAAATAAATTATTCTGTTTAATGCCCTTAAAAGTAGGGAGGCAGCCGGGCTTGAAAGCAAACACTTTGCCGCCATGAAAGTTAATCAAATTTTAAGAGGTTGGCCGCCTCTATCCTGTGGAACTTGGAATATGCCTTTACAAAATATTTCTTATACATTTTATTTAAGTTGGTAAAATATTTTATTTTAATAGAATCTTCAAAAATTAACCCAACCATCTGTTCCACCATTTGGTCTTCTTTGCTGCAGCAAGGCCACTGGGGATGGGAACACCTGACAGCGGGACAACTGCAACAATTGGACGAGACCTCAACGATTGCCAGGCAGAGCAGCAGCAATCCCCACCAAGTGAAGGTAAGTCCTGCCAGCTTTGGAAGCATTCTAGAGACTAAAATAATACTATTTTCAGCCCGAGGAGAAAGTGGAGACCTTGACGAATCAGTGAATCCAAAAAGCGATGCAAATTTAAGTAATTGTCACTGACAGAGTTAATATCAGCGACGACACAGGGTAATTGCGAGTGTCCGTGCCCCGTTTCCGTTTCCGCTTTCGATTCCGTTGCACGTTTCCGTGATGGAATACATGTGAAAAGAAGTGCATTCGTTATGCAATTCTCGGGCCCATAACAATAACGAAATAAGTTCGGAAAAATCAAGAAAATAAAACTCAAAAACGTGTAGAATACAGCACGTAAGCTCTGACAACAATGTAAAATCGAAGTGAACGCTTTAAAAGCCGCAACAAATTCATTTGGCGCCCCAAAGATAAAGCCAGAAATCTCTCGAGTAAACTCAGTACAAACCAAATATGGCTGGCTGCCACAAGGGGTTCAGTATATTCTTTATATTATATTAATTTATCAATTAATACTTTATTAATATATGTTTTCTTACAGACCCTTACTGTTCCTTTTAATTTTTGTTTTAAGCTTTAGTCATGGCCAGAGAATACATCGTATAACCACGAAAAAGCCCTTTGTAACCTCACTTGAGGTGAAGAAATGCCCTACAGTAAAGACCCTCAAGAATGTGGACAAAAACAGGGTAATTTTTTTATTTAATAATATTTTGTTTATTTATTTATTTAAGTATTTATATAGCTTTTGGGCGTTTGGTTTGCCTATGCCACAACCCCGCTAGATATGCCCCTCTATCAGCGACGCTGTGCTTCCTATAATGTGGCCAATAGTCGTGAGTAAAATATACATTTTTTTATTTTCTTTACTTAAATAAATTTAAAATTAAATGTTTAAAGCCTATTTCAGCACCAACATCTTGTTTACGGACTACAAAGATGTTTTAATTACCTATGCCTGCAACTTCAATAATTTGACAAATTTAAATCATAGTAAGTTCCGAATATAGGAAGACTCTTTGCATTAATGGTAAATAATTGTTTGTTCCAGTTAAATTGCGAGTTTTAACCCGCACCAGAACCCCGAGCTTCAAGGTCCTGAACAAGGCCGTGGAGTTTTTGGAGTCCATTTCTTTTCCCACCGAAAAGCTCGACTATCTCAAGGCGGATGGCTTCTGCTTCGAATGGTACCTATTGGGTTACCATCAGAAGCCGAGACCGGGTCGATTTAATGCACCCTACAACGCGTTTTGGGATCATCGACGACGATGACAGCTTGAATTAATTGCATAACCATCGTTAATTATTACAACATAATCAAGGAGGTAGGGAAGAGAGGAAGTCGTATAACTTAATTAGCTGAGGCGGAGGCGGCCAAAATCAATTACGAGCGACAGTTTCACTCGACTGATTGGGCCCGGGCCAGGGCCCTTCAAGGAACCCAATTGTCCTGATTCCCGTGTCCTTGTTCCCGAAAACCCATGCACACAAACACTTGGGGAAATGTTTAAGGGTTTCAATTGAAGGAAGTAACTAAATTAAAGGATAATTATTATATTTTCAATTAAATTAACTTAAATTAGAAAAAAGTACCTCAAAATATTTACCACATTTCATTTCATTATTTCATTCTTTGTTCCCCAAACTCTTAATTCAAAATTAGTTTTTCTCTCTGCATGCAGAAAGACACATATGGAGAGCAGACAGCCTCCTGGTATTGAATTGATGCCTTGCCCATTCTCTGCCGCCGTTTCAATTCAATTTACCAAGTGGGAGAAGTTCCCCGTCCAAAAAAATAACAAGGAAAGAAGCAGCAAAAAAACGGGCAACTTGGAAAATTCTATGGGCCTCCGAAATGTGTCTGTGTCTCTGCCCATTTTCATTTTCACATTTTTTCCGTTCGACTGTCCGTTCGACTGAGTTTGGCTTCCTCCTCTGCCAAATTGCTTGGGCCACGCACAAATTGGCTTTGGCCCTGGGGACCAGGTCCCAGGTCCCAGTTTCCATAAAATCAAACCCAGACTGGGCGCACTTGGCGTATGCGTAACTCACAATTATCCCGCATTGTGTGGGCGTGTCCCCCGCAGAAGGATGGACTACTGACGGGGCCTTGGTGTAATAGCCACTAGTCCGAGATAATTGTCATTGTCATGCGAATTTCGAATTTCGGGTCCACAGGACACGAGCATTTCGCTTCCGGCTATAACAATTTTAGCCCTCGGCCCCCACAGAGAGAGAGAGGACAATCCAATTTTCGAATTTGAATTCGCATTTGCATCTCGAACTGGGCTGCTAATTTGTTTGGCACTAAGCGGCTTCCTCGGCTGATTTGGATGCCAAATGAAAGTGAAAACAAGATACAATTGTTTGTTTGTTCGTCAGCCTTTTTTGGTCCTCCTCAACAGGATTTCGAGTGTGGAGGAAAACAAGAACATATTGCCTGAGAGATTTGCCATTTTGCAAATGAGAAATCAGCTTAGTTGGTTGGCAAATCGTAATTGCACGACTTCAAGATAGCCATCTTGTTTGACAATGTGGTCGGATTTGTCTTGGCCAAGAGAATCGCTGTGTTTGTGAGTCAGAATGGGTATGGAAATGGTAATGGAAGCTGACATAAGCTCGTTATCAGATCGCCAGCTAGAACATGTCTTCCAATTACATTTCACACTTGTGCAGGTTGCAGGTTGCAGGCTGCAGGTGAGTGAGTAATATGGTGTTTTCTTCATTCATTTAAGCAAAGTATTCACATGCATGTGGCACCATTAATGCCTTTATTCACGAGTGAATGGGTAAGCATTTGCATGGGCATCACAGGTATGCAGGTAAATGATAGTTTCTAAGCTTGTTAAATTATAAATACTAAATTTATTGCATTTTATGCTGGTTTCTCTTTAAATAATAAAAGATTTAATTTTAGAAAAATATTTGGAAATAAGCAAAGCGAAGTACTTCGGGTATAGGTATTATATATGTATTTTAGCTGATCACAAATTAAAGTCTAATTGTTTTAGCTAAATCAGAAAATCTAAAGTCTGCTTTATGATCCATAATTTCAGTTATTTTCTAGCCTAGAATCATACAAAAAAACCTTCAATACAAATTCAATATTAAATTCTAAACTCTCTTTTGAGTGTCCCCAAAAACTCTTTAAATTCCAGTAGAACCCCAAAAGGCACATTAGCAACATCTGCAACAGAGCTACATACTTGTAAGCAACACCAAAAACCACAGCAACACAAAGAGGGCCTACGGCTATGGCAAAAACAAAATCAGACGGACATGCAATGCAAAAATTCACAAGAGCAAAAACCGCAAAAGCAAAAGCAAAAACAAAAACACCAGTAAAAACCCCAGCAAAAACACCAATAACAGCGGCAAAAACTCCAACAAAAACACCAATAACAGCATCAGCAACAGCAGGCAACATCTGTTGCGACAGCATTCTAACAGAGGGCAGCAATTGCAGTGACAGCAGCCAGAATACGAATGTTAAGTGCAGTCTATATAGTACAGAGTATAGAGAGCGGGAGAGGTAGTATATAGTATATGGTACATGGCTATAAGCCTAATTGATGCGCTCTTGGCGACTCTGCCCGCTTGTGTCGATCTTCTTGCTATATACTCGGACTGTATAGTTAAAGCTGTTATTCAATTTGATCTACTGGCCAGAGCGGCGCGGCGGCTGCTGTCGTTTTAGCCATTGCCTGTCCGCTGTCATTGTAACAATTTTATGGTTAGTACGTTTTTATTTCCACAGATCTCAGTGATTTTCTCTATAGCTTCTCTTGTTTTTTGTTGCTGCCTCGATTTTTTGTACGTTTTTTTGCCATGTATTTGTTTCAATTGCATGACGCATTTAGCGATTTCAAGTTCAAATCACTTTTTATGGGTCTTTATGTAATCACGTAAGCGTCATTTGTAGAATAGACTTTAAGCGAGGCAATTCTCTCCGAGCCGAAAGACTCTCCTAAATGGAGTTGCATTTAAATTAATGGCCCCAGATTGAAGATTGAGAACTGGAAGCTGGCGCTAACCAAAAACTCTTAATTAGCCGAAGAAGTTCTTTTTCGGCTTTCGGTGGGTTTGGCTTTTGTGTGTTTTTATGGATCTTTGTTCTTCTCTTGCCGTTCGACTGGTTCCACCAGTTTCCGTTTCATTTCGATTTCGGTTTCGTTTTCGCTTCTTTCACGTCCAAGAACAAGAACAACAAGAAGATGAAGACGAAGCCGAAGACGTTGATGCTGCGACAAAAAAAAATATATTTATATATATATAAGTAAGAAGTAAAAAACAAAAACCATTTATTGATGTGATAATCTAAAGATCAAGGTCTTCCTTTTGCCATTTCAATAAATTTGTTTTTGAGCTGCGTAGACTTTGTGGACCCCTCGGACCGAAGCGTTCAGTCTTTGATTCCGTAGAAGCGCCAACGAAACTAGAATTCCGATCTGAGAGATGTAGTGCGGATTAGTGATAGGACAAACAGGAAGTGCCAGAGCAGCTACACCGGGAAATAATACAATTTTTCTTAGGCGTTTGTTATAAACTTAGTCCGTTCTGACTTTCACTATCGCTGAGAAAAGAAAATATTTGTTCGTCAGTTCAATCAAATTTAAATATTATTTAATTTAAAAAATCTATGTAAAATGGTCTAAAAAATGTGAAATCCTATGAAAAATAGTTGGAAAACACTAATAGTTCAATTAGTAAATAAATTCATAGAAACTTTGGCTTGGAAAATAGCTTCTTATATTTCTTAAAACACTCTTAAAAAAATTAACCATATTTAACTCTAGTCTCCTGATTCCTCATTAATTTAAAACCCAAAAAAGACTGCTGCTATATCACAATAATATTTTCTGTGTACAAAGAAAAACACGCATAGAAAATAGAAGAAAAATAAACTTTAGAAAGAGGGAGCAAAAAAAAAACGAAAGTTCAGACTGGCAGAAGTGGAGCATAAGCCGAGGATTCAGTTCAGCTTTGGGGGAATAGTCCCAGACGCAGCCTCCGGTTCCTACTCTCAGTTATGTAAAACATATGCTAAACTAATGTGGGTAGTTGCTCCCAGGCCTGGTCTGCGGGGTTGGGTTTGCAATTCAAATGCAGTTTGCAACTTGCTATTCATTGGGGGATTTTCCCGAGTGCAACAGCAACAGCGGCGGCGGCGACATGAGGCTCGGAATAGAAATCAAAATCAGTGCAAGCTGCGATGAGAGCGATGAATGATGATGTTGTTCCTGCCATCTCTCTGTCACTTGAAGGAGGTTTCCCCTGAGGGATTTTAGTTTTAAATTTATCTAAACTTTTATAGGGTATCTAGAAAATTTGTATATCTATGAGAAGATTTTAATTATTAACCATTATTCTTTCTTTATAAATAAATAAATCCCTTTAAAATAGTTATTTATGTAGAATTGAGCCAGATTAATAGTTTGTTGGGAAATTTATATAATCTCTTATAAAAAAATCTTTGCAACTACCTTATATTGCTCTTCTTTTTACAGGCGGTCATCAGTATTATTCAGTATCATAATTTTTTGATTTTGATTCTTAAATTTCCCATTACACACGAAACACTTTGGAAATTTTATTCAGCTTCTTATCTCAGAAAAATATTACAAAAAAAAAAAAGTGAACCAAGAATTAAATCACAGCACGAACTCGAGGGTTATTCCATATTGGAATTTATTTGTGCTCATACACCGAAACATTGTTTTTGGCAATATTATCACTTTTAGGTATTTATTTAATAAGAGGCACACGCAAAAAAAGAACAAAAAATACCAAACATTTTCCAATGCTGGGACTCAAGCCTTTCCCATACTCAAATTATTTTTATATTAACCCTTCCAGGTCTTCCAATAAGTAACACACTAAAAAAAAAAAAAATACCGAAACACTTTCCAATGCTGAGACTCAAATAATTTGATTTAACACAGTTCCAGTTCCTTTCCATATTGGAATATCTTTGCACGTTTTTCGGCGCACAAATTTTATATTTTGTTGCGTTTTTAACTCCTCTTTTCCAGCCTTTTATGCACACATACAAATATAGATGAAAATTCATTGATTTCTTATGGAAAAACACAATTTGACGACTTAAATTCATTATCAAGCACTTCGGCGACCTTTTAACTAATCGATTCAAATATTTTACTTTTTCGGTGCAGAAATCTGCTATTTATTGGAGTGAATTTAACGAGAGGATTAGCGAGAGCGAGCGATCTAACCAATCGAGAGCGAGTATCAAGAGAGAGGAGAGAGAGAGAGCGAACAAATATGCGAGTGTTGGTCTAAGGGATCCAATTGGAAGAGGATAATGGAAGTGCATTTTAAATATATATACATTATATATATATTATACCCTTGCAGGGTATTATAATTTTGATCAGAAGTTTGCAACGCAGTGAAGAAAGCATCTCCGACCCCATAAAGTATATATATTATTGATCAGCATCACCAGCCGAGTCGATCTAGCCATGTCCGTCTGTCAATCTGTCCGTCAATGATCCAATCCACCTTACCGAAGTTAGCTTCCTTTCTTGTTTATGATAACTCATACTATATTTATTTTATTTATAATAATATACTTCAATATTGTTCCTTTACACAGCATCCCCGCCACATTGATCCCCGCAAGTGATAGGCCCCAAAAACACCCCATTTAAGCCTTAACAACCCTTACCCATCCTTGACAAAAAAGCGGAAAATATAGAGTGCCAGACAAAAAAATCCGAGTCAAGCTTTCAGCCAAACAAATGGTTAGCCCCAAAAGGGGAAAAGTGAAGAGTCAAATGAAATGCTCACAAATATGTCACGCACAAACAGCAACCACAGAACACAAGAAAAAACCCAACAAAAAATTGAAAAAAATGAAGAAAAATAGAAAAAAGTAAAAGGGAATGGAGCAGGGTTCGGCGGGTTCAAATGAGGCGAGCTAGAGACAAAAAAAAAAAAACAGAAGAACGAACGTCGGACCAAAGGCCCTAATACTTTTTTTCTTCTATTTTTTCGTTCGCTCGTGTCGATGGCGAAGCAACAGTTTCGATGATAAGCAAAGGCGTTATGAAAAACAAGAGGGGAAAAAAGCAAAGCTCAAGCTGAAACCGAAAACGAATCCGAAACTAAGAATGAATGAGACCGAGGGTAAAATATGCTCGAGAGGGCGTCAAAGTTGACGCTTATCTGCGCCTCATTTGCCAAAGGCAGCGACAAAGGCCTCATCAATTTCAAAGGCCTCGACGGCCGTTGCTGCCAAAAAGATTGGACAACTGACAGCTGTCTGGGGGAGGAGCTCTTGGCTGGAGGAAACAGAAAATATATGGACCAAGCCGACCAATTGGTTTCCCTTACAAATATTATTTCTAATGGTTTTTAAAATATTATTCACCTAATTAACACTTTACCTTACTTATATTTAAGTTTACAATTATTTCTAAGTTTTTATGGCATCAGAATATCCATAAATACCTCTCGACTTTCCTATAAATAACCAAATTAAGAGAGCCAGCCGGTGGACACTGTCGCGCCAAAGTTCACTCAACTTTCAACTCGTAATTTGTCATTGTGCCAGGCGCCGTGAGTGGCCAACTGAAAGCGACCCCCGACAGCTGCCACCGCCTTCCACTTTTCCACTTTTCGCGATTTTCCGCAGAAAAAAAAAGTGTCCACCGGACAACGTCATCATCGCTGGCCAAATAATAAATATGAATACGAAAATCGTTTGCGGCAGTGGCACATTTTCAGCCACCTTCTTGGTCCGCCATCTGTTTGAGCCGATTCCTCTGCCACTGCAACGTTGCGTATACGCAATAAAATTTATGTTAATGCAAAATGCTACGGACTGTCGCATTTTTGTGGAGAAAACGGCTAACGAGAATGGCAGATCCCGCGTGGGTGGTGATTAATTTGCGTATTGTTCTTTGAGATATATTTCTCCTTTATGTTCTTCTTCGTGTACTTTTTGCACTTCTTGCTTGCTGTATATATTTTATTTTTATTATTTCCCCGTCGCGACGATTTTCCCCAGATGGTTGTTCCATGGTTGGCCGTCCGGCAGTTGGCATGTGCATTCAACGCATTGTGTGTGTGCTGTGTGTGTACTGTCTGTGTGTGCTGGGTGCAGTGTGCATTGTTCGCCACGGGATGTGCAGCTTAAGTGCGGTGGTTGTCCTGGGTCTTTAGTGGGAAAGGGAATAAAATGACTTCGAAGGGGTACTTAAATCGATTCGTTGGATTTGGGAGAAGTATCCTTGAATTTTTAAAATTTTTATTTAGTTATAATTATTAAATAGCTTCATATTCTATTAACAATATTAAAATACTACATTTTTCTAACTTTTCTTAAGAAATTACATTTATTTATTAAGCTTTCTAAGGAATTTCAGTATTAGGTATAAGTAAAAACCAATATCTAAAGATATGTTTGAATTAATATCAGTCGGAGAACATTTATTTTAATTAATTTAAAATTTTTCCTGATTTTTAGTTAATTATAAATACGAAATACCCTAAATCCCAAAGAATAAAACTATAAAACAGTATTTTCCAAAGTTTTCTTTACAAATTATATTTATTTATTTAATTTTTTAAGAAATAATAATCTTAAGTAGGTTTAGTAATGAATTTCTAAAATATATATTTTGAATTATCATCAATCCTACACGCATATTTTTATTAAAATATAAAAAAGTATAAGCTAAGTCCTTAAATAAAACCCTTATCCACTTGAAAATCGAAAAAATAAAATAATTGGAATAAGATGGTAACAAATATAGGAAAACTCCTGTAAGTTCTTAGCAAATCTTCAATGAAATCTCATTTTTAAACCCTTTTCCAACCAAGAGACTTAAATATTCCACTTAAATTTGCCTTAATTTTTATTTACAGGATTTCTACGTGTCTTTAACCAAATCCTTCCCAGAACAAATCATGTTCGACTTGGCCAACCAACAGACATTTCACAGCCTTTTAACATTTTAACTCATTTCCCGCCAGCGCCGAATGCAACTTAAATCAATTTGCTTTTCGCTTTGACTCTGACTCTGCGCAGGATGCGGATTTTATTTTTTTCGCCGGCCAGCCCCACATCGAAGTCCGCCATATAATCTGCAATGCAAACAGGACTCGCACAGGACTCTCTGCCACACCCGCCGACAGCTTACATCGAAGCGAAAATGCTATATACATATATTGGCAGAATTTCAACTTTGACAGACGATGACGAAGAGGTTCTTTTGTGTCGTTAATAAAAATAATAACAGCAGCAGCAGCGAGGGGGAAGCTCTATAATGAAATTTATTTCCTTCGAAGGAATCAGGCATTTGATGCGCTCAGACAGGACCAAAAAAAAAAAAAGAAATCTTTACTTCAAAAGCTTCTCGGGCCAAATGAAAATTCCTGGGATGGCTAAGTGAATTGGCCTTGGTATGGGATTAGAGGCGGCTTTTTTCCACCACCAGCCAATCATCATTATCGTCGTAAAGTGTAATTTATAGATACTAAGAACTCTGGCCAACAGGTTGCCAACTGGTTTTACAAGCAAAAGCGGAAGCGAATTCAACAAATTTCATTTACAAACAGTCCTTGGACAGGTGCACAGACTGGACAGGTGAGTACCAATTAGCACATTACATGCAAAAAATCTATGCGAAGAGGGAGTCTCCCTCTCTCTGAATTTCGATACTGAATATTGAGATGAAGAGGCGCTTCGCATAAATCGCATAGATATGTTAATTAGTCAACGACGACGACGACTTGAACGTAAACACATTTTGCGCTGTTCGTTCGCTTTGAATTTGTTTAGAATTAATTTCAGCTTCATTTCATTTGCATAAATTGTGTGAATGTTTAATGGACTTGTTTGCCGTTCGCCCAACGAAAGCAATCAAAATAAAATCGAAAATAAAAGCGCCAAAGGCGAAGCGACGGAAAGTAAAAGTTAATTATCGCATAAAGACTAGAATTGTCTCTCTCTGTCGTCAAGAATTGGGTCATTGGAGTCCGGGAATCAATGAATGAATGGGCATTAGAATGCCTTTCACAATTCTTGATAAGATTACCGAATGGTTTTTTGGTAATACGAGTAGCTAAAAATAATGGTGGCCTTTTCTTGACTTTCTGATTACGCATACGCCTAGATGCTTCTTAAATTCAGGAAAATGTCTCAAAATAACCAAGACAGATAAGCCGACTCGAGAGAAGATGAAAGAGGTCATAAAAGGGGCCCAAATTGAAAGAAACGACAGCCACGAAATATGAACTGCTGGCACAGACAGACAGCTCGAATCTTAAACCAAAAAAAAAACCCCAAGATAAGTGGAAGCAGAAATTAAAGCTGCCTAAGAATCGGTCTCGGAATCGGAATCGTCTGCTGAGACAGCAGCAACGGAAGCTTTGCCGGGGCAGCCAACTGATTAAATTTATTTATTATGTCACTCTCCCATCATTGCCTCCCTGTGTGTCTTAAGTGAATGGAAGACGGTCCCCTCCTGGAAAGAGTGCTCGCTTTATGGTCTGTTCTAGCTCTTAAGTCCCATAATGACAGAGCAATCGTTGGCTTAAGTCTCCTCATGATTCCCTTATCGATGGAGGGCAAATTGAATTTGGACTGCTTACTTATCGGCTGAGCCAGTTTCGCACTCAGCCTTTTGTTTGGCAATTGTCGCTTATCGTCGCAGCCGGAATCTCTGCAAATGATACAAGATATCGCATCGCGGGGTCTCTTGGGCCAAATATTTCACAGATAGCCCAGAAGTGAAGAGCCAACAAGGAGGAGTTGTGGCTGCACCCAAGCCGAAACACAAGTACGTGCCTTGAAAGAGGTTTGTATTTTGTTTATTTTCGGAGGAGACCACTTTCGCCGGTGTAAAAACTGTGATTTTCACGGGGAAACGCTTCGGGTTACGTGGCTTACTCAGAGGGCGATAAAAATTAGCTCGTGGTTGGTTCTTGGGTCTAATCCACGTCTCATGTTTACACGTGCCAGCACTTGCGCCCTGTCCACTTCTTATCAACGAAACCTGAGCGGCCTCAGCTATGTTCGGTTCAATTGGGTTCGACTTCGGTGCTTTTTGGAATGGTTCCACGCTCTCCGGACATGACTCAATGCGGACATTAATCATGCATCCAGCAAAAGTCTCAAATATTCCACTAGCAGCGCGAACAAAGGGTGTTAGAATACTTTTTGTTTCAGCATCGCTGGGCAGAGATTTAAGAGGGGACTGGACCGGGGGAAACCACAAAACAACAATAAAGAAAACCAAACGAAAATTACTTTTATACTAATTGCAACTCTGGAACAACTGCTGAGGTCATCAGGTGGATTTTTGCCGAGGCGGGGGCCAGAGATCATCATTTGGCCAACAGTTTGAAAAACAATGCACAGGAAATTCGCATTTACTCAATGCCAGAAGAGAAAAGCCAACAATATAAACCAAACCGACAAAATCGCAGTGCAACATCAACATTTCCCTCTTTGTTGCCATTCTGGGGTGAGAGCGAGGAATTTGCACAAAGCTCTGGATTGAGTAATGATGCCAGCGGGTCGGGGCAATGCCAAAGCAATTGCTTATTTTTCAGATTGAAACTCTTCTTGCCACAACAAACCCCTAGGTCCTTTCCTGGGTTTAAGCAAGTGAAATATAGCTTTGAAGGGAATTGGTATTTTGTCAGCAAGATTTCCTTCGATTCTCTTCGAGAAATATACAGAATTTGAAGTAAATCCTAGCTAATTTGTTTCGTTTAATTAACTAAGAGGTTGGCAATCATAATTGAACTCGTATTTGCTCTTCAATTGTTTAAGTTTAGCTTTCTTGAACTGTTGTTTGATTTATTCAAGTAACAAGAGCTGCCTAATTCTATAACAAATAAAAACAATGAGACAATGAAAGGTTACAAGTATATAGATTTACGTAGGTTACAAGTATATTGATTTATGTAGGTTAATCTACACCCAACAAAAATAAAACAAGAGCTTAAACTCTCTACGCTTTGTCTTAAAAATATACTGAAACAATATATTTAGTATAGATTTAATACTTAATAAAATCAAATATATACTTATGAGTATAGAACTTATACTCAATAGGTTCAATTGTGTATTTTCGAGTATTATTTTTATACGATTCTACATCGAAATTCGATAAAATAAAGCGTTAGCTGGAATTTAGTGCTTTTCTCTTTGTCGCGTTAGTGATTTTTCTGAAGTCTTGCTGCAGATTAGTATTATTTTACTTAGTTAGTATCAAATTAATAAACATCTTATTAAGAAATTAAATTAATGATATGTTTAATATTAAAAATACTCAAAATACTAATTTTGTAGTATCAAATTAATAAGCATTTTAAGAAGACTATTTTAATACTCAAAAATATAGAATTCATGTAGCAATTGTATAGTTTGCATGACGATTATTTTTTTGGTGTAGGATCTGAGAGTCAAGCTCTAAAGCAGACCTTTCAACTTGCCTTAATTACTCGAATCAATACCCATCGTCCGTCATGAATAGAAACTCCTAATCACTGCCCGCAGGCCCCCAGCTTTGCTGTGGATCCTATGCCTGAGCTGGGTCGCCAATTGACGTGGCTGCTAAACCCCATTGCATAACACCTGACAAATGCAATTGGAAACCAACGCACCTGAAGCTGATGCTGATGCTGATGATGACGGCCTCAAGTGAAAAACACTCATGCAAACACGCGACGCACTTTGGGTGGCTTCATTCCATTAGGCTCCGGTTCGGGCTGGGTTCGGGCATGGGTACAGGGTACTTTAATAAAGTGCAGTCCAAATTGTGGGCCATCAGGCAGGCCTTGTTTTTGTTGGTGCAGTGCTGGCAATGATGTGGTTGCTGGTGGCAGTTGCAGTTGCAGCCACCGTGGCGTCAATTATCGCCGCTGTACGCAAAGTGGGGCAGGTAAATAATAAAAACGCGCCCAAACGCAGTCGTCAGGCTCGAGAAAAAAAAAAAGCACTTCATTGTCAAATGAGCTTAAACACGCCCCCTCGGCCCCGATTTCGCCCCTCTCAGCGCTGACCCTCTGTCTCCATCTCCACATCCATCTACATCTCCGTATCCATCGCCATTCTCGTTTTCATTTGTGCAGCACTCTTTTTGCTGCGTTTTCGTTTTCATTTTATTTTTCTTCAGAGCTCCGTTTTAATACCCTAAAAGAGAGTACCTTGGATTTACCAAGAAGTATAAAAATATGTAAACATATAAAGTTTTTGTTAAAGGCTTTGGTTTGCTGATTGCGTTGTGGCGATCTGGCAACGCTGTCTTGTGGACACATTCTAGCTCAAACGCCGATTGGTCACACTCACTCTACGAAAGCGATGCGACAAGAAAATACCCTATATTTAAATCAATGCTATTTATATGATTTCTCTAATATTTAATGATATTAATTCGTAACCAATACTTCTAGAAGAAGAATAATATTTTTACTGTCCTAACTGATTATTTAGGTAAAAGTACATTTTCAACCCAAAAATACAAGTTTAACTTAAAAATTAAGGGTATTTCCCTATTCGACTTGAATATTAAATCACCTCTTTGGTTTGCTTTTATCTTTTTGCTGCAGTTTTGTTCGCCGTTTTCACGCCTCACTTGCCGCCTTGTTTGCCTCGTTCGCTGATTTGCTGATTGATGGCGACGTCTGCAATTGAGACGGCGACTGGGAAGGAGACGCAGACGGGGGAACGAAGACGGAGACTGGAGAGACCTGGCCTCGTCTCCGCCGGCTCCGCCGACTTCGCGCAGGTGTCGCCGCCTAATTAAATGAAGGCAACGCTCACGCATGCGTAACCTGCAAACACTCCCATTGGCAGTCCCCCTGCCCTTCGCAGTGCATTGTTAAGAAAATGGGTCAATATGCAATTATTGCACACTTTTTGCTGTTCCCAGCTTCGTTTGCGTCACTTGCGGAGAGTGGAGAGTGGAGCCTGGAATGGAAGTTCGCAATAATCATAATATGGCTACTTCACTTGGCAAAGCAATCCAGTCGTGGCCTCCGCACTGTTGATTTTGTTAATATTTGCGGCTTGGCCTGGCCTGGCCTTCTCCCCCAGCTGTTCCTCCAACACATCTGACTCGCCCAGTTCGCGGAACTGGCAAAGGAATCGATGGATGCATCAATGCATTTGCGGAGAAGCAGCAAGTTCTATGGGGTAATGAGGCGAGGACAGTGTGTGTGCTCCAATTTCGTGGCTGATGGAAGGCACTTACAGGGAAACTTGAAATGGATTTTGGGAAAGTTTGGGGGAGAAACCCAAAGTTCTTTTGGTAATGAGTTCTAGATCCACTGAATTAATTTTATGATATGATTCCCTCCCAAAAGTTCCTTTAAATATCAACTTTACTTCACTTTCCCTTTCCGATTTATGTCTAAACTTGAACACTTATAAAATGTTTACACAATAACGAAATAGATATACTTTCGGCCTCCTTCCACCCAAAATTTGTCCTTGTTTGAACCCGTTAATATGAGGTCCCTTCTAGGAGCCGGAGGACTGCTGAAGATCGTAAGTTCTAAGGAGTACCTGAGTCATCTAAAATCTACTAAGAAAACCTACAGTGCAGGTGCCGGGTTAGGTGGTACAGCAAGGACAAAACCTTTCTGCCGCCCAAGGAGCTCTACGATAAGGCCAGGAAAGGCCTCGATGCCAAGGCCAGGAAATTAACGCATTGTGCACGTCTTAGGCCGGGTGATGCCAAGAAACCGGAGACTCCTGCCTTGGAAACTTTATGTCGAGCTCTGGCCTCCTCAAGCTCTTCTTCGAGTGGCAAGGAGCCCACATCTTCCATTGATCCTTCCTCGGGCAACAAATCACCCAGTATCCCGCTCATTGCCCATGAAAACATTAAGCAGGAACCTCAAAACCAGCTCCAAGTTCAAGGCAAACTAACGATAGAGAGGTCAGGAACGCCGGAACTCTTCAACTGTAAGACCTGCCAAGGAGATGGCGAAGCAGGCGAAGATCGAGAAGTATCCGGCTTAAAGTTGGTAAACTGCAAAATTTCCGGAGGTGATGGCTCAATACTTAAAAAGGAAACTGCCTGTGCTGAGCTCTCAAAAGCTTTACCCAAAGAAAAACCCCAGGACTTGAGTAAACCCACGACTGGTATTATAAATCAGCCTCCGGTTAAGGTAGAAGCTTCTAAACTTTTGGTTAAGGCAAGTGTTGCCGAACCTCAAGAGAAACCTCTTGAGAAACCCCAAGAGAAACCTGCAGTCAAAGCTAATGCTCCTAAAAAGAAGCCAAAAGACTCGAATCCTCAATCTGACAAGCCACCAAAGAGTCCAACCGATCGGTTTACCATGCCTCTGTCCACCGCTTTTCCTTCGGGAAGAAATCCCTGTAGAGATGGCAAGCGGGGTGGCGAGAAATGTCAAGCTCCGATACCTAAAACCTGCGCTCAACTAAAGCTGAAGCCTAGGCCCTGCGCTAAGGAGGAAAAGGAACTCGAGGAGAAATATGAGGAGGAGGAAGACTGCCCGCCCACGAAACCAAAGAAACAAAAGGATAAGCCATGTGCTGATCCTCCCAAAGCAGCATCGAAACCTCAAAAGAAGCCTGAAGCCAAGGAAAAGAAGGATAAGCCACCTGTTAAAAAAGTCGAACCTCCAAAAGCAGAAGCTCAATCGAAACCTCAAGATAAACCTTCGAAGGAAAAGAAAGATAAGCCTCCTGTAAAAACAGTATCTCCCCCAAAAGCAGCATCTCCTCCAAAAGCAGCCTCTCAATCGACAAAACCCCAAAAGTGGGTGCAACCACCGTTGCCAACTAACAGTTGGACCTTTCCCATAACCTCTGCTTTTCCTAAGGGCAGGAATCCCTGCAGGGATGGTCCCCGAGGAGGAGTCGAAGATGACTGTGAGGTGGAACCGGAGTGCGAACCGGTGTGCGAAGAGAAGATAGAATGCGAGGAGGAAGAAGAACCAAAAGAAGAAACCTGCATGTCTTGGAAAGAGGAGTCAGAAAAATCATATTTGGATGAGAAGCCATGTAAATTGAAGGAGCTTGAAGCGAAGGAGCCTCCTGCAAGAAAAGAAGATAAACCTGCAGCCAAGCCCAAAGCAGCTGAGGAAATACCCTGCCCTAGAAGTTGCCAACCTGAATCAGGGGACTGTGCCGTTGCTTTTCCAAGGCCTCCGGTTCCCGCAGGTTCTACGGGCTTACCACTTTCTGATACTCCACCAGATAAACCCGAAAGAGAACCGGTAGAAGACAAGTCCGATGCAAAGAAAGAAGCTCTTGAAGCTTCCAAAAAAGCAGTGGCTAAAGCTAAGGATGCACGACCATCGAAAGAACCTGAGCCTCCTAAGAAGAGAGAACGTCGTAGACCCAAATCAACTGAAGAATCCCAAAGTACGCCCGAACTCAAGCAATTCCCAGTGGCTTCCCTCCAAGTCAGTCTCAAGGCTTATCTGACCAGCATTGAGCCCCTGCTAACAGCCAAAGAGTTCCAAAGGGAGAAGAAACTGACGGAGGACTTCGAGGAGAACGAGGGCCAGGACCTTCATGAGCTGCTGGAGGCTGTGGCCGAAAAATGCACCAACTGGCTGACTCCTCGCTGGACCCAAGCCGCCTTCCTGGCCTATCAGGCTCCCCTGACAGTCTTCTCCAGTCCGGGTCTCGCCTTCCCAGTACAAAAGTTCACCACTCCCCTGGAATGCCTCAACTTTACGGCCAAGGCGATTCATGGTACTTATGAGTTTAAGGAGCTGGTTGACCAGAACAAAATCCCCGTGGTCAAGATGGGCAACACCGATCTGGACAATAGCCAGTTTGGCAAGATCTTTGGCACGGTTAGGAAGCCAGGCAGGATGTGTGATTCCCTCAAGCAGCACAATAAGGCTCAGTATGTGGTGGTGGCCTATAAATATAATGTGAGTTCTGGGAACCACTTACTGATCCTGTAACTAAACTTCTTCCCTTCTAGTTCTTCAAGTTACCCATCTGTTCTTCCTCTGGAAAACTGTTAAGTGTGACCAGCATAAGAGATGAACTAGAGGCCATTGTCAACTGTCCTTTGGAGAGGGGTGAACCCTTTGGCCTGCTCACCCACGACAATCGAGGCAACTGGGCTGAGGCCTATCTGGCTTTGAGTTGTCCTCGAGGCAATGCGGACTCTATGGAGGCGATAGAGCAATCCCTGTTCGTGGTCTGTCTGGATGACTGTGTGCCAGTGCCCAAGGGTCAGGAGAGCATTGTCCAGGCCTACCAGCTCTTACATGGCGGCGGACTCAAGCAGAATAGCGCCAATCGCTGGATGGACAAGTGCATCCAGTTGATAGTGAATCCCAATGGACTGGCAGGCTTTTGCTATGAGCACTCACCCGCCGACTGCCAGCCGCTGGCCATGCTGATGGACTATATATTGGATAAAGTGTAAGTCCTAAGGAATTAATTAATTATTTTTTAGATTTTATTAATTATTTTTTTCCAGAAACGACACCGAATCCGACTGCGAGGAAACCAACAAAGAAGAGAATACAAACCCCGCTACCTTGCTTAAATTCCGTCCCCGGGACGATTGCATCAACCTGTGGCTCCATGCGGCCATGAGGAACATCCAGAAAATCTCCAGCCTGCTGCGCATGAACGTGTTTCGCTACGAGTGCCATGGCAAGTGCTTCATCAAGGCCCAGGGCCTCAATCCGGACAGCTACATCCAGATGGCCCTGCAGCTGGCCTACTACAACATGCATGGAACCCTGCCCGCCCAGTACGAGGCGGCACATCTGAGGATCTTCGTGGAGGGACGCACCGAGACCATACGCTCCACCTCCAACGAATCGAAGGACTTTGTCCTGGCCATGAACTCGGAGAAGGCCTCGCAGGCGGATAAGTTGGCAGCGCTCCAGAGAGCGGTGGATGCCCACGAAAGGCTGACCAGGCTGGCGCTCTACGGCAAGGGCATCGATCGCTATCTCTTTGGCCTCCAGCAGATGGCCATAGAGAACTCTAGGCCAGTGCCGAAGTTCTTCAAGTCCAAGGGCTTTGTGAGATCGGTGACCTTCCAGCTGTTTACCTCCCAAGTGGCCACCGCGCACGACTCCTTCATGGCCTATGGTCCCCTGACCTGCGATGGTTATGGTTGCTGCTATAATCCGCACAAGGACAAGATCATCTTTGCTTTGTCCGCCTGGCAAACGTCGCCCAAAATAAGTCCAGAGCACTATGGCAAGGCCATTAAGAGGGCTCTGGACAGCATGAGGAAGTTGATTCTGCTAACGGGCGGAGATCGCGTGGGCGAGCATCCCTGCCATTGCAAGAATGTTATGACCTAGAAGGGAGTCTCTTTTCGGGGGGATTCATTGCTCTTTTTTGTGTATTTCGTTTCATAACAAGGCAAAAATACACACACTCGTTATATTCCTGAGATCACTTTAGGCACACACTTTAGGTTCTCGGGTTCAGGGTCGTCGAGCTGCGAATTCGGCTTACTCATGCCCAAACCATGCTCACCTTTGACAAGAAATTAGCTGGGAGACTTGTTAAATGCTCTTCGCAGAACGTTGGCGATCGAGCCTGAGTCAGTGACGAAGTGGGAGAAAGAGAGATCGCCCACGGAAAACGCTCACTCAGTCACTCACTTGCTAATTAATAACTCAGCCCAGTCAGTCTATATGAAATTACCTAAAAATAGATAATTATATATTTATTATATTTTATATTTAAGAGAACAAAGATCTTTTAAAAGTAGGAGTTTCCTTAGAAATATGAGTCAGTAGGTGAATAATTGGCATCCATTAGCTCATAGAGAGACCCCTTCCATTTGCTGCACCACTGACCCACTTGCCTCATGAATGCAGCGCCTTCTCTTCTTCGGGGCCAAAGAGTCAACCCCTTGTTGCCCCCCTCGATGTGCCTCCATTATCATCTCATATTTGCCCCGCCAGTGGTTATGCAACTTTTGCAGATGCAATTCTCGTTCTTCTGCGAGTTCTCCCTCTCGGACTCTAGATTCTCTATTCTCAGTTCTCGGTTCTCCCTTCTCTGCTCTCCCGTTCCCCGTTCTCTGCTCTTTGCAATTTTATTGCTAAATTAAGTAATTGGTACAAGAAGCTGCCCTCGCTGTCTGCGCTTATATTTGCCTTTGTGCGAGTGTATCTGTATCTGTATCTATTAGACCTCGTATCTGCATCTGCCTCTGCAGCGGATGAGGAGCGTGCTCTGTGTGTTCTTCGCTGCCTTTCGCTTCTTTGGTATATCACTTTCGGAGGAGACTGGTACAGCTGCATCCATCATATCTATTCTATATATCTGCACTTAGGTCTCTTATTCCGGGGAATTGCGACTTATTTTCGACCGAATCTCTGGCCGTCATTAGCCAAATTGCAGGCATTCTAATTGGCACACTCCACCCCGATCCGATTGGAGTTCACCGGAGGACAGGCTGGCTCCGTGTGAATCACACGCCACTGATTCCGGCGGAGATCTCTGCTGGGCAGCCCTCCTCTCACGTGCTGCTCGATGGCCACAATCTGATCTCATTTTAATCGCAGCTAATGAATGTCAACGCTAATTGCCACTTGAGTGCCGCCAAAAGTGATCTCAAACCAACAAAAAACACAGAGCTAACAAGCTAAAAAATAAAATAAAAAAGATTCAAACAAAAGGCTGACAAAGCGCGGCCAAAGCCTAATTACGGGTTGTTATAACTTATAACTAAATGGAGCACAAACCCCAAACGCTCTGGAGGGCGTGGAAGTGCGTGACTTAAACGACTTGATATTTACACAAAATTTACACAAATTAATTAACCAATTATGGGAGAGCGTAGAGCAGGCAAGTTTGGTCATTAATCATAGAGAAACCGATGACTATGATCCGCGGCAAGTCCCCTTCGGGCTAATGATGTGTGGTAAAAACTCAATTCAGAGTTACTTTAATGGGTTTATTCAATAGAATGATAGATGGATTAAGGCGATATTGGATAAGAAATATTTAACCCTAAGGGATGATATGTATTTACTTAATTGGAGGTTCTGGAAAGTTTTTAATACATTTAAAAGGATTTATTATGAATTTATTATGCAGAATCTAAGTTCTGAGCTCAAAAATAACAAAAACCTTGTTAAAAAATAGTTATTAATATTTTTAAATAACTATCTACATGTAATCTTCACAAGTTCCTTAGAAAAATAATAAAAGTATCCCTATTAATTAATATTTATTAACACTTTAAGCCCTATTTCCAATAGACTTTCCTGCCTTTCTTCCCATTTAAAAGCTTCAAAGGGTTAACTGATTCCCCTCAAACTCTATATTAACCATTATTCTGGCTGGAAGACTGCAGGCAGATGGTGGCAAGTGGTTCCGCCGGCCACATGGCGTATGAGTAATCAGCGCACAGCCTTAGCCATTTATGGCACCCCATGCAGCCAGCCATCGATCGCCTCAGCAGCAGCTCAGCATCAGCATCGCCACTTGGACAACGATTTTAGGTTTGTTTGTTTGTTTATTCGTTGGCTTGTTTGTTTGCCTTGCCCGGGCTCTTGGCTCTTGGCTCTCGATTCCGATACCAATTCCAATTCCGACTCCAAGAGCTGGTTCTCGGCTGCTGCCATTATTTGGTGCCTTGTCATGCTGGTGCAGCGGAGCCTCAGCCTCGGCTTTGAGGATAGCCTGCCTCCGTCCAAAGTTGGGCTCGCAATTCTTTATTTGTATTCCGAGTAATTGTCGTCGCCGTTGCCGTCGGCGGTGATGTCATCCAGCAGGTAGAAGTGTGTGCATAGAGGTGCCAGAGGTGACTTTTTTTGCAGCAGTCATCGTCGCGAGCTGTGTGTCGTTGATGGATTCGTTTTGGGGCGAATCTCGGTTTAGCTTGGCTTGGATTGGATTGAATTGGCCAGTGGAGAGTGGAGTGGAGCCGGCGACTGCGCATTTTGACCAAGTTTAGCCAAACTCAATTAGTCTTAACTGATGTTTCGCGTTTGGTCTTTTTATAGAACTTTTTTAAGAAGGAGCAGGGAGCAGGGGTGCTTATGGGTTTCTGATATCATTGGGGTCAAGGCCAGCCTTGAGTGAGCACCCAAGAGCCAAACCCAGGTCCAGCTGCGGCTGCTGCGCAATTCAAAGAAGAAAGCCGTGCACATAAATTCAGTTGGCAAAAAGGCATTCTCTGCGTCTTTAATTAGCACTGAAATTAAACTTTTTTTTGGGGTTTTTTCGTTGCTTTTTCTTTGCTTTTTCGATGCTTTTTCCTTTCATTTGTCGCCACCGAACTCATCTCGTTGCGAGTCCCCCTAAGCCCGGCCTGAGATCTTGCTGATTCCAGTTTCCAAGCGGCTACCGACTAATTCTTCTTTAAACAAACCGAGGAGAACCGAAAAATAAGCAGCAGCGGCCGCAGCCGCAGAAAGCAAAGCAAATTCCGAAATCTTCATAAACACGCTAACGAAAAAGTTCTTTTGCCAGCGACCTTGGGGAATTTCATTTCATCTCCTCCTGTATTTCTTTATTTATTAATTCGTAAAGCCATTTAACGTCTGGAAAAGTTTCAGTTCAGGCGAGGGAATGGGAGCGATGCCCCGAAAGAATCTTCTGAATGCAAGTACCAGAAGCGAGAACGAGTATCTGCAGAATTGCGCAACCCCTTTGGCCACAGAGAGATACTTGCTCGCATCTATCGAGTGCTTTGACTTCGTTTTCTCTTTCTTTTATTCTTTTTATTTCCTTTTATTTTGCATTATTTTGGTTTCTGCCGCGGCCCGCATTCAGCATACGCCCTGTTGCCCCACCAACCGCCGCCTCCAATTGCGTCTGCAAAACACATTCGCAATGGAAAGCAGAAGTGGAATACCAAAGAGGCACACAGAGCACGCCACGCCGATGCCCAGATGCTGATGCAGATGCAGATACGAGGCCGCCGGCGGTCTAATAGATACAGATACAGATACACTCGCACAAAGGCAAATAGAAGCGCAGACAGCGAGGGCAGCTTCTTGTACCAATTACTTAATTTAGCAATAAAATTGCAAAGAGCAGAGAACGGGGAACGGGAGAGCAGAGAAGGGAGAACCGAGAACTGAGAACAGAGAATCTAGAGTCCGAGAGGGAGAACTCGCAGAAGAACGCGAATTGCATCTGCAAAAGTTGCATAACCACTGGCGGAGGGGCAAATATGAGATGATAATGGAGGCACATCGAGGGGGGGCAACGAGGGGTTGACTCTTTGGCCCCGAAGAAGAGAAGAAGGCGCCGCATTCATGAGGCAAGTGGGTCAGTGGTGCAGCGAATGGGAGGGTTACCAGTAAGACTTATTGGATTGGAATTGAGATAATCTAAGCGATACTTTTTCCTTTATTATTTAAGAAGAAACACCCCCGAATTCCCCTTAGTATCCAATGGATAACCAATTAACTGCAGTTCCCCGGAACACCTCTCCCCCTTTCTTTCGGCATACGTATATGGTATGATTTAGTGCCGAAGCCGCCGCTGGCTTATTAATTAGCAGCGGAGCTCTGGGTGAGTGTGTTCTCTCCTCCAGCCCCGTCCCAGGCCCGTGGGCGTTCTCAGATGAGCTGAGCTGGCTGCACTTGAGTGATCTCTGCCCGATTTTCCCCCCTCCTGTGCCTGTGAGTCAGGCGATCGTTTTGGGGGCCTTGTCAAAGGTGAGTAATAAGCGGGAGAAACGCCAAGTTTCGAGGCAAATGCTCACCTTGAACTTGGCCAGACAGACGGAGCTAACTACATATTTGAATTTGAATTTTCCTATCTATTTCCCCTACGCTCTTCTCTTTTTTTTTTTGCAGTTGCATTTTGCGCTGCTCAGCGAAGCTGAAAATATTTAAATGCTGAAAACAAATGGTGGCTTTATTTTTTTCGCAAATATGAATGCGGACTGCGACTGGGACTCACCCACGAAACGCCGACAATGATGATGATGATGACGATTTCTGTGTGTTGGCCTGGCCAAAAGGCAGAACCACAAGCGACAAAGTAATTACGTCGGCAGAGAGAGAGAGAGAGCTACAGCAGGTTATGCAAGTTCAAGGCCAAAAACTCTGCATTAATTATAATTATTTTTGCATTTGTTAAGCGCAGAGGGGCAGCAGCAGCAGCAGCAACAACAATTGTTAATTGTCTGGGCGATTGCGAAAGAAGAAAAACAGGTAAATGCAGAATTTGTTTTTGCCTCGAATGTGGTAATTAATTGTGGCCAGCAATCGATGGCTGAGAATTCCCCCAAAGCCCAAAGCCCACGGGGGTTAATGCCACTCGAAGGAATCAAACTCCCACCAGAGACCTGTAACTGACTCAAGTCTCCCTCTTTTTTTAGCCACCATAAAAACCCAACACTTGGACTCTAATTTTTATCATCTTTCGAAAAAAAACACATGTAACCCGACGAGACTTTTAACTCAACTCTTCTCTCCCGTACTTTGGGTTCCACTTTGTTATCTGCGAAATATATATATTTGGGACAGAGATTTGCAATAGCCGATAAGCAGACCAAATTCAATTTGCCCTTCATCGATAAGAAATCGGATTCGGAACAGAAAGCGACTTAAGCCAACGATTTCGTCATCATTATGGGACTTAAGAGCTAGAACAGAGAGACCATAAAGTGAGTCCTGGGCAGAGGAGACATCAAGCAGCCAAGGACCAAGGACAGGGAGAGTGACATAATAAATAAATTTAATCAGCTCTCTGCTGATGCTGCCAACTTTCGGTTGAGTTCATATTTCAAGTGTTTAGCATTTGTTTCTTACAATTCTGGCCTTTTTACGACTGGCCTTTATCTCATTTAAGTGTTTATTCCCATTCTCATGTCTTTGTTTTGGGAAATCTTTGGCCACATTGCGTATGCGTAATCAGGGCAATTTTGTGTGGTGTGTGACACTCACCGAGTGTTCATAGCTGCCAGGCCAACATACTTTTCCAATTATTTGAGTTCATAGCCCCCTTTTCCTTTACTCTTTGTAAAGCTTTTATTAACACATTCCAACTTTCCCAACTTTGCCTGATTTAACTCCTTCTGCCTTTCAGCTATTTGGCTGTTTATTTTTTTTTCTGGAGAATAAGGTCACAACACACACGCGCATCGCTGAAAATGAAATTTGATGAGGAAAATATTTAAATTTAATGGAAATTTAACAGCCCATCCTGCGGCGCGACTTACATACTTTACAACTTTACCCATTCGGTTTTCCCTTTTCCATTGTTGTTGGCTGTTAAATTTAAGTCAAAATTTAAACCGTAAATACATTCGAATGCGAGGCAGGTGAATTTGCATAGTAATTGCAGTGCAATTGAAATAATTGATTGTTCCGTTCGATTGAAATGAGGCAAAAGTCTGTTTGTTTTTTGATTGATTTGCCGATGCCGAGATTACGTAGACAATATGTGGGTTTCCGTATGGGTAATTAAATCTAGATTTAATTTAAACAGAAGCATTGTTTAGGTTTTCAGGAATTTAAATAACAAAGAAATTAAATTCAACAGAAATAACTCATTAAATTATTTAATATTTATAATAATTAGTAAAAAGCCAACATATAAGTATTTACTTTAAGAAGTGTAAATTTAATTCAGTTAATAAATATTTTCTCTAAGGAATGTTAATTTAATTCTGCAAAAGAACCTTTAGACTTCGTAGGTCTTGTGTAAAAATTTCCACTAATTAGATCTGTATAAAATCATGTTCATATGACACGGAAATCGATTTAATTTCCCCCGATAACCTTCTATTAGCCATAGTTATGTATAACTGGTTAACGCGGTGGCCAAAGAGCGAGCTTCGGCAATTAACACAGAACGTTTGGCTTGACCATCGCATAAATATGCTAATTTATGTTTTCAGCGTCGTTCTAAGCCCTCTTTGTTGATTCGTTTTTTTTCTGGTTTTTTCTCCTATTTTATTATTCAGCTAATTAGCATAAGTTGCGCGATTAGAGACATTTCGAGTTGAGTGCGCCGTTTTATGAAAAGTAAAAGTAGTATTTTCTAAATTGTGACGCAAGTTGAATACGAAAAGGAAATGGGTCAAGGTGGTTCAGGAGCTGGAATCTATATGGGGTGGAGTTTTATAGTTATGGAAATTAATGCTAATTTAGAAAAGATTGAGGGTAGCTTTAGTAGAGATTTTAATAGTTTAAGTTGTTATATTAAAAGCAACTAATGAGGATTAAAGGGGGGAAAACATAAATAATTAATTTTAATTAATTCTAAATACGTTTACATATTTTCCACAAATAAAATATTTATTTAGTGCTAATTTAAACTCTTCTATAATATTAATTAAATAAAGAGTAGAAATTAAACAAAAAAATTTTGTTTAAGCAATTTATTAACATTTCCTGGGTTATTTTTAGGCAAGTTTCAGTGCTTTTATTTATTTAAATATTTTGTATATTTATTTAAATATTTTTTTATTCGTAATATTCTTTCATTCTCTTAATTCTTTATATATTCTCAGGCTTTAGACTTGAATAAACTGAAATACAGCCTCTCCAGAGGCACCTCCGCTTCTGTCCGCATCGAATCCGGAGCTTCTGGCCGCATTGTTTCCCCAATTGTTTCGATCATCGCCAGAGTTATCGAGTGCTTCCAATCGCTTCAAGAGATTATCGACATCGGAGCTGTGAACACTAGTGCTCCTGTCATCGCCATCGCCGCCAGAAAAGGTGCTTCCTCCGCCACCAAATCCACCTATATTTATATTTTGAAACTGAGCGATCGTCGAGTAGATTAAACCACAGATCAGCAGCAGGCGGAGAATGGCTTGCATTTTGTGTATTTCTTTCGCTGAGCTCTGGACGCAGTTGACTGAATGTCAGCGGGCTTCCGAGTGGCGCTTTTATAGCCTCGCCCGGTTCTTGGGTTATCAGCAGTTCTCAATGATCCATATACTATAGATGCTCAGAGGTTATTATATTGATTGAGGTGAGAGCGGGAAATTCCAGCAAATGTCAGCGTTCCTGTTTACCACAAGCAATTATTAGTCTCGGGTTCTAAGTGCGTAGTATAAAGATTTCTGGTAAAGACTGGGGAATACCCAAGAAATATTAAGCATTTTTGATAGTTCCTTAAATTTTAAAAATTATCATTAATAATATTTTTACTTTATTATTTCCTAGTTTTAATTATTTTACAAAATCACTTAAATATTAATTTAAACATATTTTACACTGGCACTGAATAATCAATCAGCGGATTCAAAAGTTCTTCATTGTGGAAGTCGCCACTTGAGTAATCCGTCTCGTTGTGCTCCTCCTCCCAGAGGGTAACCATTTCGTTCATGAACTCTTCGGCACTGTTGTTCCCACTGCCAGAGGATTCCTCCAACGCATCCTCATCCGACAATCCAATGAAGTCGTGCGAATGGCCTGCAATTAGCGCCGCCCAAATGATTCCAACCAAGAGCAGCAGCGGAATGATGTGGCTCCTCATGCTGATCGATGCAACTGCAGTTTCCAGTTGTTATTTCTTTCTTTTTATACGAATCCAATGGGCTTTAGATTTGCGGTGATAGCTTTAGCTGAATTCTGGAAAATCCAGTCTGGGCTTAAGCCCGACATGTGCTTCGATTTCCTCATTTATATTCCAGGCTGGAGTCTGAGTCAGCAACGGTCCAAGCAAAGTAATAAAGCATCGCGCATACGACACGTTGCCGGTTAGACAGTCATGCAGATAAGTCTGTTATAAGCTTGAGATAAATATTTAATTAATTTGTAATTGGTTAGAAAAAGTTAACAGGTAAGCTAGTAATGTATTATAAAATCCCTAAAAAATGATTTTTAAAATGTCCTTTTTATTCCTAAGGCCACTGTATTTGAGTCACCCTTATGGGCAAGCCATAAAACGAAACGAAACAAAAAATCAAGAAAACATGGCCCAGCTTTGGATGCTGCCGGCAACCCCTAAATGACTTGGCTACGTACATCGAGCACTTCACTCCGCTTCGTTGCCTCAATTCCTCTTCGGCTCCTCTGGCACTTTATTCAATTTTCCGAAGCGCGCGCACAGCTACCTCCTTCTGCCCCCGAAAAACCCCTGCTGAAACATGCAATGTACTCACGAGGCTAATGCCCTTTTATGGCTTTGGAGTGTGCCGCATCAGCAAAACGTTGCAGCAGCAGCAACCTCCTAACCGCCATGCGAACACGACCATTAGATGGGGGCCACCAGACTCGACTCGATTCTGGGTGCTGTGCAGCAGCTCATTATGCCACACACACAAACATAACATAAAACCCACTGACTTCTCGGTGAATATGTCTCACATTTGCATTATCCTTATTGGAGTCTGATACGGGACTGTGGCATTTAGCTTTTACACAAATCGTTGGCAACGATTTTCTAAACGATTTTCACACTTTCAGTTTCGTTATGTATTTTATATATTTAGTAACCCAATAATATGTTGCAAGAAAGTATGAAAAGAAAACCGGATATTCTATGGTCGGCCCTTGTGTTTAATGCTCGTACTTGAGAGTTTTATTTATTTATAACGATTTTCTAATCGATTTTTACCCTTTCAATTTTGTTTTGTTCGTTTTTAATATATTTTATGGTCGGCACTTGTTTTTAATGCTCTCACTTGAGCTTTTTTAATTTTTTAAGACTTTCAATGACTGTTCTATATATTTTCTATATCCAGAAACGCAATAAAAATATTGCAAGAAAGTATGCAATGGTTTTTATGAAAAGAAAACCGGATATTCTATGGTCAGCACTTGTAAGAGCATTAAACTTAAGGGTTTGAAACATTTATAACGATTTTAACGATTTTCACACTTTTAGTTTGGTTATGTTCGTTCTTAATATATTTTAGATATTTAGTAACCCAATAATATGTTGCAGGAAAGTATGTAATGTTTTTTATGAGATGAGAGCCGGATATTCAATGGTCGAAACTTGTGTTTAATTCTCTTACTTGACCTATTTACATTTATAAAAGCTTTCAATGATTTTTCTATATTCAGAAACTAAATATAATATTGCAAGAAAGTATGCACTGTTTTTTATAAAATGGAAACCAGGATTCTATGGTCGGAACTTGTGTTAAAGCTCTTACTTGAGGGTTCTAAGCATTTATAACGACTTTAAACGATTTTCATACTTTCAGTTGCGTTGTGTTCGGTCTTAATTTATTTTATAGATTTAGTTACCCAATAATATGTTGCAAAAAAGTACTTAATGTTTTTGAGATGAGAACCGGGTATTCTATGGTCGAAACTTTTGTTTAATGCTCTTACTTGAGGGTTTTAAATTTATATAATATTGTTTAATGACTTTTAATTGTGTTACTCTTAACTTTTATTAATATTTAATATTTTGGGAGATTATAAAAAATTTAAATTAAAAGAATGTAAAATTTAATTTATAAAATTTCAATTAAATTTAAAGAATTTTATTGTAAAACCTCATAAAATATTGAAATTCTCTTATACCATCCAGCTCCTCCAACTAACTTGTTCAAGTTCAAGCGTCCAAACATGAAATTGGCATGCCAAAAGCGTCTAAAGCCCAGCTCGTTAATGATATCTAATTGAAATACATCATATTTTTTTGATTCAACTGCGTCAGCAGCTCAAGAATCTCTGCATTCCAGCGGCGGCGCAACAAATCAAACTCGATTTCGAGTGTGGTTCCTAAGCCCACATAAATACTGGACTGTAGAACCTGAGCAAGTGTCATAAAAAAAAGCTACAACTGAAATGGCCCAAGCACTCCGCCATATATGTATGACAGGCAGTCGTCAAATTAACATTTCAGTCACACAGTGACCTTCACCTAGAAGCCATCAAAGCGTACCCAAGCGGCCCAGCCCTAGCCCCAAATCCCAGGCCTCAAGCTCCGACGGAAACTGAAGCCAAAGCCAAAACCAAATCCAAAGCCAACTTTAACGCAATGCGACCAAATAACGTATAAAAAACTAATGACAATAAAAACAAGTGAGAAAGCTACAGTCGAGTGTCACCGACTGTGAGATACCCGGTACCCAGTATTGTGCGTGAAATTAAATAACACACCAACATGGAAAAAACAAAAGTTGACAAATGAAGACAAATGTTGCTAAAATCATGTTAAGCAACGTTCAAAAGACAAATTCTGCAGCTGAAAGCAGCTGCCTTACGAATTAATACTGCGCTCGAAAGCACGCAACACTTTTTCGCTACTGCCTTTGTGGCTCAGAAGAAGAAGAAGCATTGACAGAAAACTTTATTATTTAATAACTTCCATGTTTATCATCCGATTTTACTCACATTTTCAGAAAACGTCCGCAAATGCCTACTTATTTATTTTATCTATTTACTTTAAGCCAAAATTACTACTATAGCTTATATAAAGTTTTACGCTTTTCGGGGCGGAAGTGGGCGTGGCCAAATTTTAAAACAAACTTGATCTGCGTGCAACAGATTCCAATGTTGTCACCAAATTTGGTAACTCTAGCTCTTATAGTCTCTGAGATCTGTTGTTTCACACGGACAGACGGACAGACGGACAGACGGACAGACGGACAGACGGACAGACGGACATGGCTAAATCGACTCGGCTGGTGATGCTGATCAAGAATATATATACTTTATGGGGTCGGAGATGCCTCCTTCTGCCTGTTACATACATTCTCGATTGGCACTAACTTATAATACCCTTGTACCCTACGGGTACCGGGTATAAAAAGTAAAAATAAAAAACGAGGAAGGAAGGAACTTGGATAATGACGAAGTTTGAACACACTTTTAATTACTACAAAAATTATATTGTAGATTTTCAATGATTTAAAGTAGGCAAAATTTTTTAAAGAAATTTTATTCATATTTAATCTTACTGCTTAAATTCTTCAAATCAACTTTAAAAATTCTCTTAACTATCTACATTTTGTTAACAATTTTTTAATTATTTATTTAGCCAAACTCCAGCTTATTTAAAACCCCCAAAATTTAGTATATAACCATATAAAATATTGAAAAAAAAACGACACAAAGTCGAAGCTGCCTTTTGCTCAGTCGGTCGCGTAATTTTGTTTTTGGAGTCCACTTGATTAGCACGCTCTGAGCCATGTTTAGACGTGGGCTGTTTAACCAAACGGCAGCCACTCTATACACCCGACCTGGCCGACCACCGACCAATCCGTCGTCCAATCCAACAAGAGCGCCGATATTGGCGGCGGCGAACAGAATTCAGCTAAAGACCGCACTAAAGACTTTGACGCAAAAAACGTGCGAGTACGTGCCGCTGATTAGTAAAACAAACAAATTAAATTGGTTTCTGCTTCGGCCAGTTTTTCTTCTTTCGGCTTTGGGCTAAGAGCTAGGCCAAAAGAGAGCCAACGAAAGAGACTTGTTGGGTTTGCAAAAGAGAAAAATTAGCAAAGAGAAAAGGTTGAAACCCACCTGGGGAACACAGATGTTAAAATATTTAACATAATTTTAGCAAACAATATTTAAACAATAAAACAGCTGATCTATAGATTCGATTTAGGGGCACAAGACTTGTTTCAAACATTTGGGTAAAAAAAGAGATTAAAACTTGAGCAAATATTCACACCATCAGCTTGGGAAATTTCCACTAAATTTATACCCAAAGTTAACCAATAAGCCATAACCTAATCCCTACGATCTACAACATGAATCACTACTTCCTGAACACTGACCACTTCCTGATCCTTTTTAAGGGTTACAACGTACTTAAAATAGCCACGCGGCATAATAACTGGCCAATTCTCTGGGACAATTGTAACGTCCTTCATATAGTAGTCACCCTTGGGTATGGGGCAAGATTGATTCTGGAAGGGCAGATCCGTTTTTTCACCATACGGCATACTGGCCGTGAGATAAAACCAAAAGCCAGTGATGGCCTTGCAAAAGGACTGCTGGCGGACCACGAAGGGCGTTTGCTTGAAGTTCCCGCTGCCGAAGGCATCGTTGTAGGTCTCTACGCCCACAGTGTGGTGTTCTATGTCAATATCCTCCTTGATGGTTACTGTGCCATTGGCCCGGTGCTCTCGTCCCAGAAGTCGTATGCGAAAATCCCAGACGGAGTTGCCCGTTGAGGTCCAGGAGGACAAACTCACCTCGTAAGGCACCGACTGGAATGTAGACTTTATTTAGTAGGTTTACCAATTAATTTCGATTCTGATTCCCTACAAAAGCCTGAGCTATCACTATTAGAAATAAATATATCCTTAATCCCAGCATGGTGAGATGGTTTCAAAAAAAATTACTATAATGGTGGAGTTTTTACTGGCTTTTGATATTTATAATGTTTTTGCTGTCAATTAAGTTGTACAATGTATATTAATTGCATGTCAAATGTGATAATAAAATATAGCAACAATATAATGTACAAACAAGATAAAGAAAGCTTACTAATCAAGTATAAGTTTAAATACTCTCACACCTTAAACTAGTTTTTTAGACAATATCGAAGCCTGAGGATGATTTTTTTCAGTTTTAAAAACGAACTAAAGGAATAGTAATATTTAAAAAAAAATAGAAGCAAAAGCATCTAGTGCTTGTATATATAAACTATCAATTTCAAAATGATTTGCTCGTCATTTTAAACAAGTAGGAAAGCTGCAGTCGAGTGTGACCGACTTTGATATACCCGGTACCCAAAGCATTGTGGGTGACATTGAATAGCACATGAACATGGAATGTTGACAAATGAAGACAAATGTTGCTAGAAACATGTTAAGCAACACTCAAGAGAGACAAGTGTTGCTAGGAACATGTTGATCAACACCCAACACAGACAAATGTTGCTAGGAACATGTTGAGCAACACGTACGTGCGCTCTCACCGTCTCTCTCTCTCTCTCTCTCTGTCTCTCAAGAAGAACAAAAGTATACACAGACACTTTATTGTTTAATAACTTCTATGTTAATCATCCGATTTTACTCAAATTTTGAACACGTCCGCGAAAATTACGACCATATCTAATATAAAGTTTTTATGATTTTCGGGGCGGAAATTTTAAATTTTAAATAAACTTGATCTGCGTGCACCAGTGAGAAACACGCGACAGGGATGACAGCGTGTTTGCATTTGTTTGCACTTTGACCAAAGTTAATCAATATACTTTTACCCAATCCAATCCTACGATCTGTAACACGAATCACTACTTCCTGAATACTGACCACTTCCTTATCCTTTTAAGGGTTACAAAATAGCCGCGGGCATAATAACTGGCCAATTCTCGGCACAATTGTAACGTCCTTCATGTAGTAGTCACCCTTGGGTATGGGGCAAGTGTGATTATGGAAGGGCAGATCCGTTCTTTCTCCATACGGCATACTGGCCGTGAGATAAAACCAGAAGCCAGCGATGGCCTTGCAAACGGATTGCTGGCGGACCACGAAGGGCGTTTGCTTAAAGTTCCCGTTGCCGAAGGCATCGTTGTAGGTCTCAATGCCCACAGTATGGTGTTCTATGTCGATATCCTCCTTGATGGTGATTGTTCCATTGAGCCGGTGCTCTCGTCCCAGAAGTCGAAGGCGAAAATCCCAGACGGAGTTGCCCGTTGATGTCCAGGAGGAAAAACTTACCTCGTAAGGCATCGTCTGGAGTAAAGAATTTATTTAGTAGGTTTACCAATTAATTTTATTTTTTAATCCATACAATAGCCTGGGCTTTGAGTATTAGAGAAAAAAATATCCCCAATACCAGCATGGTGGGATGGCTCACGAAAAATAACTATAATGGTGGAGTTTTCACTGGTTTCTGATATTTATAATGTTTTTGCTGTCAATTTAGTTATACATTGTATATTAATTCAATGTCAAATGCTATAATTAAATATAGTAACAATATAATGTACAAAAGCGATACAGATAAAGGAAGCTTACTATTCTAGTACAAGTTTTAATACTCTGGCAGCTTAAACTAGTTTTTTTAGGCAATATCGAAGCTTAAGGATGTTTTTCTTCAGTATTAATTAAAGCTAAAGGAATAATTATATTAAAAAAAAAGTAAAAGTAAAGGCAAACTAGCTTAAACTAAATTTAAAGCAATATCAAAACAAATCAAGTTTAAAATTTAAACTAAAGAATTATTCCTTTAGTTTTAATTTAAACTGAAGAAAACATCCTTAAGCTTCGATATTGCTTTAAAAATATTTACAAGCTAATATAAGTAAATTTGTCTTTACTACTATTTTTGGGTATAGTAATTATATAAATATTAATAATTAAATTATCATTACATGGCTTAATTTACAACTAGTATCATGTTATTAATTTGTACGATGGCATCATTTCAAAGCAAATTGCTCTTAAAACTTGGTAAATGGACATGTAATGCGGACTGGTTAATATTAAAATAAATAAATAAAAGATTAACTCTTTTGACCATCAAGGTCCACCACATCCAAATCGATTTGATCTTTGCGAATACTGGTCTTGGCTTATTGGCTTATTGGCTATTGGCAGGCACCTGTGGCTCAGATCTATGAAATGAAATGAATATTTATATAGGAATGAGAATTGCATTGTTATGAGTAGGCAAAGCTCTAGCGCATTCTTGGCTTTATGGCCTGGTCCGTGTGGAATAAGGGTGCAGAGGGAGAGTCTGTCAGGTGGCTTGTGTTAATCCAAGCCAAATCAATATGCAGGTCGCGGCTTTGACTCAATTCTTATTTTGCCCGAGACGTCATTATAAACCGCAGCGTTTTGGGTACAGAAAGAAGGGGGTTTGCATGGGCTAAGCCCATTACTGGACACCAGTTGGATAACTGCTGGCGATGCTGCTATGGATACACTGAAAAAACTAAATTGAAATAGGAAAACAAAGGTAAATGGAGTTTAAACTCCAAACAAAGCCTTACTTTCCAACATTTTGTAGTAAAAACTGTAGGAAAACTTCTTAAAAAATTCCTTTTATGATATGGTTTTCTTTCAGTGTGCTGCTCCCTCTACTGCATTGTTCTCGGTGGCGTTCTTAACGAGCGCAGCATGCAAAACAAGGCACAAGACGCCATTTGGCCAACACACACACCGAGGGAATCGCAGAATCGCTTTTATGGCCGATGCGCCCCTTGCATGACAATCGGACCTGACTTGACTTGGGTGCCCAGTGGCCGTTCCAATCCCAGTTCCAGTCCAAGTACCAGTCCCAACTGGGTGACAACTGTGACTCTGTGAGTCCCCGTGCCGCTGCTGCTGTCTGATTGTGCGCACGCGCTCATAATCAAAGAGTGTCTTCCCCTGCTGGATCTGAATCTGATTCACCCTTCAGCCGGCGTATTATGATGGATGGAGCGTTGGCGAGTGATTCGCCTTGACGTTGATGCGCCATCAAGGAAAATTATTGCGTGCGCGCAATTAAAACTAAAATAAAGTTGCAAAAATATGAATCCAAATTTGCATGTCGCCATACATGTGGCCGAGCCGAGTGCTTATAATATCTGGACAATGCAGTCGCTTCAGTTGGATGAGTCAGTTAGAGTCGGGGCTTGAGCGATATTCAAATGACTAGTGAGGTGACTGAGTAAAATTTTTGGGGCTTAAGATCTTGAGCAAATATTACCTCATAGCATGGCTTAAAAATATACAAATTTATATATTTATACTACTAATTTTTATCTTAAATATTACAAAATAATTCTAAGATAAAAGTTTCCTATTACATATAGGATAAAAATGGCTAATAATACCAAAAATACCCTAAAAGGTAATAGAATTTCACTTAGCATTACTTTTATGTCAACTTTATTCCCCAAGAGCCTGTTTCTACCCTCCCTGTCAAAATTGTTCTGTCAGTTAAGGTTCAGGTTAAGAAAATTTTCTTATCTCCCGTGTAAATGTGAGAGTCCCTGTAAAATCTTTTCCGGAAGGCAAAAGAAAAATCTGATTTCCGTTACCGATAGATTTACAGCACTTTTAAGTGGTTCCGATAACCAAAGCAACCGTGTATTTGCGCCTTACAGCACAATTCGGTGCTTAACAGCAATAATCGATATTTAGCAGAGCAGTTAACAGTAATATGTTATTCTTTCACGTTTAGATAAATTTAAATTGTATAAAAAGAAACCCGATTTGCTATACGATAAGTTTATCTGATCATCTATCTGGACAGATAGCTGCAAGCCACTCTATATAAATAAAACCACGTCCCCCTTAGACAGTATAAAAGTATTAATTCCAAGAGCATTATATTATTCTTTTAAGGGATTTGTTTTTATCCCTTTGCCATATTTTTTTTCCCAATTTTAAATACTTGGATTTACCATTTGCCATATTTTTTAACCCAGTTTTAAATACCTTGATTTACCTTTATTTCCCAATTGTAACCAGAACCCCATTTGTTTTACTTTTTCCAATTAATATTCTTTTCAATTTAATTGGGGTTTAACATGCACAAAAGACTTTGGACCATTTTGCTTCTTTTGCATGTGAAATTCGCTTCATTTGACTATTTACTTTGCGGGGCTTTAATCTGCTCACGTTTCAGTTGGCTGGAGGAGCACTTTAAATGGGAAATATTGTGCATATTGTGCAATCGGCTTTTATGCTGAGGCTTTAATCCATTGCTGATTCAATTTGTTAAATGTCTGTATGTGTTCGTACCAAATAGTTGGGCAATGAAGCGTACAACTTTGGCTGCCTTTTTTTAGGTTTTTTTTCGCTTTAAAATTTATATAGGTTGTATTTTTAATGCGACGAATGTTTCACTGGATTCCGAGAGAGAGCGGAAGCGTGGCAGGATGGGGACAGCCCCCTCGGACTCCGGCGCTTAACGGCGACATTGTTGACATATCTGGACACTTGGATCGCGTCGCATCGGGGGGGCGCGATGTTTGTGCCACGATATGTTGCCAGTTTCATTTTATATATTTATACACATTTGTGTTTATTTGCCAGATTCGCTGCCTTTGAATTTATGGAAAGGGAGTGTGGAGTGTGGAGGACAACTGACAAACAAGCCTGAAAGGTTGTCAGCGATACTTTATCCAGCCAAACGGTGTCAAACATAATTTATTCAGGCAAATGCGTGTTATTAGTTCGGGATAAGAGGAAGTAATGTTACATGTTCTGTGATTTTAGGGACATTTATGTGTTAAATAGAAGAATCTAAGGAGAACATAGATATACCTAATTTTTTAGTCATAATAAACTCAAAGATTCAACTAATTCCTTAAACAAACGTTTAAAAAACAAGTTGTCTTCCCCAAATTCATGTTTACCTGGTTTCCTAATAGCTTTTACCAAAACTATTTGTTTTCAAATAGTTTAAGCTGCCTCAGCTTTTGAGCTTGCTTCAATTATTCATCTTTAAATTGAATTACAGCCCCACAAAACCGGCAGCTATCGCTCACTCGACAGAAAATTTACATGGCTAAACATCTATACAAGCAATCAAATTATAGAGCAATTTGAGACAAGTCCCAGCTACGTTTTGGGGCTGTCAATATTTCATATTATTATCGATTTTATATGCCCAAGTACGCATACGAAAGCAGCACGAAAGCAGTGGCAAATCATAACACATTCTGGCCTGGGCCTGGGCGCACTAAAGATGGATATCTGACAAAACATATTGCCGCAGTAACAATATTTTGCTTTCCAGGCCAAGCTTTACCGACTGACTGACTGACTAACTGACTGAGTGACTGACTGGCTGACATCAAAAACTGAGGGAATACTTTGAGGCTGTTTATCGCAGACATCAGAGAGCAGCAGCAGCAGCAGCCTTAGTTTCTCGGCATCAACAACAGCGGCCCAAAGCCGCAGGCAAGCACGCGTTCTCCAAATATTTATGAGCCGCAAAAATAAAAGGAGAAGGAGAAGGTGGAGGAGGTCGAGGAGAACCAACTGGAGGCAAGTGATTTACCGAGCTGAGCTTCAAGTAGCCGGAGCAGCTGTCAATCAGCCTGCAATCAGCCTCCACTTTAAGCCTATAAAAACGTCTGCAGTTAGCGGTAAAGCAAAGCCAAAGCCCAAAAACTGAAAAAAACCATCAAAAAATATTGTATTGTATGTAAACCGAGCACAAAAAGTAAAAGTGGCTTACGGTAAAAAACAATCCAACATCCAGCAGCGAGAATTTCATATAGCCGCACCCAATCTCCATGAAATGGAGACGCGTCCCAAGTGTACAGAGACAATTAGTGACCTCAAAAACGTTTTGCAGTTAAAGATTTTTTTCTTTCAACTCTGCAGTTGATCTTTTATGGGCGATCTTGGCGAGGAGACCTCATAATATCATCGGCGTCGTCGGCTGCATTTAGTTAATGAGATCTTAAACATTGGCGGGCCCGGGATTTTCACTTCCCTTATAGCAAACAAGACGTGATCGGGAAGAGAGAGAGACACAGCCTCAAATGTGTTGATTGGACACAGGAGGTAATATATATTATTTTTATTCGCACAGTTGAGGTGGAAATAATAGCAGTGATAATGGAGACTTTCTTATAAATATTAAATAAAAAATAAATGATATAAATCGAAGGATCTTTGTCCAAAGACAACCTGAAATTTGTTGTAATTTCTCTCCAATAAACCTCATCATTACCCTTTTTTACTGACAATCACCCTCAACATTTTATGACGCTGAATTCATACTTGGGAATTTTAGGCAATCAAGCAACCACCGACGTAACACACTATATATGTTTTTCGTAATTATTTTGTGGTGCTTGAGCTTTTGGTTATGAATACCTTATTAAAGTCTGTTAGCCTAACCTTTTTAGGTCCGGCTTCTGGCCTCCCTGTTAAAATTTCCCGGCCAGATAAAGTTCCGGCTAAGATAAATTTGGTTCTATATAGTGTAAACCCAAACTCCCCGTAAAATCTTTACAGGCCCGCAAAAGAAAATCTGATGTTCGATAGTAAATTAAAGAAAAAGACGAAATTTACAGCACTTTTGAGAGGTTCCGATAACCAAAGCAACCGAGTATTTGCGCCTTACAGCACAATTCGATGCTTTACAGCAATAATCGATGGTTAGCAGAGTAGTTAACATCAATATGTTATTCTTTTACGTTCAGATAAATTGTAGAAGAGCAGAAAACCGGTTTGCTTTACGATAAGTTTATCTGGGGATTTTCTTTTTCGGACAGATAGCTTGCATGCACTAAATCAAGACCCAATATTAAATGCATAAACCGAAGAATATTTAACTTAAGAAATATAAAAATATATCAAACTTTAGTGCTATTTTTAGCAACAAAGCTGTATATTCAAAGGGTGCGGCTGGTCTGTTGGTTTCCCCGAAGAATGGTCATCCAATTTGGGATATTGGTCACGCTGACAAATTCTACCTGGCCAGCCAGGTAAAAGGCCAAAGGGAACCTAATGGAAGATGCTGTCTCTCCTTGTTTTTTGAGGGTTTAGCAGACTTTTAATGGCTCTTCTTAAAAATAATTTAATTTATTATTTATAATAAATTATAATTTATTATACATTTTGGATGAATTTTAAGATTTCTTGGTATCAATTATAAAGAATTATTTTTATTTTAAATAATATTTAATGTTAACTATTCTGTAAAAAGTCAATTGCAATTTTTGTTTGCCAAAAATATTTTAAAATATGTCTTGTAAAGGGTGCTTTTATTAAAAGGTTATAAAATACCTCGCTATACGGCCGCTCTTTCGCTATAACGACCCTCTTAAATTACGGTTATGGAATAATTTATCCATTATACGGCCTTTTGGCAATCCAGAGCAGGTTCCGTGGCCTTAAAGCGGGTAGAACTAAGAAATACTGCAATTTAGATTAGAATCACCTAAAAAAAATACGTATTTAGGCCGTAAAGCGAGGAAAACTAAAGAATACTTCAATTTTGATTATAATTACCAAAAAGCAAGTTAACGTTTTGTTTAAATAAATATTTTAGTAATAATTTTTATAATTTTGGTGTAAGTACTTTTGTATTTATTTTGAGTTTTTTTGGTCTCAAAGTAAGGAAAATACTTAATCTTAGAATATTCAAGAAATCCGTACTCAAAATGAGAATAGTACGAAGTTGAGTACGTGGATTCTCAATTTGCGGATCCCATAATTCTCTCTGTGTAGGCTAAAACTGTCTTGTTATATTAAAAATCCAGTAAGTAAACTTTTTATCCAGAACTCCCTTCAAAACGTTGAACTCTTATCCCTAACACGCAGCTTTATTTAATAAAACCCCGGTCGTAAGGTTAAAGCAAAGTGCACCGGCATCGTAACCGCAACAATCTGGTCTAATCTGGCGAATCGAGACCTAATTTGGAATTGAAATAACTTCCAACTATATAACTTTTATGCATCCGCTCCTTTTATTAGTTTACACCCCAGCCATAAGGAAGCGATATACCCAGATTACGTCACTCCGCCGCTTCGAAGGACACAACATTGTTGGCGGCGGGGCGGCCTTTAAAACCGGAGGAGATTATATGACCAGACCTAGTCGGGACGACTAAGCTGCACGACGAAACCCATAATATCCCTCTGCAGCAGGCCATAAAAAAAGGGGGCAGAGCAGAGCAAATAAAATGCCCAAAGACTTGCGGCTCAGGTGTGTGAGCAGACGAAAACCAGGGACTGACATTTGTTTTTTACCTCTCCTGCGGTGGTTTTTTCTTTTCCTTTTTTTTAACGCTCGGAAACGGATGCGGATACGGATGCGGATGTCTGCCATAAACGAGCTCATTAGTAGGCACAATGTGGCGTGGCTAATGTGCCTCAATAGATACTCCGCCGGCATTCCATTCCTCAAGCGTTTGCTCTGGAGTTGAGCTCTTGTTTTTTGGCCACAGGGAAATCGGCAGGAGGAGGAGCACGTTAAAGCGGACTTTTACAGCAGTTTTAAAGTCGTAAACACCCAATGAAAATTTAATGACGCCGGACAGGTTGTGGCCCCTAAAGCGAGTCCGAGCAGAGTCCAGAATCTGCAATCTGAGGAGAGCCAGCAACGATTTTCGAATCCTGTTTAAAGTTGAAAAATCCAGGGGGCTTATTGATTTTATTTTCCCTTTTTTTCAGCCGCTGCCGATGCTGTCCGTTGCTGACGCTCGTTTCGTTTGATTTTGGACAGTTTAATGCTCCATTGAATGGTGGAGGAGGAGGAGAAGTTGCCCCCATGGGATGTCCATGTTTATGCCTGGCTGCTCCCGTTACTGAAGGCAGCTTTTCCTCTGTGCGAAGGATGCACACGAACATCCTTCGCCCTTTAGGAACATTCGATTGGCAACTTTGTTTGGCAAAATTGTCTCCTTTCGCAGAGGGAGAGGTCCTGTCGCCTGCACATTTCTCCTTACTTAACCCAGCCTTTCTCTATTTCTCCTTCTCTTGGCTGCTGCTTGAAATGTCAATTGCGCTTATTAAGGGAAAAGTTCACTGCGCTCTAAGCGGGATTTGGGTCCTAGAGATGGTCGCTATTCTAGGAGGCAGAACCAAAAATAATCGAGGAAGTCGATGAATGTTGTATCCGCGGAGTCAAAATAACTCCTAGGTTTCTATGTAATAAAAATACTTAATATTTGTAATTCGAGTTGAATATGGCTCGGACTTTGATTAAACTTTGAACATAAATACAAAATATCACAGCAAATATTTAATAAATTATCCTTCACCTCTCACGCAGCCATCTCTGATAATAAGGGATAGCTAAGTACCTGAAGGCTGTTTGCCAGGCTGAATAACAAAAGTGGAAAACATCCCGCCACTTGACGGAGGTGTTTTCGAAAGTTGTTCAAGTGTGTGGCATAGGCCGCAAAAAGGAACCCAAGGAGCTGAACAGGAGATGCTGCTCCTGCTGCTCCTAAGCTCCTTCCAATAGAGGCCGGATTGCCAATGCTGCTGCAGCTGTGACAAACCTAACTAAGATGTTTGCTTGTCTACTAATGACAGCTCCCAGCAGATGGCTGTTGTCGTCGCACAGTTAATTCCTCTCGGGCAAAAGCATTTAGGCAATCAAATTAGTCTAAGCCAAAAGCTTAAGGCCAACTAATAGACATGGACGCAGGCAGTAGCTGCGGCAGACAGCTGGCCAAAGATTCCTTGACAGAGATTACGTATACGACAGATTGTCTTTAGGGTGCCTTCGGCGAGATTTATCTGCTTTAGACGAAATGACAGTCCAAGCTGTGATTGAGAACCGGCAACTTACGACTGAAAATCGTCAGAGGTAGAGTAAATCAGGTAAAATATGTGGCTCGATTTATTAGAAAATGCAAATTGCGCCTAAAGGTGGTGCCGCAGCTTAATTAAAAACTGAGCAGGCTGCTTGCACAGGGAACGAAATGAATTTAAAATGTTTTATAAGAGCGATTTAATTTAAATAACAGCAAGAATTTCAAATACAGATTGGTTTTTGCATAAATAATTAAAAATATGTATGAAATATACCAAGTATCGAATTTATATTCATTATTTTCTATTAAATTCATTGAGAAATTAATCAACCAACTAATAACTTCCAAAAAATAATTATTTATTTAATATTCCTGCTCTTTATTTAGGGGCTTCACTTTTCACTACTATTTTCAACAATTTGCTCTTTTTTTTCCCAAAAAGCTGTCACTTTTAATTAGTTCCATCTACATGTATTTGAATTTCGTTTATTCGCTTATGCATATATTTATTTTATAAGTAATTGCGTAGTTTTTGTGTAGCGATTTGCATATTTATTGTTGCCAAAAATGTTGCTGAGCATCACATCGAACGAATCGCTAAATACGAGCTGAATATTGCATTTTATGCGATTGAATAATTTGTATTTAAATCGTTTTGGGTTGAATGACCGCAAATAGCTAAACAAAAAGTGTTTATTTTTTGTTTTTTCTTGCTTAAACGATTTTGTTGTTCGCCCGATAAATGTCAGCGGGGATTAGATGCAAAACAAATACATTTTTGTGGAGCGGAGTAAATACAATAGCGCTGCTCCTCTTACGAGTGTGCTCAACACGGCGTATGATTAATCAGGCAGCGACTAATGCACTTAGCGAACAGGGCTATGACATTAAAACTTAAGTGTTGCCCGCACTTAATTTAAAATGCATGTTAAAACGCCATTAAGTCGAAGCAGGAAGTGCCGAAGCGAGCACACCGAGCTTTACTACTCTGTTCTTCTTGGCGATGATCTGACCCGCGGCTCCGGGTCCCAGGTCCAGGGGCAGTCCGTAAGCGTGTATTGAACCCAAGCGGAGACAAGGCAATTGGCTGGCTCATCCTCATCATATCATATCATGTCACAAATGCAGCCAAGCGTTGCATATAAATTGCCAAAAATTATGAAAATCCGATGCCTTAACAGGTAGCTCTAATTACAGGGTTCACAGCTCATATGACTAATTACGTTTTTTTTGCGCTTTTATATATTTTCGGTTGCTCTTTTGTCTGCCACTGCATTTGTCAGCCAGCTGGAGCCGAGCTCTTGAACCCCGACCACCTCGTAAACAAGTCGAAACAATTAAAAAAAAACTGCCTTAAAATACAGAGCAACTTGCCAGCCCGCCTGCGATTTGTACGATAAAAAGGGGCGAGCGAAGAATTTTGTTCGTTTCTTGTTTCCCCGAAAAACACGAAAATTACCTGTTGGCGACTGTCAGTGTGAATTATTGAAAGCTTATACTGCACACTGTCGAACTTCTCAAACTCGCTCTCCTTACAGAAGTAAGGTTTGGCTGTAACTTGAACGGAAGCAAAAAAAAATACGTAGAAAATAAAATAGTCTTTTCTTAGGCATTAAAATACTTTTAAAAATAAAACATTATACTCACCTGATGAAATAAAAACTTAACCAGTAAGCTTGTCTAGTAATTCCTCCTAGAATTTAACAGCAAATTAACTAATTTATGGGCTTCCTACAAAAACTTGGTAATAAATATACTTCTCCTGTATTTTTATTTTCGGTGCTTTTCCCCGACGATGTGTAAGTTTAGTTTTTGTATCCCTGAGCACGTGGTATTTTTTAAAAAAAAAAAAATATTAAAGAACAAGAAATAATTAATGTAGAGCAGGGTTGCCCTAAGCCCCGCATGGCGTATCAGCCAATTTCTCAGCTCAGTCTCTGCCCGCACACGGACAGTATGGAACAATGCTTATATTCCATTCTAGAATCTGGAACAGGGTTGCCCATAGCCCTGACTCGGGGAGTCATTACATTTCTCTGTCAGCCTCTGTCGGCACATGCACAGTATGCTAACAAATAAGAACGCACCAAAGCGTTCGAATTGCATTTGTGTGGCTAAATCTAGCCCTTTTTAGAATTAAAAACCCTTAAGGGTCTAATTTTCCAGTACTTTTTTAAGACGTTCTTAATATATTTAAAATAAATAACTAAATTACCACGAAGGTTAAGTCGCTCCTTACACAATCTCCGTCTGTAAACTCTGTTGCCTGGGAACAGTTGCCGCTTCGCCCAGGTGGGAACAGTGTAGATCGAACATGTTCGATCGCAACACCACCATAATGATCTTCGCAGCCGCGGAGCAACCTTGACCTGGTTCTTGGATCTCGAAAAGGGGCGACAGCGCCACATGGCAGTCGCAGACTCAGCCGCAGCCGCAGCAACAAATTGCAGTTGTCTTTGGCCAAAAGCAGCTAGCTCAGGAGCTGAACGAACAGGTTTGCCGCTTTTTTCCCACCACTCGGCCGTGCTGTGCCGTGTGCAATTACCTGCTTTTTGCAGCTCTTAACTTGGGCACCGCCCGCGGGGCACTCACGCAATGTGCAACAGCTTTTCGGTGGGCGTGGCGCGGCACGTTAAGTTAAATAGGTTTTTTTTTGGCGGTCAACAGGTTGTACGTGCGTGTAAGGCTGCGGGGGCGTGGCTGTAAATAAATAAATACAGACAGCAGTTGGTAAAAGAAACCTAAAAAGGAGCTAGGAATCATGATCATACCATAATAGAGGACTTGGTGAAATTTGAACGACGAATTCTTTGAGGTAATTAAGTTATATATTATCTGGTAACATTATTCTCGCCAGAAATTCACTAGTGAATCTTTCTGTTCTTTGCCTGCTTTAATTGCGATTTAAGAACCAAAGCCAATGAACTCCTGGCTTGAGGGGATAATTAGTCAACAGTGTTGACTCATAAATACTTATATTTAACACCAATTAACTTTAAAACGCACGTGAATCAACAAATTACAGCGATTTTAAGACGAGAGAAGAAAGTACGCAAACTTAATTCGACAGAGTTGCCAGATCAGCAGCTTTGATAATCAGTGCAGCCACTTAAGTGTGGTGAGTTTGTCAATAAATGCTTTAACCCATTTATGCCCGAATTAAGTGGGACCAAATAAAAAACAATTAAACCCCATTAATAATTAATAGGAGCCCCAAGTAACGTTTATTCCGATTTTCGATACTCTGAGTCCTTTGGTATGTCCTTGAAAGAACAAAAATAAGGGAAATCCCCCGTAAAAAAGAGTTCACCAAAATTTTGAATCGTAGCCGAAATTGAAATGCAAAGTCAATGTTGCCTAGAGTCAACAGGTGTCCAGTTATTGCAATTTTGTATTAAAGGATATTGATAATAATCTTAAAGTAAAACCTTTAATCAAGCTAAAGTAAAACCATCGCAAAAAAAGCTTATCTTTAAAATTTGAATTTAAATTCTTAAAGCTTTCAGAAAAATGTTTCACGTAAATATAGCTTGTGGGTTCCTTTGTTTAATTAAGAGCCCTAACTGGCTGCTCGCCTTAACCCTTTGCCGCCCCCATAGCCCGCACATACCACAGCAGAGCATACTTGGGAGCGCAACATGTTGGTGTCGGGGTGTTGCTGCTGCTGCTATTTTTTTATTTTATTATTTTTTTTATGCTACGCCTGCGGCCGCTTTGAAAGGGCTTTTGGGGTTTGAGTCTCTGGCCCTCTGGATTTTAATGGCTGGTCCTTCAATTAGAATTGTAATTGTACAGCAAGTGTGCCAGCGACTCGACTGGTGGTCGCCGGGTGATTTCCCTTATCTCTGGACAATTTTGCATTCAAAATGTAAATTAAATTTTAATTTTTCACCCTTTATTTCTTGGTGCTGTAATATGGATGCACGGGAAGAAAATAATAAACATATTAAATAATAAATTAATTACCTTTCGGATTAGATTATGCCATCTAAAACCCTTCTAGTCAAAATATTAATAGGGTTTCCTTTAATTAAACATAAAATACACATTTATAAATATCTTTTTTAAAATATCCCTACTCAGAATTCATATATAATTTTATTATAGCCAAAAATAAATATTTTTTCATGGTAGTATGAAGCTTAAAAATATGAAATATTACCTTAATGGTTCATATTTCCATATAATTATATGTAAATAACCTTGATTGAGAACATTTTCGTTCTGTGTGCTAATTTGAAATGGAAATTTTTGGAATATTTCCAACTGGGGACCAGCAGCGTGCAATTGTTTTTCCAGTTTACCCTTCGGTAAGACGATCTTTCGTTGTTGTTGTTTTTGTTGTTGGCATTGCCTCGTGCTTGTCACCGATTTCTTGCGCTTTGCCCATTAATTTGCAGTACAAAGAGCCTCCGAGAGCCGGAGCCGTCAAGTTAACCGGTTTTTGCGAGAGCTTCGCATCTAATACCAAGTTCAAGGTCGAGTCCGAGACCGAGACCGAGAGATCGCAGTGCATCGCAAAGGTGTGACTATATAGCCGCCAAGCCAAGTGTCGGGCCAAAGCCAAAGCCAACCCAGGCAACGTCCAATCCAACAAGCCATTCGGCCAAGTTCTAACCGGCGACACTGGAGAGAAAAGTCTGTCTATAAAAGGGTTAATTATAAAGTAATATATATATATATTTTTTATTAAATATTTTCTTTAACAAATTTCTTCTTTAAATTGTTTATTTTAAGCTGCTAGGAAATGCTAAGATCCTTTAAATTTTCTTGAGTCTTTTAACCGATAAAAAACTTTGCTAAAAACGTCTAGGAAGGGTACAAATTTATTTAATTAATAAAAAAAGATCCTATAACAGGTTTTTTACATGAAAATTTCACAGTTTCCCCAAATTCTAAAAATAAAACAAATTTAAGCACTAAGTCGTCCTTAAAATTAAAGGAAATCATTTAGGAAAAATCTTTCTATAACACAAACAAATAATTGTTTGATATTCTAAGCCATATATTATTACAAATTAAAGTGCACAACTTTGTTAGCTTTCTTAATTACTGGTCTTGGATTTTCAATGATCGTTATTCTTTGTAAAATATATATATTTTGCTCAGTGATTCGCAAGCTTTTCAATTTGTTATGGTGGGCGGTGGCAGGCGCGACTCGCGTACCGCATTCTCATTCCCCGGTCATTCAAATCTTGCTTAATTATACAGTGGGTAAGTCTAAACAGCTTTTGTTTTTGTTTTTTATTCTCTTTTTATTTTTGCAACTGCAATTGAAAGATTTTTCCCACGAATCGCGAATTTCCATTAAGCCATTGGCTTTGAAACGTCAAGTGCTTGGCCACGAGAACCGAATACGGCACGTTTTCCAATTGAGCAGCGTCGAAGAATGCTCTCCACCTGAAGGGTACTTCCCAATATAAATATTTATTCGACAGGTAATTTTGGGATATGCAGCAAAGACAAAAGAATAGCTCAGGTTAGTGGGGAAAGGTGCATTCAAATGGCTAAAATTATAGGTTCTATGGGATCGTTAAGGGGGAATCAAATCAGAAAGTATTAGTTAACTGTTTAGATAGAATCTGTAATCGTTATGGGGAAATCAAATTGGAAAGTATAATTTAACTATTTATAAAGAATCTACAAACGGTAGTCTTAAATAAGCTGGATTTTTTGGGTTTTATAACACCTAAGCTAAGCTTATTAAATACTTCCAATACTCTTAGCTTATTCAATACTTCCACTTGAGTTTCTTGCTAGTATGAGTCTAGTATCAGCCTTTTAATAGCAGCAATTTGTAAAATAAACCCTTCATATATAGAGATCAACAATTAATCAAACAATCAATCAATTCTCAAAGCTAACTATTAACATACAAATGCAATAATTAACTATTTAACAGTTCAGCATAGAAGGCCTTTTGAAAAATATTTAAAGTAACTTCTAGAGGTTTATCTAAGCTGTAATTATGCATCTATACATTTCCCATAAATCTGTCCCAAATTATTCGCCAAATTATGCACAAACAAGCCAGCTTTTCACCTTTTCTCCCCCCAGTATGTAGAACACAGAGAATAATCGAAATCCAATCGCAAATGCTGCCAATTCGAATCTCTCAACGGGTTGAACACAAATCACATTAAAAGCCAAACCAAAAACACTTCCGACTTCGAACGCAGAACTGTGGGACGTGTGGGAGTGAGTTCAAATATTGATAAATGACCGGATTGAGCTGCAAGGAGTGAACTTTTTGAGTGGCCACATGTGCTGCAGCTTGATTTATGAACGCGCCCCGCAAAGAGTTTGGGGTGGTTCATTAAGACCTCTTTTGATAAATGCGATAGATGTATAATTTGCATTTAGAGCTGGCTAAATGTTCCGGCTCACATTGCTAGCACATCCATTTGATTCCATCTGAGCCATCCACTTTGTAATTATAAAGCCGGAGCTATGCCCCAGAAACCCAACAGCGTTGCAACGGAAGCTCAACCAAAAACAAAATGAAAGAAATCAAATCCCCTAAAAGCC
>CM024334.1:4936035-5135207 GCA_014170255.2 Drosophila triauraria | reverse complement strand
ATTAGGCTAATCTAGATACATAATTATTATTTAGGTGTTGCCATCTTCAAAAGTATGCCTTATACCATTAATAATCTCTCTGCAGAGACTTGTGATTCCGGAAGGGGAAAACAAAATAATCAAAGGAGAGAGCGCCACGCTGCTGTTGCTGCTGGTGAAACTGGTTGATCCTAAGAGCTATGAGCTTAAGACTGAACGATGTGTATGTGTATAGTATTTATGCTGCCTGAATACCTGGATTGATTGAGCTCCTCGTTCGTGTATAAAATATGCTCATGTTCAGCGAGGGAACTTATTTACAATTAACAAACTTAGGCTATACAATTCGCATCAGATATATCCAGACAGATATATGTATGTTGGGTTGAATCGATGTCTTATAAAAATAGGCGCGTTTTTTAAAAAAAATGTTGATATATAGAACTCTGACTGATATAACATGATCATACGGCTACGGACTACGTACGGTATATAATCGATATATATATATATGTATATATTAACGCGCTGTGAGACTTGAGTTAGTTATACAATTGTATTATGGATACTTGGGTCCATACTAGGCAACGTTTGTGTTTCGATTTCCAGTGCTAACAAAATACTTCAATATCTTTATATATATATCTGTTATATATACGCTTAAGCACTAGTGTTTCTATCGGTGATAACTTTCGTATCGTTCCCAGGTCCTCGCACTATAAAAACGGCGACTTGTTGGTCTTGTGCGATCTGGCCCTGCCGGGATTAACCTTGCACTTGAGCTGGGCAATGAGGTCGGAGATTTTTAGAGCCGGGCCCACCTTCATGCCCAGCAGCGGCATTATGTCGTCCTTGGTGAGCTGCAGCAGTCGCTTGCCATCGATCTTGTTCCGGCTAAAGGTGTCGCAGTGGGCGGTGCAGTCGTTGACGCGCAGGAACTGCGACACATCGTACACGTTCCACGAGTCCGGCATCAGCTCCAAGTGCGCCTCACTCGCATCGATGTCGGCCAGACGCGGAATGTACTTGTTATTCGACGCAGAGGAGTTCTAGAGAGAATAGGGATAAACAATTAGTTTATAAAAATCACTAAGCTCGGTTTAGGGGACATGGGGTTAAGGCTGGATGAGGGGATGTTGGGTGAGGATGAGGCTTGGCAGCGTTTGTTGCAAGTACCAAAAATAACAGTGCGTAAAAATAATATTATATACAAATTGGCATTGGTAACGATGTACGATTTCGGTTATATACATTTATGCAATTGTGTGACGGAGCCAGGGTACAGTGGTTAAGCTAGCCAGGTTTAAACTGAACAAAATATGGCTATATAAGTTGATAATCTATCTGTAAGGTTTATAAATTATAAGCAAACACGAAAAGTTATTAATATTTCCTATTGAAAAATATCTTTAAGTATGGATGTTACTTTAAATCATTAAAATTAAAGCGTTATTTCAACTAGAATCTCTAAATTTCTTGCTTTTCAAATAAATAAAACCACAGAGATCTAATCATAACCACTGTGCCTTGGTTGGAGCTCCAATTTAGATGCATGAGAGCTGGACACAGGCTAGTTGGCGGGCAGGCGAGCAGGCGGGCTACCGGTCTATCGGTCTGGCTAGATGGATGATGACTCTACGCACTATTATTCCGCTAAGTACTCACCGCAATGTAGCTAGTGGCTTTGCGGCCCACAGTTGGTGGCGCAGGTGATTTAGTAGTGGAAGATTTCTTTACCATTTTGTTGTTGTTGCCCGTGCCCGTGCCGGCGGCGGCAGTTACCATCGATGAGGAGGTGCCGCTTCCGCTGACCTGATCACTGGACGACTGCGTGGTGGACTGTTCGGACATATGGCTGGTGCTGCCGTCTCCATCGCCATCTGGATCGGCATCGGCGTCGGCATCCTCGTCCTCGCCCTCCTCCTCGGGCTGATTGTTCTCGTAGAAGGCAGCGTTGTGATGCTCTGGCTTCAGCTCCAGCTTGATGCTCAGCTTGGGCAAGTGCGGCGTGGTCTTCAGCGCGATGGTGCGGGGTTTGACTGGAATGGAGCTCGTTTTAGGTTCTTTCTGGTTGGAAAACTTCAATGACTCACCCGTTGGCGTGTTGTTGTCACTAGGCGGCTTGCCTCCGGGCGCTGCTTTCTTTGTCTTCCGCTTCCGCTGCACCTTGGCCTTGGGCGCCGGCTTGGGCGGTTGCTGCTGGGCCACCCGCGGCGGTCCCTCCAGCTTGTGGCCCACCAGGACACACCAGCCCACGGGGTATATGTCGGCAGACTCACAGTCCAACCACTGGTCGTACTCGTCCGTCCAGCCGTCAAAGTGCACTTTGAGCAGGCGGCCCACAACTCGCGCCACTGTAGCCACGCACACGAGCCGGGGGTCCATGAGGTCGGCACACTCCAGGCTCATGCCCATCTCGAAGCCATGGTCGGGCACCACGCGATGGAAGAGATGCTGACTGGCGGCCACTGCGCCCGTGTCGCGCAGGTAACCCTCCCAGGTGAAGGTCCGCGAGTCGTAGCCATTCGGCGGGGTCACTTGTATGTTGTTGGCTGTGCAAAAGCCAGCGGGGAAGATGCAGGGACTCTTCTCGTGGTAGCAGAACCTGGAAAGGCCAAAAGGGAAGTTGCTTTACTCGGCTTAGGAGCTTTAAAAGCTTTAACAGCTCACCAATCCGACCCAGAGGCATCTGGCTGATAGGAATCAATGCGTATCATCATGTAGCCAAACTTTAGGACCGCCATCACGCTGGCCGGGCAAATGGAGGAGAGATTGAGGGGATCCACGGCCTCGATCTTCATGCCCTCCACAAAGCCGTTGGTCTTGCCATCCAGGAAATACTCGTCGAAGGTAAAGTTCATCTTGAACAGCTCGATGGTGGCGTCGTCCTCATGGACCTCGATCATGGCCTCGCGACCAGCTGCGAGAGAGAGGTAATTGTCACAGTAAAGAGGTATTCCCTGGGCTCATGTCTCACTCATGCTCACTCACCCAACATCCGTTCGAGGTAATCCTGCGGGGCGGCCAGATTGTGACCCACTGTGGTGGCCCAGCCCACGGGGTGGATGATGGGCGAGTCCTCGTGACACCAGAAGCCATCGTCCGAGTCAAAGTAGCGCAGGAAGAGGCGCTTGCCCACGATCTTGGTGACGGTGGCCAGGCGCACCTGCGAGATGCGATCCTTGTCCACACACTCGAGATTCAGGCCCAGGCGGAAGCGCGACTGCAGGCTGTCGTTGATCTTGTTGTAGAAGTTGGAGGGCAGCGTGCGGGCGCCGGACAGGCGGCCGACCAGGAAATCCTTCCAGTCCTTGTACTTGTGCTCGATGGTGCGCGGCGGGATGAGTGGCTTGCCCCGGGTGGCGCACCAGCCCACCGAATGGACCTCGGCGTTGCAGAGATTCACCCAAAAGTCATGGGAGTCCGTGTCGAAGCCCTCGTAGCTCATCAGGGCCTTGTAGCCCTTGATCTCCAGTATGGTGGCCACCCAGAACGAGGTGGGCGTCTGGCCGGGCTGTATCACCTCGATGTTGTCGCAATCCGTGTTCTCCACCTCCACCTTCATGCCCACGCCCAGGTTGTCCCACACCTCGCAGCCGGGTGCATGGGGGAAGCAGGTCACGGGCGCTGCATTGAAGTTCTCCTTACTGAGGCGCGGCAGCCAGTCGTAGGAGTGCGTGGGATCGTACATCCGCCGCCGAATGCTGATGATCTTCTCCATTTGCGGACAGGGTGTCGGCAGGCGCTCGTACTTCGGGATCTGTGGCAGATCGTCCTGCGGATAGACGTCCTTGAAGAGTCTTAGGGCCTTGGGCGTGGGCGCTGCACTCAGATGATAGGCATTCGGTGTGGTCGCTCCTCCCTCTTCCGCTCCTCCGGGAGCGGCTGCATCGCCCACTGCGCCGCCATTCAAGGCAGCAATCGTCTCGTCCGCTGCCATTTGTACATTATTGGCAGCCGCATCGCCGCCCAGGGACATGGGCTCGCCAAAGCTATTCAACTGGGTGATCTTCGATTGATCCGTAATGCGGAATCGGTAATTGGCATTCTTGATGTGCGCCGCCTGCAAATCCAGCTCGATATCTGACTGTGTCTGCTGCTGCTGGACCTCTTCGGCGGCCTCTGAACTAGGTGCTCCCGGAACGGGGGAACCGCCCTCCATCTTGCTATTGAGGACCAGTGAATATAGCTCGCCACGGGCACAGGCCATGCTGCAAAAGCGTCTCGATTTCGTGTAGAAAGTGTGCTTTACTCCAATGGCTCCACAGCGCTTACAGACAGCTGGAGAAAGAGAGAGGAGGAAAAAGGATGCTGTAGTTACTAAATTTCAGAGAAAACTAATTAGTTTTATGATTAATTCTTATAGGTAATTCTACTCCAAGCCCTGGCATACAAACCCAAATTCTGGTTACTCAAAAAAACTAAAGAAAAAAGTAAACTAAAGCTAGGAGCAAGTAAAACTAAGAAAGCTTGGAATTTGTGGTGTAAGGTGAGTCGATAGAGGATAAAATAAGGAAACTGATATGTAGATCGTTTTTAATAAACGTTATTTGGTAAATTACATGATTTAAAGTCATAGAACTTAGCAAAGACCTTTAAATTCTGTTTATAAGTTGGTTTCTAGGCAAAGATTCAAGGCAATAGGGATTACATACGGCATGCCGCCCCTTTAAATCTCTCCTAGCTTCCAAAACCCCTCATATCGACCCACCCTACCAGGCTGTGTGTGTGTGGAGAGCAACCTTACCCATGCCATCTTTCTGTATGGGGATCACCGATGGATCTATGTTGCCCTTGTAGGCAATGGGGGTCTTCAGCACCAGTCCCGGCCTGTTCACCGGCTCGATCTTACGCGTCTTGCGCTGGGCGCGCAGCGATGAGGAGGAGGCGGAGGAGGAAGTGGAGGCAGCGTTGCTGCAGCTGGCAGCGTTGGTGGCGCTTGTACCCTTGGCCAGGCCATAGGTGCTACGTTGTTGCATTTGCTTGGGCCCCTCGGAGCTGACCATAATGTTGCCAAAGGCATTGGCCGGGGCCAAGGTGGTGCCCAGCAGCTTGTGATGCAGCAGGCCATCGCCCAGTGGCACCAGTAGGTCGTGCTCAACTCCGGAGACGCCTAGGCCGACGCCGCCGGGCAGCTGGGTCATGCAGGAGGAGGAGGACTGCGAGATGTCCTTGTCCGAGGAGGTCATGAATTCGGTGCCATCGTACGAATTGTTGTCCTCGTTCATCATCACAAAGTCGTCGATGTTGATGATCTCCTGCTTGGGCTCCAGCCCCGAGCCGCCATCGTCGTAGCCATCGTCCAATTGGCCATAGCCCTGATCATCATCGTCCACCACGCTCTGGCCAACGCCGACGCCTACGTCGACGCCCATCAGTGATGAGGCGTCCGTGGCCATGCCCACCATGCCGCTGGTGTCCACATCGGCGTCCATGACCTCGGCATAGTTCTGGAAGACGGCCGCCGCCGCCGACTGCTGGAGCAACTGCTGCTGCAGGCTGCCCATGTGGGCGAATCCGTACAGGTTGTTCGAGTTGGTGGCTATCAGGGTGCCCGGCTGCACGCCCAGCGCCGCAGCAGCCGCCGCCGCCTGGCCGGTGAAATCCCCCCCCATCAGGCTCATCATCGGATTCATTTCCTTTTTTTATCGAGCGAGGCGAGGAGGATGGTTGGTTCATTGGTTGGTTGAGGTTCACATTCATTCATTGGTTTTTGTGTGTTTTTTGTGTTTGTTGTCGAGTTTGTTTAAATTGTAACCAATACATAAATCATAGAAAAGAAAGTAGAAGAAATAAGTAAACGAATTCCAATTTTTGTACAACTGAGACAGACAAAAAAGATATTTGTGGTTGTGGTTGGCCAATCCCCAACAGAGAGTACGTATGTTAAAGCCTATGAATTTGGGTTTGCTTGCGACTCCGAGGACTATCAAATATAATGGAGATCTCTTAATTATATTTACTAGTCTTCGAATTGAGAGATTGGCTCGTAGTATCGGACCAAATTCGGAACTTGGAACTCACCAAAGTGGGCTGATGGTGTGCAGAGATGTCCTCCATGACAGAGAGTCCGACTGTGGGATGACCCAGTAGAGTGGCCGCATCCTCCAAGGTAATGCGCTCCGAGTTGTACTGACTGCTCATCCACATCATGCGCATTTCGGCCGGATTCATTCTGAGCGAATGCGAATGGATGGATGCTGGATGGCTTACTTAATTATAATAAAAACATTTATAAGACGACACAAGGGTTCCCTCTAGGGTTCTTCAAAAAATTATATTGCTTTTTATTGCAGTATCGCCTTCCTTCTTTTGTATTTGGAAGAATCGCTGAAAGGAGAGAGGGATTTGATAAATAAATAAAGTAATACATGGGAAAAAACAATAAGAAATATATTTTATACTTTTTATAACTTTTAGAAGCTTGAAATCCCTTAAATCTTAATATTTAATTTCAAGAAATTAAATTAATTACTGCCCTTTGTTAAATTTATTATAAAAACTTCTGGAACAAGTCACAAAAGGAATAAAACTTGAAACCTAATACAAATTCCGGTTCACATTGCGTTTTTTTGACGTGAGCTGTCAATCATATCCTTAGTCACAGGTCTCGGCCATATGGGCATCAATTCCTGGCCTGACCGACCGACCGCCGCTGCTCCTCGTTGTCTGTTTGTGTTTGTCTTCCTTCTCTCTTCTCGCCTTTTTTGCACGCAGCTGCTGCGCAGAGTGTGGAAAGGGCGCTGCTCTGGCGGCGGCGGCGGCAAGGAAATGTGATTAACGACTTCCGCCGCGGGCAGATTTTTGGGAAAATGCTTTTGCTCTGGCTGAGCAAGAAAATGCAATTACCGCTGGCCAATAAACAATGCACAAACGTATCCGATTTAGCTTAATTATGGGTTATATTTTAGTGCGAAACGCAGCAGCACTCGCTCGAAAAGTCAATGAAGCGAAGTTTGCGCAGACAACGAAACGCGGACACAAAAGAAAACGCACAAAATCGCCGCCCAGCCTGGGAAACTTACACTTTTGGGACGTTTATGCGATGCATTAAGTTCTAATCAATGCTGGCACTAGTTGTAGTCTAATTTCGCACATTTTTAATTGTTTTATTCTAGGTTTACGCGAGTTTTTTGTGTGTTAACTTCTGCATTTGCGCCGAACAGGGATGGCAATTAAGTGCCAGGGTTACATTCGTTTTGGCATTCTTTTGCCCGCAAAACCGCCAGGGCTGCGAAAAAGAGGTTCGTTCCCTGAAAATCGTTACTTGTGATTATTCGAATAGCTAATACTATTTAAACATAAAATTAATCTTATTAAAAAACTATATACTTGACTATATTATGTAAATTTTATTTATTTTCATGAGAAGTAGATTTTACCAATTATGCTAAAAAAATATTTCCAAATGATTAAGTATTTTAACAGCGAGTAAATTGCATTAATGCTTTCATTCACTGAATTCAATATTTAAATATTTCATTTTTGAATCGTTTTGAACAGCCCATACATTCTATTTAAAACTCAAAAATAAAGACAAGATATCGATGATATCGTTAAACAAAGTCACAGGATATTCAACTGGTGAAGGCGCCCACTCTTTTATACATTTGTTTACCAACACTGCTCGACTGGTTTGTTGTCAAAGATGAAGTGAAAATAATACAAAATATTGGTTAAATAATAGCTAGCACAATGCCAGAGAATGCCGCCAACTCGTTGCCCACGGAGGCTGCCGCTCGGACCATGCGCGCCCAGCTGGGTGGCAGTACCTTTGGCCAACGGCGCGAGGACATCTTCAGACGCCTCCAGGAAAGTGCGCATCAGATCTCACAAAATTACAGTGGAAAAGAGCTGGCCACGGAGCGAGATGAGTCAGTCCAGGAGCTGTGTGATTCCCTCGAGGAGCTGCTGGGATACGGTCTCAGGCAGACCGCGGCCAGTACTTCTGCGTTCAGCGCCGCCAGCTTTATCCAGAACATGCAGGAGATGGTGACCGGAAATGCGGGTGTTGGCAGCAACAACAACGATGCGACCTTCTGGGACTTCTGTCAGACGCATCTTACGCCCCACGAACGGCAGCGGTACGTGGACCTCAAGCAGATCTGGACTAATGTGGGCCGGGGTCGCGCATTCATCCGCGCCACATTGAACGAGAAGCGTCTACACAGCCATGTCCTGACCTGGCTGAGCGATGAGGAGCTGCTGCATCGCTTCTACACGCCCTGGTCGCTGTTGCTCAACGACGAGGCGGCCAAGAAGCTGCCGGAGATAATAGACTCCCTCAAAGATGTGTTATTCGCCCTCAATGTGGACACCACGGAACTGAATGCCCCTAGGAGATTGGCAGCAGCTCCCCCAGTCAAAGAGGAGCCCATTATATATGCGCCCAGTCCAGTGCCAGTGTCTGTGCGCCCAAGACGACGTCCTGGCAATGCTGTAGAGCGGCCCATTCAGACAGCCAGCTCAACAGAGGATTTGCTGGGTGCCCTAAGACCCCCGTAGAATCGCTGGAGGTGCAGCAAATACTCTCAAAGAATGCCGTGCTGCAGGAACTGAGCAAACCTATTGAGGAAATCAGTGACGGCGAACCCTTTGATCCCATTGAACCGGAGCTGGAGTTTCTGAAGACACCGTTGCCCGAAGTCTACCCCCAGGCTGCTGGAGACCCAGATCTATTCGAAGATCGCAGTGATACGTCCTCGCAGTGGAGCAAGTCCTCGTCCTCGGCCAATTGCCAAGCCAACAGCCAGCAGCAGACGGCGCTGGAGGAGCAGGTGAACCAGCTAAACGAAAGATGCGCCCTGCTGGAGACCCGCGTGGCGGAACTTAATCTGCAGAACCGTCTGCTCATCCGACGGCTTACCAAACAGTTCGAGGAGACGGGCATAGATCCCAGCTCGTCGCTCTGCTCCAACTTCCTGATCACCATTCCACATGTCAAACTAGCCAAGACTCAGCGATCCGGCTCGCACTACACCTACGAGATCCACATCACGATGAGACAGCGTCTCGAGCACTGGACGCTTTTCAGGCGCTACAGCGAGTTCAACAAGCTACACAAGTCGCTCCTGAAGACCCATCCGGTGGTCAGTGGCGTGGAGTTTCCACCCAAAAAGCATTTCGGGAACATGAACCTTGTCTTTGTGGAGGAACGACGTCAGCAGCTGCAGATCTATCTACTCAATCTGGTGGAGACACTGCCCAAAGTGGAGGCCTGCAAGTCTAAGGCGGAGCTGCAGAAGGCATTTCCCTTCTTCAGGGACAGATAGCCAGCCACTCTACATATAAATAGGAACTTAGCTACATGTATAAATCAACCAAGGAAGCTCGAAAAGAACAAGTATTTTACCCTTATCATCTGATTGCTATTTTGTTAAAACAGATTTTTAATTATATGTGTAAACAAGTAGGTCCAAGTGGTGTAATCATGGATATTAAATAAAGTTAAGACCTTTTTCATTTACGTGAACGTGAACTTTAATATTTTAAATAGGTTAACAAATGTATTTAAAAAGAATTTGATAATTAATTTAAATTGGAAGAAAATCTGATTTTAACAAAGTTCACTATGGAACCCACCTGTCCACACTGTTTTTTTGTAGCAATGCCAAAGTGTCTTAATTTCACCTGCCTTTGGTCACACTGTTTCCGAACAGCTGTGGTTTGTTGTTATCAGCAATTGGAATTGCGTGTACTTTGTCGGCGTAATTGCTTTCTCGCACCATGATCGAGTGATCCGGGCGGTATCCACGGACTCCAAATTTATCTTCTGAGTCAGCCCACACTCTGCGTGGCGTGGCTTTCGTTGCACTTTCGGCAAGGTGCAAGTGCAGTCTGCTAATTGAATTAGTGTAGCGCGCATTTCCAAGGTCGACCATGTCTGGAGCCGCCATAGTCATAAATGCAGCCATTTCGGGCGCCGCCTACTGCATGACGGTGCGGATGATTCCCCGCTTCCGTGAGATGTTCATCAAGGCCAATCTGTTTGGCAACGATCTGTGCAAAAAGGACAAGCCACAGGTGTAAGTTTGTGGTCTCCTTTGTAGACGATTTAAAAGAAACTAATTCCCCTTTGCAGTCCCGAATCCTTTGGCGTGCTGATTGGCTGTGTGTACCTGGTCTCCTTGTTCCTGTTCATACCCATTCCCTTTGCCTTCGATGAGGCCGCTGCCACGGATGCGGTAACTGGCGGCAAGCCCGATACCTTTCCACACGATAAAGTAAAAAACCTAATTAGAACTAAGGTCAGGTGTTCGCACACTTATCAATTTATACATTTATCTTTGCGGCAGTTCGTGGAATTGATTGCTGCTTTGCTGTCCATTTGCTGCATGATCTTCCTGGGCTTTGCCGACGACGTCTTGGATCTGCGCTGGCGCCACAAGCTGCTCCTGCCCACCATAGCCACGTTGCCGCTGCTGATGGTTTACTATGTCAACTACAACTCCACCACGGTCATCATGCCCAACTTTGCCAGGGCCATCTTCGGAACCTCCCTGAACATAGGTAGCTTATTACTTTTTTAAGGGATATAATCAAGTTTAATTAATGTTTTCCCACAGGCGTTCTCTACTACGTCTTCATGGGCATGCTGGCCGTGTTCTGCACGAACGCCATCAATATCTTGGCGGGCATCAATGGCCTGGAGGTGGGACAGTCGCTAGTCATTGCTGGCTCCATTCTGCTGTTCAATTCCATTGAATTGTATCTGGGACATCAGGTGGACTCGCACATCTTCTCCATCTACTTCATGCTCCCGTTTCTGGCCACCACCCTGGCGCTTTGGAAGTTCAACCAGTAAGTTATTATTTATGTTTTTTTATTTTATAAATACTGAATTGATCTGGCAAGTTAACAAGTTACAATAATTCCGATACCTCAAGCCCTAGAATAATAAGTTATTACCTTTTAAATGATAAACGGATCTCAATTAAATCTATATTAATATTTAAAGTAAATCTAAAAAGCTTTGTCTCTTAAAAGTAATGCTAAATTCCGTTCAACCCAATTTCACAACATAATTCCAGCAATCTCTCTGGTGTTCTGTTCGTTCGGTTTCTCTCTTTATAAATTCTTTGTTTAGTTCTGGTTTTGCTTATCACAGATGGCGGGTCTGTCTGTCGTCCTGTCTGCTGAGATGCTAATAATTTGGAACTCGCTTGGCCAAAAACACAGAGGGGCACGCGCATGAGGGGATTAGGCAGAGGCAGTATGATATGATGATTATGAGATCGTTTGACTTTGATGGGGGTTCGAAAGCAGGCACATATAAATATATATATTTCGAAAGGGGGGATGCCTTAGGCATAGTTAGTCATCGTCCTGGAGGTCCTCCAGCACGTCCACATCGTACAGATTGACCAGCAGCTGGCCAAACTGGCTGCTGTGCCGCAGAGCCTCCTCCGGAGCGTAGTACTTCTCGCTCTGCTCGCGCAGTCGCACCAACTGTGTGGTGCCGTCTAGGTGGACTCCGTTGGCTATCAACTGTTGCATGTAGGTGGCATCGATGTGCGCGTTTCGGGTGTCGTTGGGTAGCTTCACAGGTAACTGCTGGCTGGAGCTCTGCAGCCGAAGCACTATCTGCTCGGGGGGCAGGCAAAGCTCACAGAGCCACCCGCCATAGTGGTTGAGGTCGCCCAGTGTGCCGCTCGCTAATCGCTGCAACCGGTGGGCGTCCAGCTGGGCACTGTTGTGCAGATGCCCCAAGGAACTGATCACCCCGCTAAGCAGGGTCTTCTTCGGATGCTGCCAGTAGAATCCGTACACGTTGTACTTCAGGCGGAATCTCAGCGGCAGCACATCCTTGGCATAGTACTTGAGAAACTTCAGAGCCGCCGGCGCATAGACAGCCCGACTGTCTCCGTGCAACAGCAGATCCTGGGCCTGCATTTGGAGGCCGCACTGCTGCCACAGCTGGCGCCTGAAGTGGCTGTAGGCCAGCGAACTGCTGCAGTTGCTCTCCGAGGAGCAGCGGAGAAGCATGTAGCTAGTTTGGCGCCCCAGCAAGGTCGCCAGACTCCGCTCCTTACTGCCATTGCTCACGTAGTAGACGAGAAAGTAGTCCACCACCTCGAGGAGGGCTCGAATTTGCAGCTCCAGGAGCTCCAGGCTGATGTGCTCCCAAGCGCCCAGTTCCAGCATGTAGAAGAGACGGTGCAGGGAACTGGAACTGGCCTCGACCAGCTGAAGGGGCGTGCTGCCGCCCCGCTTGCTCGTCCGGCTGTGCGTCATCAGGGCTCGCCAGATGATCTCCGGCTGGCCACAGTCCCTGCCATGCCAGCCGCCGGCACACTTGCACTGCGGCGGAGCCATCAGGTAGTCTACATCGTTCATCTTCACGGTCTCGTTGATGGTGCCCTCGCGGTAGCACCAAAGGGCCGGTGTCAGACCCATCTCTGCGTCCACATAGGCGGGCACATTGTAGTCCGGCGGTGGGTGGGATTCGTTCAGTCTCTCCATTACCGATTTCATCTGGTAAAAGTCCCTGTCGTAGCGGTTCACATTCTCCTGCTGCCGGGGGCAGTGTGTTCCTCTATCCAGAGGAGCTTTCCCAGCTTCTCCACCAAGACCGCTCGACACGAAGTTCACACGGCTGCCGATCTGCTCCAGGGCACTCCGCTGTTGCTGCTCCTGGGTGCCGTGGCCCATCTGCAGCAGCCAGATGCAGCCAATGAAGCCCACCTGAAGCACCAGCACCGACCAGAGCACTAGCTTCTTGGTTATAGCCAGGCGTCCCATGCCGCCGGCTCCCGATGCCAGCGAGTGCGAGTGCGTCACAATGATAGTGCTCCTCACCATGTTATTTTTAAGGTGCACTTTCTGCACATTCACTTGTTCATTTTTCTTTAATTTCCTGTACTCTTTTCGCGTATCCTTTGCTTCTTAACACGCCCAAAAAATTTTTGTTTTTCCTCCCCCGCACAGCTGTCGCGAAATGTCCTCCCCCTTCCTGACGCTGTCCAGATGTTCGCCGCTGCAGTGGGGTCGCCGGGTTTTCCGTTAATATTGCTGAAAAAGGAGCGGATTTTCTGCTCCACGCCAAAAGGTCACACTTAAATGCTTAAGATCTACTTTTAGAGAAATAAAAAGTAGGTTTTACTTTAATACCGGCGCTTCCCTTCATTTTCCTCAGACTGCAACCCGTAATATGGGTAAGCAACCATCTAGGGTCCGGCCGGAGTTTCACTTTTCCCCGGAAAACTCCAAAAAGGCTGGTGAAGGGTTCGGACAGCTTACAACACTGATGTGGATTACCGTTATTTTAAATTGGAGCGTTTAATTTATAAGCTAGTTTAATATAATAAGATTAGATTATTATTATTATTATTTGATTAAAATTTTAATTTCATTCTCTTTCAGATATCCTTCACAGGTGTTTGTGGGCGACACCTACTGCTACTTTGCGGGCATGACCTTCGCCGTGGTCGGCATTCTGGGACACTTCAGCAAGACCCTGCTGCTGTTCTTTCCTGCCACAGATCCTGAACTTTCTATACTCCACGCCGCAGCTTTTCCACTTTGTGCCCTGTCCCCGGCATCGACTGCCCAAGTACGACAGCAAGACCGACTTGCTGCACATCAGCACCACGGAGTTCAAAGTGGAGGATCTCAATGCGCCGGGCCGTCTGATGGTCACGGTGCTGCGGAAACTGCGACTAATTAGCTGGCATACCAAAGCGGACGGCCTTGTCCGAACCAACAACTTCACCCTCATCAACTTTGTGCTGGTCATCTTTGGGCCAGTCCATGAGCGCGTGGTCACCCAGATGCTGATGGGTTTCCAGGTGCTGTGCACGCTGATTGCTCTGGCCATTCGCTATCCGCTGGCGAACTACTTTTACGCGGAAACGTAGCCCTTGTTGAATCATCTCTGAACGATATTGATTCTGATATTTATTGTAGTAAGCCTTGACTAAGTTAAGTCTATATAACAGACAGAATACATTTAATGAATGTCTCCTCCCATACACAATATTTCCCGAAAGTAAGTTTTAAGTGAAAAATCTGTTTTTCTCTCTCGTCAATAAAAGAAGTTCCGAAAACCACATCAATTCAAAATCACAATGAGCCTTTCCGATATCACCGATGAGGAGCTGTCGGCGCCTGAAGAAGAGGAGGATCTGGGACCTAACATAGGCGTAGGATTAGAAGTTCCTTGAGGTTCCATAAATTACCTTTCTCCCACTTCCCAGCTCTATATAGGCGGTCGCAACGCCCTTGGACAGAGACATGGCAGGGGCTGGGCTATCCTGCCCAACGGGGACCAGTACGATGGAAACTACCGCAAGGGTCGGCGCCATGGTATCGGGTTATATGTCTTCAAGGACGGATCGCGATACTATGGGCAGTATCGCTGTGGCAAGCGCTGCGGACGGGGCATCTTCATCTACCCGGATGGATCCGTGTACGAGGGCAACTGGCGCAAGCACCTGAAGCATGGCAAGGGCCGGTACAACTATGTCAATGGGGACACCTACTCCGGCGACTGGCACAAGGGCCAGCGGCATGGTGTAGGCATCTACAGCTTCAAGAGCAGCACCGACGCCTGCTGCCTGTCCGTGAGATTGAAGTCCACCTGGAACAGTAACATACGAATGGGACCCTTTGAGCTGTACATTGGCAACGACGACAAGTGCACGGTGCTCCACGGAACCTGGGATTCCCTATACCCGATGGGACCGGCGGTGTTTAGCTTCAATAATCGATATATGCTGGTGGGCTACTTCCTGCCCGCCGACTACAACTTCAAGGCGGTCGGCGATGAAGGCGAACAAGATGAGTTGGACGAGCGCTTCGACGAGGACGAAGAGGGCACCGGTTCAGCGGCGCCCATGGCGCCAACCCTGTGGTTCGCACAGGATATTGCCGTCTATGACTTCTCGGTGCTGCCCCAAGAGCCGGTGCCACTGGCCATTTCCGACTCAGAGCTTTCCGTCTGCTCCCTGTCCACCATGCCGAGCATTGGCAGCGAGGAGAAGATCAGTTGGTACGGCGAGGGAGAGGAGGCCGAGGGCGAAGAGGGCGGCGAGATGGAGTGCTTCCCGTGCGAGGGCGAGTACGATCTCAGCGAGGTGGAGACGGAGAGCGAGGTGTGCAAGATCGATGCCAATCCGTGCGCCATCGAGATCCTCAAGCAGCCCGAGTGTCCCGATCCCTAGGCCTGGCTCTCTCCTGGCCAGTTTTCTTGAGTTTGTGTTGCTTTTACTGTTAAAGAGTATGTCCAATAAATCCTGTGAGATTTTATATATTTTTATACCCGGTACCCATAGGGTACAAGGGTATTATAAGTTAACAGGCAGAAGGAGGCATCTCTGACCTTTTTCTATGTTGAGAGCGCACGTGCGTGTTGCTTAACATGCCCTAGCAACATTTCTCTTTTTTCGGTGTTGCTAAACATGTTTCTTGCAACATTTGTCTTCATTTGTCAACATTTTCTTTTCCCCTGTCCATATACTGTTTAGTTTCACCACATTGCTTTGGGTTCCTTCTTGTTTTCTTCACCTTGCATGTAATAAAAACGCACTTCTTCCTTTATAGTAAACATTTTAATTAGTTTTTAGCTTTTACGTACAGTTTTTGATTAAAATTTGTCGGTTTCTTTACTTTAAAATACGCCCTGCTCTCGTCCTTTTATAGTTTTTGATGCTTTATACTCGTAGATGTAGAATGAAATCACAAATGGGGGGCTCTTTTCAAGTATTATTGACATGATGATACCTTAGCGATAGATAGAATCCAGCAGTGAGTATATACCTCAATTTTAAACTTGGATCTTCTGTTCTGTTCGGGGTTCGCGCTATGTCCGTCTCGAATGTGTGTGTTCAGCATTTCAATTCATTTTGTTTTGTTTTGCTAATTAACTCTATATGGTAATTATTGTTTGCTGCCTTACCGTAGTCGTAAATCGTAATCATTAACTTTAGCCGATCTGTGTGTGTTTTGATTCACTTACATTTTCTTTACAATCTTTATATATATTTTTGTTAGTTCCATTAGAATTACTAGTGTTAAATTATAAAAAAGAAACTCTAAGTGCTGGCAGAGTCTGCCTCAGGAGAAATTGGGGGAGCGAACTGCTTCCTGCCGGCCGTCTGGCACACATCACCGCAACTGGCGTCCGAACTGTTGGAGTCGCCACTGGACATGGACGGGGGTGTTCCATTATCCGTTCGATCGTTTGCCTGCTCCAACGACGCCTTGCCGCACTCATCGAGGATGATGTTCAGCTTCTCGGACCTCGTCTGCGTTGGCGTTGGAGCCTTCTTCGACAGCGACGTAGTCTCTACGGGATTCAGGCGGAGCATTTGGTAGGGCTCCTCACCCTCCTTGTGCAGCTCGTGGACCGTGCTGCCGTCGCGCTGCTTGGAAACCTTGTAGATGGCCGGGCACGATTTCGAGCTTCTCACATCGTTCGAGTCCTTCACTTCGGGCAGCTCCAAATGGTCGCAACTGTCCCTCAGCGGCTGCAGCTCCTGAGCCTGATTGTTGTCCTCCACGCTAATGCCCTGCGCCAGGGCTAGTGCTGCGGCCATGGCCGCTGCCTGGCCACTGCTGCTCGCCCCCTCGGGATTCATATAAAGCATCGGGGTGTTGTACAGCAGCAGCGCAGGTTCCATCTTGAAGTCTCGCTCCAACTGCTTCTGCTGGTCTAGGTTCTCATCGATGTAGTTGATGTGAATGGGCGAGGTCTGCAGATTTAGATTGGAGCAATGGAGCAGGTCGTCTTCTGGCGGGGTGTAGTAAAGCGACGCCTTGCTGGCCGAGTAATTGGCCGACGACAGGCGTCCTTTAATCTTCTGTATGCTCAGCTCCTTGGAGCCGGCAAAGTCCATTTTTCCTTTGAAATAGCAGTCTATGTCTGTGGATGAAATAAGATCATATAGCTCTGCGTCTCCGACAGATTCCTGTGGCGAATTCTCACCCTCGGCAATGTCCTCTTCACAACGTCCGCGGCAATTCTCAAAGTAGAAACTGGGCAGGTTCTCCAGCACCTTGTTCAACGTCTGCTGCTGGTACTTGTAGCCCTCCCGCAGGCGCAGCACTTGGTGCGCACTGAATTTCCGTATCTTGTTCCGCTGGAAGACGTAGTTTTCCCGGACCCAGCTCAACTGGCCGGTGGAGTAATCGCGCACCTTCTTCACCTGGTCGTAGTACTGGTCCTTCAGGGCCGTCAGATGGTTCGACCCGATGTCGCGGAACTCCTTTATGTGCTTCGCCTGCGTGGTGTAGCTGCTCTGTATCCACTCCACCTGCTGCACACAGTTCTCGCGGATGCGGTGCACCTGCTGGGTGTAGTTCTCGCGCAGCCGCTCCAGCTGCTGGCTCTTGTACGTCTCGATGCTGTCCAGCATGGCATAGATCTGGCGTGGCCGCGGTGACTTCTTCTGACGTTTGGCGCAGCAGCAGAAGCGATCAAAGAAGCGCCAGCGAGACAGGATTCTCCTCAAGCCCTGAACCATCAGCGTGAGCAGCAGAAAGGCGGTGGCCAGGGCCGTGCCAAACAGTATGCTGCCGATCTTCACCCGATAGAATACAATGGGATCGATGTAGAGTCTGCGAACAGTTCAAACACCCATTACTTTAAAGTCCAAAATGATCACAGATAATGATGAAGACCCACCTCAATCCCGCCGAGGCCTTGCCCATCACATTGAAGGCATAGCAGGTGTACAGGCCACTGTCTATTCTGGAGATGTTGTGCACCAGCAGCGATCCGTTCTCCACGAGGACCACGCGCTGGCCCACCAGACTCTGCTGGCGCGTCAGGTTCAGCGTCTGAATGTAGCTCTCATCCATCAGGGCGGCTAGCTCCTGCGCACTGGGCGGTTGATGGGCATCCTCCTTACTGTCAATGATTATGGGTCGCTTGTCCGGATCGGCATGGTGTCGCAGAATCTTATTGCGGGGCGTAACCTGAGAAGAGACTCGTAGGTATAAGTTTTTTTCCTCCTCCTTCTCCCGTAAGTAGTTATTGAAAGATCGTAATAGTAAAACCTTAACCGAGACACTTTAAGAAGCAAGCGTAAAGGGTTTATTGGGTTAAGAGATAACTACGAATGCTCTTTAGTATAAGCACCTGAATCACGAAATCTGTTAAGCAGCTCACTTTAGTACATTTAAATTTGCAACAATGGCTTTGATGATCTCAATTAAGGCCCATTAAATGCGGGATTTAGGTAAAATCCCTTTAGACTCCTATATAAATTGGAAACTACTTACCCAGATGATGTCTGGCACTGGGCTGCCGGAGATCTGGCACTCCAGCTTGGCGGTGGAGAGAAGCTTGTGCATCTTGGGCTCCGAAACTGCACCACCGAGGGCACACTGCAATTGAGGTTGCTCAGGACGCGCAGCATGTCGCCCGGATAGCCGTACTGGCACTTCAACGCCTCGATCTGGTCGTCGATGCTCTCGTACGAGTCCAGCGGTGTCTGGCTGGGATTTGGACTGTTGCCCGGCGCCTGAGAGGGCGGCAGGCGGCGCAGGCTGGTGCTGCCATTGACCAGCCAGGCAGTCAGCCAGTACATGCTGCAGTCGCACTGGTACTCGTTGCCCAGTATGTTCAGGTAGTGCAGCTGCCGGAGCTCTGTCAGGCCCTCGGGCAGCGTGCCCAAGCGGTTACCGCGCACACTGAGCCGCTGCAGGCTCGACAGCCCCGAGATCTGTGCGGGCAGCTGCAGCAGCCCGTTTTCGGCCAGCAGTAGCTCCTTTAGGTTCCGGGCATTGGCAAACAGCGTGGGGGGGAGGTGCGTTAGCTGCGGATTTTGTTGCAGGGAGAGATAACGCAGGCGATGGAGCACCGTCGGATCCACCAGCGACTCGTCGAAGCGCGATATCCAGTTGGAGAACTGCTCAATGGGCGTCTCATCGATGCGCAGCAGGACCAGGGAGCGCTGCGTCTGGAAGAGGCCGCTGGGCAGCTGCTTGAACGGGTTGCGGCTGAGATCCAACTGCTTGAGGGCATGCAGATGCTGGAAGATGATGGATGACAGTGCGGTCAGGTTGTTGCTGGACACGTTCAGGGACAGCAGCTGGCTCAGCGACTCGAAGGCCTTGCGATCGATTATTGACAGTGAGTTCTGGCTAAGGTCCAGCTGCCGCAGCTCGCGCAGATTGTACAGACTGTGCTTGCCGAGCGACTTCAGCTGATTCCGCTGCAGGTGCAGCTGCCGGAGCTGCGGGTTGCGGGCAAAGAAGTTGTCCGGGAAGGAGAGCAGGCGGTTGTCGCTGAGATCTAGGACCTTGAGGTCTCGTGCCGTCTGGAACAGCTGGAAGGGCACCACGCTAAGTCGATTTCTGGCGAGATAAAGGCGCTCCAGCTTCGAGGCTCCGCCAAAGATGTCCCGTGGAAGCTCTGCCAGCTGATTCTGGCTGAGATTTAGCAGGCGCAGTTCGCTCAAGGAGCCCAGGAAGCGCTGGGGCAGGGCGGTCATGCCATTTCTGTCCATATGCAGCTCCTCCAGGCTGATCATGTGCTGTAGCTGAATCAGGCTGCAGTTGGCCAGCCGATTGCCGCTCACCCTAAGTACTTTCAGGCGGCGCACGGTCTGGGGAATGGCCCAGTTGAGGCACACCAAACGATTCTCGCCCAGGTCCAGGTGCTCCAGGTTCTCGAAGCATCGCGTTTGGCGGGAGAAGAGCTCCCCAAGCGCCTCATCTGCAAGGTTGCTCTCCAGCCACGAGAACTCGCGGACGCTCTCAAACTGCGGCAGATGGAGGGCCGGACCGAGATCCGCTGGCACGTGGTCCAGCTTCAGCTGATGGTAGTTAATGTGGGCACTCCTTAGAGAGATCAGCTCCTCGTTTACACGCCCCACGCCCACATGCTCGCAGCTCAGCTTGAACACGTTGGAAGCAGGATCCACCGGCTGATTGCCGGAATGCAGCTCATGCTCCTCCACATCCTCCCTGCTCTCCGACCCGGCGTCCTGGTCGTCCAGCCACAGACCCTCGTCACTGTCACTATCATCTAGTTCCGCATCCACTGCATGCCCCACAAACGGCAGGTGGAACTTGTATCCCAGCAGGGAGAACTCGTGCTCCTGCCACGTCCTTAGCTTGGGCCTAGTCTGCGGATGATGCGGCCGCGTGGGATGCGCCAAAAGCGCCTCCGCACTACTGTAGGTGGCCAGGCAGCTGTCGGCACTGCTGTGGGCCACGGCTACGTTGACCACGATGACTAACAAGGCAGACAATATCAGGGAAATCTTCGATATTGCTTCCATTTTTCGGTATGTAATCTCAAATATTTATATGGTCGCATAGTACACCTGCAGGAGGAGGTGGGAAAGAAATAGATATTAGAATACTTATGAGGCAGGATTATCACTGAAAAGAGTTTTGAAATCAATTAAAACGGTGCCTTAAAATATGCAATAAAGTGTTCTAGGTACCGAAAACTCAGTGCTACATTTTGTAGCATACTTTCAGACACTTTCTCAAAGAATTTCAAGACATTGGAGATTATCAGAGGGTGGTTATGTTTACAGCATGCTAAATCGGTAAGAATTACATTCAATTCCCAGACATAACAACAAAATATTACCCATTTCACTAATAGCTAACTATATCAGTCATCGCATATAATCGTTGACTTCCTGCCTCTACTTTCGGCCAACTTTCGATGACAAATACTTTTGTGCAGGTGAAAGAAAACAGAAATTAGTCCACATTCGTTTGTTTTTTTGTTTTTCATTATTGATTCGGCGGCGGCGACGGCTATCCTCCCTTGGAAGTCACCAAAAAACAAGTCGCAACTCTCATTTGATTAAAGGAAAGGGGGGAAGAGTGGGGCCAGGACAAAGGGCCAAAATCAATATGTTAGGTAAATATTATAAATAAAACGGTGGGCGGCAGGCCGAGTTCAGTTGCGTGTCCAAATGGCGACGCACTTCTGTGAGGCAGAGACAGAAACTGTGTGTGTGGGGAACTAGAGGAAAGATAGAATGTATAATTCCCTTGAATAATGCATTATAATAGTGTCTGTCTGCGGGAATATGGTTGAGTTGAGTCTCTCCTCCATCTTCTATTCTCTGCTAGCACGCAAGTTGAAGATTTCCCACTGCGCCGCGGCATGGGAAGGTGGAAAACTTTAGGTTCTGCCTAGGAACTTACACTACACTTGATAAAGGTGGAAATAAATTAAAGGATTTATTATCTGAGCAATTTAAAATAGTTTATTTAGTTTATTTTATTGAAAATTTGCAGCCTGCACACGCCACACATTTTTTCACATTTTATTTGAGAAGTTTATAGGGACTTAACCCTCCTTCAGCACTATACTCTCGAGAACTGCCACCTTGTATAAATATATATTTATATTAAATGTTTCTCAACGCGTTCCCCTGCGAATTTATCATATATTTTAATTTCCCCCTTAGCGACCGGCTCTCGCATTTGTTTATAAACAGAGAAATATCGAATAAGTTGCCGCCCAACCGCAACCTGCACCAACAAAGCAATTACGTTCAGTTCGGCTCGGCCCTGTTCCCCAAGATTACTCAATGGGGAAAAAGGCGACGAAACTAAAAAGGAAATTGCCAATTGTATAATTCTTCTGTGCATTAACCGAGAGTGGCTGAACGATGCTACATCGTCTATATAGAAGGCGTAAAGCTTTTATACTGTATTTAATTTTATATGTACTTTCAATGGGTGAAGACTGATAAGAGGCAACGAACCCATAAAATGCCAGCCGCTGCGACTGATAAGCCCGACGAGACGGATGGCCAGGAAAATCGAATAAATCACACTTTTAAAGGCAACTAATTCAGCGTCAATATTTGTCTTTGATAACAAACTATTTAAGCCCAAAAGGCTCTCTTAGCCACTCCAGAGTTGTTTATGCGAATTTCACAAGTCTGCGTGAATTAGTGGCTAAAATCTGGCCAAAACTGCTGCTGCTTCTGGGCCAAAACAAATGCAAAAATAACGAAAACATAAAAAGCGATACAAAAATAGCTTCAACCAACACGGCACACACACACAGACACTGCGTGCGTCAACACTATTGCAAAAAATGTGGCGAAAAAACTGCCACGAATATTGTAAAGCCAATAATTAAATTAGCGTGAAAGCAGACTCAAGTATTTAGGCACAGTTAACGCCAATGGCTTATCAGCTGATAGCGCAATTAAGCCAACTATTTATTGACCGGACGCTGGCTAAAGCGGAATCTTTATATTGTGCATACAATTCATTTAAGTGTCGTTTCCATTAAAGCCCCAAGAATGGGGAGCGGCAGAGGGAGATGACTAGAGAGTGAGTTGCATAATCTGTCATAGAAGACGAGCTCAGAGTGGGGCGAAAACAACCGTTTAACTGGGGATTTAAGGTACACATACACACATACACTCGCACGCACACATATACGGGCAGCCGTATGTCAACGCCTGCTGACGTTCGAAAAGCCGCTAATGAGACGGGAACAAAAACAAAATTAGAGCAGTTTGCTGGCGCGGAGATTTTCTTTTGCTAAACCTTTGCAAACACATCTAGAAAAATCATTCACGAAATTTAGCTTTTCGCCCACTCTCATAATTCATTCAACACCTTTGGTGCCTCTCCTTCACCTTGGATCTCAAGTGTGCATCTGTGTAGTGTATCCATGTGTGCTCGCATGTGTGAGTGGCTGCAAGGAAGCAAGATGTTGCCAGGGGCAACGATTGTGGTTGATTCCGGACCCAAGCGCCGAATCCCCGGTCACGAGACGTATAGCCAAATAGAGCACGAACGGGGATTATGTGGCTACCGATACTTTCAGTTACTTTTTTTTTTTTTCTGCGCCCTTTGTGGTCAAAGTAAGCAGGCGTTAATGCGCTGCAAACAGCTGTATTTGCATAGCTTGGCTTTAAAGCGAAGCAGCGCTTTGACCACGATTTTTTTTTGCTTATATTTAGACACCTAAATCACAGTTCTTATTAGGCTTTTGGATTAAATATTCACTCACCGTTGTGTTTATAACATCTTTTCGCGTCTTTTTTTCGTCTTGGCTGCAGTATGACCGTGAATGAACCGTCAAAATATACCGAGCTAGCCTTGGGAAAATATACTGACTATAAATACAGCGGGAAAAATGCCTCCCAAATATACCGCTCAATTATGGGAGTCTGAACTATGCTGGAAGTTTAGTGCTGACACAAACCTTTTTACCGCGTTGACTTCGAATTTGAAAATAAATTATATTACACTTTACATCCGTATTTAGAAGTTTCTACTACAGCTCAAACACTTCATGTGGCTTAATTTTGGGCAAGGTAATAGCTTCGTGAACGTTGCAGGCACTGTAATCCAGCCGTTTATTGATATACTCCTTTTCCGGACTCGTTGGACACCCTAATGTCCCCACTGGTAATATAACCAGAGCCGATGGTAAAGGAAATACACTTCCTGCAAACTGATTTCACCATAACCGCTCTGCATCCATTACCTTGTCTAAATCGACTTATTTGATCTTTTCCGTTTTTAATTAACTTTACAGATTTTAAATCGTTTTCCTTGTCCAAGGGCCAAGTTTCCTTGAAGCTCCCTCGAATCTGGCTCGATCTCTGGGCCCTATTCTCTTCCGAAAAGAACGGCCTTGTCTCCCATGGCTCGTCATCGAGTGAACTCCCCTGCATGGCTGTTATCTAAAAAGAATGGAAGCAATTAATGGCTTATCACTGGGGTGTCATCAAACGTGTCCAACCTGCTAACAAGCAGTAGTCTTGTTCAGCTACCATGTTCTCAGTCATTATAAGAAGTCGGTTAATTGAACAATCAAACAATAATCTAGCCGCACGAGAACTGTGTACCCTGATAAGGCAGACAGCTCTAGGAACCCAGGGAAGTGTCTTGCCTTTATAGGAATAGAGTTCTGGTACTTCCAATTCTTCTTTGATTTATTTGAAAACTACAAGGGTCACAACAATGATTAATAATAAACCAAACAGGCGAAGAAAACTTCGAATTCGATAATTCTCCTTGTTAATTTTTGTAAGTTAAAAGTTATATATATGCAGTCATTTAAGTTAAACCAATATTTAACTTCTCCATTAACAATGCATACATACATTACTATCTACAGTGTAGTTCCTAAGTCTATGCTCATAACTACACTGAAACCATTATACCTCAAACGTGTTCAACACTTTTATCAGGCTTCTGGCTTCCACTATACATCCAATTCTTTAGCGAAATGTCACATATGTCTTTAATAACAAAGAACAAATTAAATCGGGTTAAAAAAAAGAACCAGCACGTTTCTTGGAAGGCAACATGAACCAGGTACACAGGTCTCGAGTGATATAGCTAATACGACCCCCTGTAAATTTGTAGTACAGATTCCAGGTAATGATAACCGAAGAATAACTGATTAGTCGGGCCCTGAACTCATCACTCATATCAAGTTTCCTGAAAGTGCAGATAGCCCAGTTTAATCTCACTTAGTGGCTGAAACAAAATAAACAATTAAGTGCGCCATAAAGTTCGATGATTGATTTATAACAGAAAGATACAAGGTAGGTTTTGTGTGAAGTTCCACATGGAACCCTCCAATTAGTACCCTTCAGTAAGACAGAAATAAGTCACTTTTTCGGCTTTCTCTCGATATACATTCATGTATTTAGTGTTTAAGATGTAACCACAGTTATCGCTCAGTAATTATCATTTAAATAATGGCATTCAGAATGCTAAAATTAAACTACAAATCGTTTTAAAATTAGGCGCTGTCGATCGTGGACAACGACAACGACGAAATTTGTGATAAGTATGCCTAGGACTTAGTGACTAATGCTAACGCTACAACTCTATAATAGCTGCCTTTGCTAATCATTCTCTATTCATACCATATTACATAGACGTGCTCCTCTAAACCCTAAACCTAAAATACTATTTACACTTGGTGGTCTGGTCCAGCAGCTTCTTCCACAGATCGAACTGCTCGTTGGACTTGATCATGTGCACGCTGATCGCGTTGCGGATGTTGCACGGATTGAACGAGATGCGTCGGTTGACGAACTCGTTGGCCTGCACCCGCTTGATGTCCAGGCTCTTGGCCACGATGCCCGTGGTGAACACATCCTCCAGCTTCAGATACACCGTCTTTAGCGAACGCATGTACAGATCGTGCACGACATCGCCGGTGAGGACGTAGGCCGGCCCGGTGGTGAACGAGGGGAACACACCCGCCGCAAACTGATCCACGGACACATAGTACTTGGACTTCTTGTTGCGGATGGGCTTCCACTTCTTGGCCAGGCGGCCGAATATGGTTCGCTTGTCCTTGTGCTTGTCGAGGAAGGCCAGCAGCTTGGGCACATTGATGAACATGTCGTCGTCCGTCTTAAGGACGTACTTCGCCTTCGGGCAGTGCAGATCCGCCCACTCCAGCGTCGAGATCGTCTTGAGGGTGAGGTTGTTGTACGAGTCGATGAAGTTCCCTCGTATCAGATCCCCATAGATGAAGTTCTCCTGGGTGAGCGCCTTGTTCAGCGTTTCATTTGTGCCGCGGCCCAAGACGAAGGCCATGGCTACATCCCGCCGGCTGCCGTAGTGCATCCACGTCTGCCGAATGGACATGCGGGCTGCATCGTGCGACATCGCGGAGCTAATGAGGACCATTAGCTTGATGAACTCTCCGCCCCTTGGGCATATCCTATCCGCATCGATTTCCTCGTCCAGATGTCCCGGCTCATAAAGCTTTGCGGCGATTACTCCTTTGGAGGGATCTACGGGAGCACTCGGCTCCTTGGCTGGCGCTCCTCCCCTGCCCTTTGTCGTCCGTGCAATGGGCACAGATGGCTTGACGGCTGCCGACGCCTCTTTCTTAGCCTCTTTGATCTCCTGGATCACCTTGGACTCCGACTGCTGCTTGTCGAAGTCGGCCTCAGCTTCCGCCACCTCCGCCTGCTGAATGCCTTTGTCTGGAAAGAGAGAAGAAAGCCAGAGTTAGGAGCTTCCTATGTCGCTTAAAAGGAAATGCAAATAAATGGGTAATCCAATTCTAATTAGTGCCCATAGACGGACAGCTGTTGGGCGCTGTAACCCAATAGGACGGAAAAGACGACGACTGTCGATTGTTTACAGCACTTCCATAATGAAACACGATATTGCCATTGCCATGGACTAATCCGAATGGGCGCGACGTCAATAGTGATGTGTGTTCGTTGTGTTGTGCAAATATTTAGCTTTGCCTGGGTTTTATGTGTCGCCATTAACGGATCGTTAAGGACAGGGATTCACACGAACAGGTACAGGGTTCCCTTTCAATATTCCTACAAGGGTAATGGCCCCAACTCTTACCCGTGTTCTGGTCATTTCCGGTTGCCGGGACAGCAGCAGCAGCTGCATTGCCCGTGCTGCTGTTCGAGGTGATGTTCTTCAGTATCTTATCGGCATTCTCGATAAACTTTTGCAAATTGGACGTGGGAATGAGTACCTCGGCATCGGATTGGCCTGCCTGGGCCTGTGACGCGGGTTGCTGCTGTTGTTGCTGGGATAACGGCAAGGCGGGCACTGATTGCCTGACAACCAAGACGTCTCCGGTGCTGTTATTATTGCTGCTACTGTTGATGTTGCCTGCAGAAGAACAGAATCATTAGCATGATAAGGTAAGCGGTGCTCCGTTACTCACCGGTGATGCCATCCACGCTCTGGCCGTACTGCTGCTCCTCCAGCAGCAGGTCATCCGCATTGGGCGTCTGTTCGGCGGGGCCACCTATCTGCGGACTGGCGCCGGCAGAGCCGCCGTCGAGCAGGGCATCCTCATCGATGGTGGGCAGCCGGTGCTGTGGATGCCTTCGGTGCACCTCAAGCGGCAGCTGCTGCTGTGCTGGCGGTTGTCTACTGGAGACTCTGGGCGCACTTTCACTCCAACTGACTGGCCGTAATCCTTGGTGTCTGTGTTATTGATCACCAGCATGGGATTGGGCCCGATCAGCTGCTGGGGCGGCGAGGCCGCCGAGTGCACATGACTCTGTGTGAGGGTGGCCGTCGTGGAGTACGAGGCGTAGATGAAGATGGTGAGGATCACCACGATTAGGACTAAAAAGAAGCGCAGCATGCGCGTGTTGTGTAGGCTGCCCACGGCCACCATGGTGCCAAAACCTCAGTCAGTCTCGGTCTCGGTTACGGTTTCAGTCTGGACTCTGCTCCTTCACTGGTTTGTTCGTTTTTCTCGTGTTCGTTTCCTTGGTTTCTGTTGTTCCTCGCTTTCGATAATCGGTGTGTTGTGAGAATATTATGGTAACGACGACGCTTGCAAGCCCTGCAACGATTCCAGCGCGACTGCAATGAGAACAGTAACGGAAATTTAAGTAAACAACTGATTCAGTGCTGATTTGTTAAGTGCTCCCACAACGTGCGTCCAGGGAATACCAGGGTATATACTATATATAGATACAGCTGGCAATGTGCAGTGTAAGGGCGGAAGTAATTCCCACTTTTTATTATCAAAACGATTTTATTGTTCAGATATTGGTGGAATTACTACACCCAAACAATAAAAAAGAAAACTTTAACCTTTCTACGCGTGGCCCTAAAAATATACTCAAGCAGTATACGAGTTTAGTATAGATTTAATATTTCATAATACCAAATGTATACTCAAAAGTATAGTTTTTATACTCTATAGTTTCAATTGTGTATTTTCGAACTTACATTCGAACAAATTTAGTGCTTTGCTGCTTATCGCGTTAGTGATTTTTCATAAGCCTTGATGCAGATTAGATTAATTTTTATACCTTCGTAGTATCAAATTAATAAGCATCTTATTAAGAAATATTTAATACTAAAGGGTATAAAATTCAAGTTAGAATAGTATAGTTACTAGTATATATATACTAGTATATAGTATATATACTTTTATGGGCTGAGCATTTGAAAATTACAACATTTTAATTAAAAATTCGTAAGAACCTCTTTTAACTATCATTAACTGCTCTTTAATTGATATTCCTTTCGATCTAAAACTCAAATTCCTTGGCTTTCTGGCCATCAGCTAAGATTTCTTTATTTTAAAACCTTCTTTGCATCTTTTTTAACACCAAAGGTATTTGGCAGTCGAGCTTTATCATTCTACGTTTTCCTTTTGGAGGAGAAGAAAAAATAAATGTAAATATTTGCGTATGAAACGAGCGAGCTGGGAGTTACCTACGCAGAATGATAAGATATTTCACTTTTAGAATTTATTTGGGATGCAAATTTAAGCTGCAATTTCTTTGAAGTTCTATGCGCCAGTTTGCTGATTGAATATTATATTTTTAGAACTTTGTGATAAGTTCTACGGAATGCAAATGAAATAAAGAACTTTTTGGCTTTCCAATTCAATTATATACTCGTGTGAATGTTTCTGAAATAAGCTTAGTTTGCAGGAACAGAAACCTTATTTAGAGTTTAAGAGCCCTTAAATCAACTATTCGAGTATTGAACAATTTTATCGCAAAAAAAAAGAGGTAAAAGCCAAGTACCGATTTATATGGTAATGAGAATGACGAACGGGGAAGCACTTGGGAAGTTTCCATGGGCTAATGAATTCACGAAAGCGGAGAACACGCACGCAGCTTCCAGAATTGTCACGACATGGCGCTCCGGGCACCGTCTGGGCACCACTTTGCATGCTACGACGGTGACTTGAATAAGTCAACAGCATTCTTGACCCGGATTCGAAGCGAGGAGTGGAGAACAGAAACAGAAACAGCAACCGAAACTCTTGACCAGCGCCACTTGACTCGCCTTGTCTGGACGATAAGATTGGCTATCGGGTCGATCCCATCGTCATTTGGGATTTCGAGCTAGAGAAGTCTTTGAGTCGCATTTAAGTTTTATATATAGCTGCAACCCTACCTCTAAGTTACCATAAAAATAGAACCAGTTGGGTGCGACGGCAAAAGTTCATTATGGAAATCAATAAAGCAACTCGCAACTCTTCCAACAACTTTCTAAGAGCTGAGTTAATGAAAATCCCCCATGCGTCATTGGGTGGTACGTGGGCTATCTTAATTGTTTGTCGATACGGTAATAATTATCAGACGGTTAGCACTATCTAATCGGGGCACCTGGTCTAACTGGAAAGGTAAGTTATATGTCTGAATATCCAAATATTTGCCAAGGAAATCTGGTAATCGAGGATAGATTGCTGTTGCAATTGGTAGTAAATTGCACCTATCTAATCTTGCAGAAAGGGAAAGCCAAATAAAATCCTGATAACACCCTTACATTGTTTAAAAGGACTTCTTTATGGGAAATAAGTTTATTTTTAATTGAGTTTTCCAAGAAATCTATACAGGAAACTTCTAATTGACTTGGTTCCTACTAGAACGCTTCTTTTCTGCTTTATTCATATCTGTGATAAGGCTTTAACTAATTTCTGCGTATTTCCACTTAGAAGCTAACTTATCAATATAATTATTTACTGCCTCCATAAATCGAAAATTATTATTAAATATTTCGAATATAAGAGATAGACACGGGACTCTTGATAAGACAGATGGACATTTAATTAAAAGAGTTTTTCCAAATATTTAGACAGCTAATGAGAGGTAATCAAATGCGTTGATAAAGTTTAATTGCTGCCCGAGGCAGCGAAGAGACGACGGTGGGTCTGGCCATATGGCTGGCTTCTGGAAACCGGAAAGAATCGCCTTGACGAGTGCGAGTAATGGAATATTTTTTGGAGAGGCACTGACTCTGACGAGGTCGTATTGTGTTTTTGTCTGCGGCGCTTAGGCGCTTATCGCAGCAAACTCAAAGCTAATAAACGGATTTATAATTGTTTTTATACACATATTTATACATATTGGGAACCGCAGCGTGACGCGCAAACCGAATTGATAAGAGATCAACCCATTCTTTTGTTGTTTGGCGAGAGCGAAAGTGCGGCTAATCAGCGATGAGATGAATCACAGCCGAATGCAGCGCAAAGCGTGAGTTTCACTGCTTAAACACAAGGCCATTTTACTTGGAATTTCTCTATAACTATCGCAGACCAACCGCCTTATCGCACTTCCACTTCCCTTGTGTGCCATAAATTTGGAGTACATACATATGTGGATGTTTAGTATATAATCAGTAGAATTTTCTGCACTTTGAATAAAGTTAAATGTGTTGTTTTATCAGCAGAATAAAGGGAACTAGGGACTTTTCAAATGATTTGTAACCAGAAAGCTATAAATAATTGATTTAAAAATAAAACTATACTTTTAAATAACCACAAAGCAATAAATAATTGTTTTAGAAATTTAAATTCAAACGGAAATAGGCCATAAATTAATTTGAAAACATTTTAAAAGCGATTAAAACCTCTAGAGATATCTGCTTTGCTCTAGATTATCAAGTTTTTTATTAACTCAACATTTCCAGCAACCAACCACCGATAGCTTATAATTGTTCAATTTGCGCGAACTTTGCCTGTAATTATTCTACGTGTTTCACTTCTTTTCTTTAAGTACCTTGTAATTGTGTGCGAAATTGCCAAACAGCCGTGAAATTTGACAAGAACGCGTAATTTGAGCTCTCGAATTTAGCAGAAAAAACTCACTGGAGAGGACTGGCAGCGGAAGTGGGTCCAAGCTTTCAATCTGGCTGCTTTACGTGGCCCCAACTCCAGCCCGGCGCTGACTCCGACTCTGACTCTGCTAATAAGTACAATGAACCGCAGATAATCGCCGGTTAGGCGGAAAACGGGTTTTCGGGCGTCGCGAAACTATCTTCATCTCCCAGCTGCTGCCCCGCTATCAATCAGAGGAGTCCAACTGGACCCTGGAACGTGTTAAAAAAAAGCCCACTAGAGTTCGCAGAAAGGTGTATGTCCTCTGCACGGATAAAGAGGATCTATAATTAGAAATTATAATTTATAATCGCAAAGAGGTCCGTCTCTTGTTGTTTAGAATCTAATTAACGTGAGAGAAAGAAAGCCGATGGCAGTAATAAACCCTGGACGTTATTGAGGCACTTGATTTTGTAAATAGTGCCTTTTTCAGCCTGTTTGCTTTTCATTCTCTTGGAAATTAATCTCATTTCCAAGGGATTTAGATTCAGCTCTGAGAATAGTTTATTTAAAGCGAATAAATATTTATAACAAGTGTTTGGTGCAGGAATTTCGCTTGAATACTATTTAAAGAAATTCCATTCATGGGGGTAAATCGAAGTTCATCTATCTGTATTTCCGCTTGCATTTGATAATAAATTAGTTCAGCTTATTAATAATAATATATGAGACCTTAAACATTTTGTGATATATTTTTAAGTCTACATTATTTACTATCACAGATAATATAAGAAGCTGTTCCTTATCTTTTTGTTGATAAGTAATAAGTATCAGGAACTTGAGATAGTTGCTACTGACTAATTACTGCTTTAAAACTATAAAGCAATCAACTTAAATATTTAGATTAGAGGAAACTACTAATTTAACGTCAATCTAAAAATAAAATGCCGCTGATATTATTATTGAAAGAAATATAATAAAATTCGGGGCGTTAACGCAAACTAACTGAAGAAGAGGGTTGGCTATCTTTCAAAATAAAGTAGTAAAGAGAAGGGTGCTCCTTGCCACGAACTCTGTTTATTAAATTATGAAATCTTTATTAACAAAATTGTTTAAAAATCCATTTAAACAATATGCAGTTACAGGCGTACCTTTACCCTGGGATCAGCGTTCAGACATATTTTCTAAAGTTTCCTATAACAATTAGAGTCCAAGATCGATGGTGTTTATGAAACCAACTACTTAAGCTACGCTGCTGGCTACGAGATGGTGCAATGTCCGGCCGTGGGGTTTGGAAATGGGCTGCGGTTGCGTTTGGGTTGCCCAACCGAAAAACTACACAAAGATATGTGTGTTAATAAAATAACAAAAACCCCGGGCAACGCATCGTCATCGTTGCGTCTCTTCTCGTCGCCCAATCTTCTCCAGCGCTCTGGCGAACTCACCTTCCAAGCGTGGCTTTAGCGGCGTCTCACTCTTGCTCCAGCGGGGCTTTGGATTCGGAATCGGATATAGCTATGACGGCGACGGCGGCGGCTATTGTTGGACCAGGGTCAAGCATAATTACTTGCTGTTTGCCTGTTTATTTTTAGTGTTTATTTAGCGTTAATAAATTTGCTTCTTGAATGATGGATTGTTGTTGTTGTTGCTGCAGTTGTAATCCTCCTATTATGGCCTATTGTTGTAGTTCTTGTTGTTGGACCCTAGGCGCCACCACAAAAGTTGCCCGAGTGTGTGTGTGTGTTTTGCTAGTGTGTTAGCCCCCAGAGCCTTGGGTAGTTTTTTCTGTTTTTAGTTTTCGCCGAGTATTTCGGTTTTTGTTTCGTTTTATTGTCTTTAATAACGCCAACCCGTTTCATTAGTCATGCGTAGCATGTTTTAAAAATAAATAAGCATTTGCATTAGCTAGCGCTTAGCCGTTTCTCGCGTTTTTTGTTGTTTTTGTGGACCGCACAGCAGACTCTGATTTATGAACGCGTTTTCACGGATTATCTCTTCGCTAGAAGAAGGGTTTTTTCTTCACCTTTCGCTATATATGACACTTTTGAGGCTTTGCACAATGAGCCCTACGAATTCCAATTTTTTTCTCTTTTTTTGTGGGCCGTACATTACTCCCACTATTCCGATTTAATTTTCTTCAACAACGTAACGTCTAACGTAACGTAATGTGGTTTGCACTCGTATTTATAGGTTTCTGACAGTGTTGCCAGATGAAAATTTTGCTTTCCCCCTAAAAAATCTCAAAGTCGGTATTTCCCCCTAAAGAATCCAGGTTTCCCCTAAATTCAAAAAATCGTTTATTTTTAAATAATTAAAAGAAGAAATATTGCATTATGACGTAAGAATGTTGAAAAGCAAAATAATGTCGAAAATTTATATAATATTGCTATTATTTTTAATTTCATATTTTCAAATTTATATTTTTAGGTTCACATTACCCAAAGGGTGTTCCTAAAATCAATGAAGAGTAAATATTTTAATTTTTATTTGGTGCGTTTTAGCATTGACTTGAACCTATTTAGTAGAAATATACCAAAAATACTAACAGGTCATGACATGAGTTTATCGATTATATTTATAATTCCAAAAGAAAACCGTTATAAGCTTATATTTTTTGCAAACTTTAATTAACTCGTAACTTTGATTTATATTCCGTACAAAAACAGTAAAAAATGCTCTTACAAATAATCTTTGTCTTAAAATCCCGCCAATATTCAAACTCAGCCGGATATCTATACTAAGACTATTTATAATTCAGCAAACAGACGCAATCAAGATCGGACTGCCTTCCTGTCTGGATAATGTGTAGAATATTTGCCAGCTCTAGGACAATATTTGATCGTTCGCAAAATAAATAAACTGATAACAGGCTAAATTATACAATAAATAATGGGGGCACATTTTGAAGAACTAATCTCCTCAGCGGGCGGCTGGCGGACAAGTGATGTTATGCGACCGACCCACCGTCAAGATAATAAATAAATCCAAATGCATATCTTCCAAAGGCTGATAGTATGCCTCCACAGATCCGACTTAGTCAGTGTCAAGCGGTCAGGCAATCAAGACGAGCTCGAGCTCTCACTATCTATTTATCTCCACCGGCGGCGGCCACTGCAGCCTAATTCAATTAAAATTAAAACGCAGATCTACGCGAGACTCTCGAGTGAAATTGCCCCAAATTCCCCGACAATTATAGGTCGCGCACGTCGGTAATCTCGCATCTGCGTGGGCCAGACTATATCCCAAACCTCGGCCATGCAATCGGAGCCATCTTCCCTTACCGCGGAGCCCATTCCCATGCACCGCTCCACTTCAATGCCCGTGAAGCCCAAACCGTTGGAGCAAAAGCCCTTGCTTCGCTCCTCCGAGAAGGAGACGGTCAACGCGGCGGACTATTATCCGGAGAGCCCTGGGTTCGTGCGACGCAGAAAGTCCAAGGCGGCAGGAGATCAGCTGGAGACGCGCAGCGAGCTGAAGTGAGTCGAGTCCTATAAATAATATCTCTAATTAGGGGAAAACATAAACGGACAGAACTAAATTTCAAGGTCTCCATGAAAGTAATTACTTAATTAATGCTCTCCAAGGTCAAAAATAAACCCCCTAGTTTGGACAAGTTCTTATATAATACTTTTAACTGTCCTACAGCTTCCCCTGCACCAACGACTGGGCAGGCAGTACGATTGAATTGACACCAGAGCCTGGAACTTCCTCCGATGTCCTGCGACGCAGTCTGCATCGGGTGATGGAGAAGAATGGCAAGGAGAACGTTGTGTTCCGCCGCATACCAGAGAAGTCCTGGCGTTACATGCGCGATCTGGTCACCACGCTGGTAAGATCCTGGTTCGGCCACAAGAAACCATCACCGTCACCGCCATCGCCTAGCAACGATCCATCGCGATCGGATGTGTATAGCATAACGCCCAGCATACAGCGAAAACTGGATGAGTTGGCCCATGAGCCGCCGCATCTGAGTCCTCATCATCTCGTCTCGAAGCCCAATTCCAGCCAGAGCGAGCGCGTTACGTTTAGCATTTAACCTCTAATCCATTACTCGACGAGCCCATGACCCACAGAAATACTCATACATTTTAATAAATACGAAATTAACCAATTAAATCACTTGCATTGCTAAGCTGGGAACTCCTGGGACAGAAACAGGGCGCATTAGAACGAAAATATAACCGAGGCTTCCTTTCTCGACTCGCGCAGATGGAACTGAATTGGAAGTACATGCTGACCATATTCCTGGGCAGTTACTTCCTCTGCTGGCTGCTCTTCGCCGCCCTCTGCTACATGGTTTCCTACTCGCACGGCGACTTCATCTTCGACCCCATTAGTGGAGCAAGAATGGGCGAGGGAAAAGATCCCTGCATCTATGGGGTGGAAACTGGGTGGCCATGATCATCTATTCGGTGGAGACGCAGACCACTCTGGGATTTGGCGAGAAGTATGCCAGCGAGGAGTGCCCGGAGACCGTGTTCCTGTTCGTCGTGCAGATGGTGAGCGCCGCTCTGATCGAGGGATGTATGGTGAGCGTGATCTATGCCAAGACCGCTCGTCCGGCCAGGCAGATGACCAAGCTAAAGTTCAGCGATAAGGCGGTGGTGAGTAGAAGCCTCCCCGATGGCGGGATTCGATGCTCCTCCAAATAGCGCTTATCTCCCCCGCAGATCTGTTATCGCGACGGGCAGCTGTGTTTGCTCTTCCGCGTGTGCGATCCCCGCGAGCAGCAGTCCATCGAGTCCAAGATACGCGTCTACATGATCGTAGACAAGCGGTGAGTCATTGTCGCATTTTCGGGGGATGTCTGATCTCTTGACTTATCTTTTTGGGGGGTTCAGTAAACAGGGATTAATACAATAATCTGAGCTTTGAGATAGTGAAAGCTTATAGTCAGTTCACACTAGGCTCCATCCCCCATCCACCGTCCACCGTCTAAGATGACATTGTCTGAGTTGTCAAATTCCATAACGTCATTGTTTGACGTTTGATTTACATTGAAAGCTGACGGTAGATGGTGTCATGTGAACAGGAATTTCCGATTTTGACCATCTTATTTTTCCCTCTGTAATCACTGCAGTGTGAAAAGGCTATTTGAGCAAGTTTCCTACTTTAATTACCGACTATTTATCATTTATGATTCACATTCAGTATTCAGTATTCAGTAAATAATACTTTTTATATTTAATTATAATTAATTTTAATTCAGATAGTTTCGCAGAAGGGCAAGATAGGATTTACAATCCTAACAATCTTTGTAATCTTATCTTCTCTTGGCAGCACGCGCGAGGGCGAGATCATAAAAACCCACACGGAACTGAAGCTGGAGGGGAATGGCGAGCAGCTGATCGTCTGGCCCGACGTCGTGTGCCATGTCATCGACGAGACGAGTCCCCTGTGCCAGTTTACCAATGCCAAGCTCTTCAATGCGGCCCAGTTTGAGCTGTATGTGTCCATTGTGGGCACCTCGCCGGCCACTGCCCAGATGACGGAGGCCAAGACATCGTACCTGCCAAGGGAGATATTCTGGGGCCAGCGGTTCGTCAACATTATCCACTACGATGCCCAGAATGAGCGGTATCTTGTGGACTATGAGAACTTCAATACGACCATTTCAGTGGATATGCCCATTAAACTGCCGGCACCCAACGATCAGCTGAAGTTGGAGTACAGAGCATGAAGTTCTGAGCTCATATTCTATTTGGAAGTATTATTAACAATGAATTTATGCGTGCAAATGAGTAAAAAAAATACTTTAATAACTCGTTTTTTAACCTTTAACAAGAATCTTATTCCTTTGACGCTTAATAAGTTAGAGACAAGGCTCAGCTTAGAAACTAAACAATACAAGACTTTGAGCTTTATAAAATACACCAATAATACTTACTTCCCGCAGGATTCGGTTTCCTGCTTTTTATAGAACTTTAACTGTGCCCTCAGCAGTTCGTTGTCCTGTTGCAAGCGAGTAAACTCGCGCACGTAGGGATCAGCTCGAAGGAGAACGGCCAGCCCATCGCGGATGTCCTGCGTGTTCTGCAGCTGTTGCTTGGAGTAGTTGGTCAGCTGGTTGAGTATCTGCCGCTGGTTGCAGTGCACTATGTACTGCAGTTCTCGTTCCATCTGACCGCAGCGCTCCTCGACGAACTCCTTTAGTTCGCCGAGTTCCTTGCGCCAGTCCCCGCCATCCATTTGGACAGCCGACAGTCCGCTGGAGGATTTGGCCAGCAGTTGTTGCGGTTTTAAGTGCGGATTCGAGGACTGCGATGCGACGTTCGCATGGTGCGGTGTGCTGTTCCGGCTGGACGAGAGCATGCGCAGCCTTTGCTTCATTTCGGCGTCCACAGGTGGCGGGGGATTCTCCTTGTCGCTGCCCACGGAACAGTTGGACGACTGCTCCTCGCCTTGCTCATCAGTCTCGGCAATCTTCATCAGCTTCATCTCGCCAGAGAGGTTGCTGCGATCCTTGAGCGGACCACTTAAAGTTTCTGTAAAGGAATAAAGCTCAAAGGTGCTTCGACAGAGAGTTTTTGCCTTACGTTGCAGCGACTCCGCCGTTGAACTGTTGCACGAGTTCTCAACCGAGCTGGGCACAGCTCCTATTGCTCCTGCCGCTGGACACAGGCTCTGGCGCTGGACAGTCTCGTTGGGATTGGATCGTCGGTTGAGGGTTTCCCAGTCGAAGCTGTCCCTGTGGGAGGTGCCCAGCCGCGTGGACATCCGGTCCACTGCCCTCGGGCCTTGGGCATCGAGAAAATCGCAGAACGAGTCCCGGCGCGGAGCAGTATTGACTGGCGTAACCAAGCCGGCCATGTTGCTTAGCTGCTGCTGGGTGCTCAGCAGATTGGCAGCGATGGACTTGCGCAGCTCATCGCTGTGGGCACGCTCCACACGCGGTGCATCCTGTGCCAGTGCACTGAAGCCTCCAGAGTTGTTTAGGCCACCGTTTTGCTGGTTATCCTCGCTTGATAAGGGCACAAAGGCCACCCGGGTCACAGCGCCATCGTGGACCCGCTTGACGGCCAGGGGCGCGCTGGTGCTCCTCATGTCGTAGGCAATCAGCTCACCCTTGAGATTGCCGGCACAGAAGTAAGTGCCGCACTCACTGAGCGCCACCGTGGACAGCGGATGGGAGTAGCTCAAGCGGTCCGTCGAGGCCTGCGCCCTATTCCGCCGGATATCGAATATATTGATCTTGCAGTCGTAGCCCACACTGACCAGCAGCGCGGGCTGGGATGCGCACATGCTGATGTCCCGGCAGGGAGCACTGTGCGCCTCGCTGGCGTGGAAGATCTTTCGCTTACCCTGCACATCGTACACGGTCACGGCTCCCTTGTAGGAGGCAACCGAGAGCTGAAAGCGCTTGCTGGGATGGAAGCGTACCAGGGTGGAGCTGTAACGGCCACAGAATGTAGTTGTTTCTTGATTTGGGAACAAGTTAATATAGTAGCACTTACTCGCCATCGATGGTGAAGGTGTTCATCTTGAGCTTGGTCTTGGTGCCCAAGATGTTGATGCTTCCGCCTTCGCGCACGGCGGCTATGTACTCATCCGTGCTGTTGTAGTCCATGTAGAGGACAGTGCTGCGCTGCGGGTCTGCGGGAAACCTGTGGATTAGCTGCGCCGTTCGGATGTTGTAGATCTTGATGCTGCCGCTCTGGCCAACTGCGATCTCCTCCAGCGTTTGCTTGGCACAGGCCACACAGTAGGCATTGTCGATGGTCAGCTTGCGGACTCGCTGGATCTCGGGCCCCGCTGTGGAGATATTGAGAATTATTACCAATTAATTGCTAGCCCCCTTTCAAGCTTACTCTTCTCCTCATTCTCCTTTATCCGCATCACCGCCAAGCCCGCCATCTTATCCACCTCGACGAAGACACGGCCCTGGCCATTGAACTGAAAGTCCCTCGGTTCGCCGCCTGCGTGCATACTCCGACTTTGTCTCGAGGTCTGCAAAGTCGGAGAGCACGGTCTTCTTCGACGTGGAAATTAAATGCATCTTCAATTTTAAATGCAAATTTTGAATCTGAGTGGGAAGTTCCAGGTTACGATCTGGTGCAGTGTGCCCGCCGTTTTCAAAATCAAAATACGCGTCGCCAAACAAATCGATTACTGCTTTTAAGCTGTTTCCACGTTTTTTTTTTAATTACATCCTAGATATGTAATATATCCTTGCAAAATCAGTCAATTTTAACAATGTGATTCTTATATTTGTATATATTATGCCGCTTAAAATTTTCAATCCATACAGAAGATAATCAAGGTTTCCAATAAAGGCAAACAGTTTGTTCGCTGCTTCTTCATCGCCGCCGCGTAAATCAGTGAGAACGCCTCCGCGAGCTTTGCCAGTCAGCGGAAACTCATCGAATCATTGGCAGAAAGGCAAGAAGAAGAGCAGCGACCAATCACCTGCAAAAAAAGAAATAAATTGCCGAGAAATGATAAAAAGTTTATAGTCCGGCTGTTCTGGCGTGCGTTGAAATGAATCTGGGAGTCCAGTACTTTAGCATTTAGTGACCACGCAACTCATTCCCCCCAAATCCCCCCGCTGCAACGGGCAGAAGGAGCCTGGACAAAGGCCAGCTACAACACACACACACGAACACACGTACGGCGTAGAACGCAAAAGCAACAACAAATACGAGGAACGGAGGCCATCACCTGCTGGAAAAATGGAGGCGGACGGACTAACAAACGACCAGACGGAGAAGGTGCTCCAGTTCCAGGACCTCACCGGCATCGAGGATATGAACGTGTGCCGCGACGTCCTGATCAGACACCAATGGGATCTCGAGGTACGGACGCAAACATATGTATGCACACGCACACAGTCGCGGTGGCAAGAGTAGAATGCACTTACAGGGGCGGTTAGAGGCATAAAGGCCATGTTTAGGAAATATTTATTTAATTTGAAGGAGCCTTCCTGGTTTTAATTGCAACTTTCAAACTCTTGCAGGTGGCCTTCCAGGAGCAACTGAACATCCGCGAGGGCCGCCCCACCATGTTCGCCGCCTCCACGGACGTGCGAGCGCCCGCTGTGATCAACGACCGCTTCCTGCAGCAGATGTTCTCCGCCAATATGCCCGGCGGACGAACAGTGAGCCGGGTGCCCAGTGGTCCCATACCCCGCAGCTTCACCGGAATACTGGGCTACGTGATCAATTTCGTGTTCCAGTACTTCTACTCCACTCTGACGAGCATTGTGAGCGCGTTTGTGAATTTGGGCGGCGGCAATGAGCCGCGTTTGGTCACGGATCCGCTCGGAGACGTGATGAAGTTCATCAGGGAATACTACGAGAGGTATCCCGAGCACCCGGTCTTCTACCAGGGCACCTATGCCCAGGCCCTGAACGACGCCAAGCAGGAGCTGCGCTTCCTGATCGTTTACCTGCACAAGGATCCCGCCAAGAACCCCGATGTGGACTCGTTTTGCCGCAACACGCTCTCCTCGCGGTCGGTCATTGACTATATCAACACAAACGCACTGCTGTGGGGCTGCGATGTGGCCACGCCGGAGGGCTACCGGGTGATGCAGTCGATCACGGTGCGTAGCTACCCGTTGATGGTGATGATCAGTCTACGGGCGAATCGCATGATGATCGTCGGACGTTTCGAGGGTGACTGTACGCCGGAGAGCTGTTGCGTCGTTTCCAGTCGGTGACGGCCGCCAATGAAGTGTGGCTGAGTCAAGCGCGTGCGGATCGATTGGAGCGCAACTTCACACAGACACTGAGGCGACAGCAGGACGAGGCTTATGAGCAGAGTTTGCTGGCGGACGAGGAGAAGGAGCGCCAGCGGCAGAGGGAACGGGATGCGGTGAAACAGGCGGAGGAGGCTGAGGAGCGGGCGCGACGTGATGTGGAGCTACGCAAGGAGGAGATTGCACGACAGAAGATCGAGCTGGCCGCGCTGGTGCCATCGGAGCCGCCAGTAGATACTGTGGGCGCCATTGCCGTCGTCTTTAAGCTGCCCAGTGGAACGCGACTCGAACGGCGTTTCAATCAGACGGATTCGGTGCTGGTGAGCTTACAAAAGGCATTATAACCAGAAATTTTAGATGCTCACTTCCATTCTCTCCCTCCCAGGACGTCTATCACTATCTCTTTTGCCATCCCGATTCACCGGATGAGTTCGAGATCACAACGAATTTCCCGAAAAGGGTGCTCTACTCGAACGCGGACGTGGATGCCGCCGAGGACGCCGCCAACGAGACGCTGAGAAAGACCCTTCACGACGTGGGACTGAAGAATCGCGAGGTGCTGTTCGTCAACGATCTGGAAGCGTAACCAAGAAAGACCCATCTACCAAATGTTTGCATGCGTCGTGTTACCAGCTGCAACGCATTACCAAAACTTGAACCAAGTTTTAAGTAGTCGTAGTCAACAACGTCCAAGTCGGAGGATAAACAGAATGAAACTATTCCTAATTTAATCATGAATATTAATATAAATAATTGTTTAACAATGTTTAGGTTGATTCTCTCTGTAATCTATGACCCCTGCCACCCACCACCCACCCGATGCTACCGCCAGCTCCACACACCTAAGTAAAGGTCACTTTCCAGAACCACATTTCCGTAAGCCACATTTTTAGTTATTTTCTTCACAATTAAGCAATTTTGTTATGTTAGCTGTACTTATACTTCCGTCTATTTAATCAAAATAGAGCCAGAGTCTTATTGTTTGACAAAGAGTTTGAATATATAATATGAATGTGGTCGAGAATTGAATAAATTGAAGTTATAAATATTCATGTTTAAGCAAGGGCGCTATAACATTAAGTACTAATTATTAGTAGTTTGGTTTAAATGACTTTAACCATATGGATTATTTTTGGGAAAACAAAAATAAACAACACTGATTAATTACCTAAAAAAATTATACATTTGGCAAGTTATTGAGATGTATTCCTTATCTCAGTTCTTGATTATATATGCTGGGGTCCTACAACTTTTAGAATGGAAACATGTTTAATGCCAAACTGCAATAAATGTAAAACATTTCGTTTTCCAGTGGAATTTAAAAAAAATCAGTCTGGCAACGCTTTAAGTGTGGCCAGCTGCCAAGAAGAGACTAATCCACAAATTGATGTATTTATGCAGAAACTGTCCTACTGGTCACACTGCAACGCTGACTAACATTGACGTTGTAAAAAAAAGAAATACAACTTTACGCTGGAATTTCTGGGATCTGAGGAGTTTAGTGACCACGACGACAGCTACGACTGGTTTACCACTGACGAGCGGGCACGTCTGCTACGAAGAGGGAGCGGGAAATCGGGAAACTCGGGCTTGCGGCCCAAGATTCGCCAATTGACTTCAAATCTGCTTAACTCGGAGGAGATCCGGAACATCACACGCGGCCTACGTCAACCCACTTACCAGAAGCTCTCTACGGAAGAAAGGCATCCAAAGAGCACCCAGAAGTACGCAAAGACCATGTCGGCGGCACCCTCGACATCCTCCGTGGGCGATGCTGCGGCCGCCCTGTCTGGCAATCTTCAGCTGCCGCCGCTCCGCACCCTCGATGACTTCATCTTGGGATCGGCCCGTTTCCAGCTGCCCAATCTTAAGGATTTTGAAAAGTGGGGCAACCGGGTGGTGAAGAATCTGTTGTACTACCAAACCAACTACTTTCTGCTCTTCCTTACAATCTATGTCGTGATGGTGGTCTTCAATCCGACCAAGATCGTCAGCGGTCTGCTGGTGCAGGCCCTTATCATAGCCGTGATCTGGCAGTTCTTCAGTGGCAAGTCCAAGTCCAACTTCATTGCCAGCCGGTTGACGGGCGGAAATGCCATCGCTGCGGAGCAGAATGCCCAGCAGAAGTGGTACATCCTTGCCGGAGCCCTGCTCGGCGGCTACCTATTCCTGCACCTGATCAGCGCCGTGCTGCTAACGGCCTTTACCCTGCTGCTGCCCATTTCGGTGACCTTCATTCATGCCTCCCTGCGTCTGCGCAACATAAAGAACAAGCTGGCCAACTCTATCGAGAGCTTTGGTCCTGCCACGCCCATGGGCTCTCTGTTGGACGCCCTAAATGTCCGGGCCGATGGAGTATTCAATTAGGCCAGGACAGCCATTCGCCGTAAGACGGAAAATGAAAACACACGTTTTTATCGCTAGTTATCCTTGTCAATGTTGATCTTTGCAAACGGAAAAAATTCACCGTATTATAATCAATTTGATCTTTATTTTTGTATTGAACTATGATTTTATTACCAAAATGTACTCAGCTATTACGATTGTCAATAAAGTTTTCCCAGAAAAATGCGCTTAAAGTCGGATAACATATAGGAAAGCAATCTTATCTCTGAGGGCAGATCGTGGAAATTAAGTAGCTTCAGGCTGCAGCTTTACAGGTAAATAATGCTGATTTATTTATTGTCAGCAATTTCTGAAGTAAGACGGATATGATAAGTAGAACTATTTACTCCTGTATTTGCCAATCTAAATATATTTATTTGCTAAACTCCACGTATCCAAGTACTGCTGATTAGTCATATTATTTAAGAATATATTACTTAATACTTTGAAAAAATTTGTAATTATTTAACAAATGTATTTGCTTGTGAAATTGTGCCTAGCTTATGACTAATCTCGTGTCGCCCTACGATGTAAAACAGAGTTTAAGATCAGTAGACTCTCTACTGACACATGCACAATCTATCTCTTTGTGCGACTTCGCCATGCCTCGATCTATTTAATGGGCCACCTTAGGCCAAGAATAATGGTAAAGGGCATGAAAACACATAAATTTAATCAAAAGTAGATTTAACCTTTTTAATAAATCAATAAATGTAATGATTGAAAGTATGATTTGCTTTTGATTTGGATTCAAAGTTCCCTTCGTTGTATTTTCCTCATCCTAGGTGGCTAGTGTGTTTCGTTAATTGTTCAGCGGATGCAGAGCTGGAGCGTTAGCGGCTGCAATTTCGGCGGCAGTGGGAGCATCATCCTTGCTGCCCGTCTGGGATAAGTGCTTGACGAGGTCCACCCAGTCCCAGCCACGCGCACGATCTCCCTTATGATCCGTTCGTTCCCACTGACGTCTCTTTTGCGCCTTGGTCAGCTGCTCCTTCTTGGGCTCCTTCTTTCCCGCCTCCGCATCCACATCCGAAATCTTCAGCGCCACCACGCCATCGTCCACGGCTTTTACTGCGGGTGCGGATTCGGGCTGTGCGGCCGTCAGTTGCTCCAGATTATCCTTGAGGCACTCGAATAATGTGTAGGTCATGCCGCAACCCAGCCATTGAGTGGCTTCTGTATTCAGAGCGGCTTGGATCTCCTCTTTGACGGCGGGCAGGCTGTGAAATCAAGGGAGGAATCATAATTAGACGGGTTCTGGCAGGGATATACAGCTTCGCCTGAGGACTTACAGATTCCTATTGTAGAATGTGTTCATATTGATCGTGGGCGCCTCATCCGGATAGTTCTCGCCCCACTGCAGCTCCACTAGGAAAGACTTGTAACTGTCCTCCTCGCCATACTGAAATTTTTCGAATGTTATTATTAGCTCGTTTCACTTCTCTTTTCGTCCATGTGGCGGCTGTTACTTTATACTGAAATGTGGTGCTGTTGATCTCCTTAAAGTTCGTATCGCCCTCGTATATCGATTGCAACGCCTCCCGTTCGTCCGTCTGCTGCTCCAGGGGCGTGGACATTTTGAATTCTACTAGTATATATTAATTTTGCTCAAAGAATCGCTCATTTTTGTAAAAATAACACAAAATCATAAATGGTTTTGCAACAAAAACAAAAGCAACAATCAACCAGCTGGAAACCGGCAGTGGACCGTATTTTAAGATATTTCCACTTGCAATGCAGAGTTTACATCGCATTTCCATTAAATTTATAGGTTAAAACTTAATTCAATTTTCTATTTAATTTTTTGAGATTGTTGTATTATTTTAAAGCCGCGGTTATTCCTTAATATTGAAACCTGCTTTTTAAGTTAATTCAGTCGAATATTTTACAGTGTAAAATAAAATAATAGAACCTAGTGTGCAAAGTATAAGCGCGTCTAGTGGAATCAACCTAAAGGCACCTGCTTTCGTGAGAAGCCGATACTATCGAGTACAGTTCACGGTTCCCAGAACATAAAAGAATGCAAACAATAACAACATAAAAACGCACAGAAAAAACTAAATGAATCATCGTTGAGCAACAATTAACATTGATTAACACACATGATCGGCCGACGTCACGGGCAGTAAGAACAACAAGTGCACACGCGACCGCAGAAATTATGTCAACAGATGCGGATCCCGCCGCGGAATGTGTGCACCTGGTGGAATTCAAGCAATTCCTGGCCGCCACGGCGGAAAAGGCGGCTGCGGTCAGCGGCGATGAGGTGAACGCCAGCCGAAGTTGTGTAACCCGCGCCAGCAGCGATACGTACAAAGTGTCCAGTGAGGAGCGCCATGCCGAATTGGTCTCATCCATTTGGCAGCAGCTCAGCTCCCGCGGCTGTCCGGAGGCCTTTCGGCTGAAGCTGCTCCATCGTTCCGCGCAACAGCTGGAGCAGGACCTGTGCTGCGCCAAGGAATGCGAAATCACCACAGAGGGGCCGCCGCAGTACGATCTGCTTAAGCTGCAAAAGTTCGTGAGCGTCGAACTGGAGAAGTTTCTCCTGAAACTCACCGACAACGCGGAGATGGACCGCCTCAAGGACTACGCCGACGAGGGTTCCCTTTGTCTTGATCCGCGAAATTGTCTCTGTCAGACGGACAGAAAGCCGCTGCACACATCCGCCGCTGTGAAAAATAAACCCAGGAAGATGGAAGATCGACATGTGTGCCTGGAGCGATTTGGCGCCATGTACGAGCTGCCGTATAAGGACTCCCGTTTCTTTGGTGTCTTCGATGGTCACTCGGGCTCTCTGTCCGCCAGCTATGCCATCAGCCAGCTGCCCCAGCTGTTAGCGGATCAGCTAAAGATGGACTCGGACTGTGATTCCTCGCCCGACTTCTATCGCAACGCCTTCGAGTCGGCGTTCCTGCTGGCGGACGAGCGCTTCACCCAGAAGAAGATCACCAGCGGAACGACGAGTGTGTGCGCTTTGATCGCCAAGGATCAGCTGTGCATCGCCTGGGTGGGTGATTCCAAGGCCCTGTTGGTGGGCAAGAGAACGCAGCTGCAGCTGGTGAAACCGCACAAGCCAGAGAATCCCGACGAGCGAAAGAGGATAGAAAAAGTCGGCGGAACAGTTATCCATGCCCAGGGTCAGTGGCGCGTTAATGGGATCCTCAACGTGGCTCGTTCCATTGGGGATTACAGCCTGGAGGCGGTCATTGCGGAACCCGATTTCGTGGATGTGCAACTAAACGAGGCTCACGACTTTCTGGTCCTCGGCACCGATGGCCTGTGGGATCATGTGTCGGAAGCCCATGTCATCGAAACCGTTTACGAGTCTCTGGCGGATCCCACAACGAAGCTGGACGACATTCCCAAGCTGCTTATAGAGGCGGCCAAGGAGGGAGATTCGCAGGACAACATTACGGCAGTTGTGGTGCTGCTCAAGCCGCGTGATCAGATCGGAAATGGTTAGAATATGGAGACAAGCAGCGAATTTCTTTATTGTTACCCGCATTGGAGTGGGGTTTCTAATTCTGTTCTTTTGTACAAAATCACATGAAATTGAGCGTTTTATAGTTGGAAAGTAATCTTGTTCTTATTTAATTTTTTACATATCAAGTTTCATATTTAAAGTGGCAAAGGAATAGGATTTATCGTGCCAAGTATGCTAGAAGTAAAATTTTTGTAAGTTCTTCAACTAAATAATACGTTAAAGATGCATTTTATGAAATATAAATATATACAACGAACTAGACATAAATTTAAAGTAAAGTAAAGCCTTATAAATATTCCAAAAGATTACTTTTCGACTTTGAAATGTTTAAAAGCACACACGAAGAGCCCACTCTAAGCCGCACTGTTGTTTCGTTTACTAAAAATAGTTTTTTTTTAAGTGTAAATAACTTAGAGATATAACCTTTATTGTCACATTCTCACGTGCCTGGCGTGGTCCTCCTGGGGATACTCCCCCGGAGCCCACTTGTTTGGTTGCTCGAATAAGCTCAATTCAAAAATATATATTTTGAGGTTGCTCAGCAGTTGGAAAAATATAGGTTAATCCATGTTTCGGCCGAGGCAACTGTTGTTATAACCCGGAGGATATAAATATATACACACAATTCACACGTACAATATTTATATATATATTTTAGATTAGCAAGGCAAGCGCATATATTTATGCACACACATTGAAGTTGCTTCCAGCTGTACGATAATAAGCAATGCACATAGATGGTAACACTCTAGTTAACATACGTATATATATTTACACACCGTAAGCCATATATATATATATTTAATAATGATCCCACACAGATTAAGAAGTACCTTTTTATACAATTTCATGCATTTTAGCAAACGAACCGAATCACATTTTTAACGCAACTTGTTTGAGGACATTTTTTATTGGAATAATAAAGATAATTCACACAAGATCATCGCCTTCTCTAGTCTCTAGTTGGTGGCCCTGGCTGTCCCTGACGCGGATGCTGACCGGATGGCGGACCGAATGCTGACGGCGGCGGGTACATGTGTGGCGGCATCATTGGTGGGACGGCATAGGGCATGGGATAGCCATAGTTGGGTACTGGAAAGTGCATCCCGGGCTGCGGTGGCGGCATGTTAAAGTTGGCCGGCGGCTGATGATGGTAGTTGTGGTAGTAGTTGGAGTGCCAGCTGCCAGGATTGTAGCTGGGATGATAGTTATACTGCTGGTCCATGGGTTGCTGTTGATTGTGGTTGTGGTTCTGATCTGGCCTCTGGTTCTGCCGGAAGCTCTCTCTTTGCCCGCGCCGTCCGCGCTGCCGAGGAGGAGGAGGCGCCACCGAAGAAGCCTCTGTGGCCGTGGTGGCCACCGAAGTGACTGTCTCCACAGAGTCCGTAGAGTTGGTGCGATCCCGCTGGCGACGTTTTCGCTGCTCGTTTCTAGCCTCCCTTTCTTCCTCGTCATCGGAGTAGTCCACGTATCGGGCCGGTGGCTCCACGTCGTGCTCCCACGAGGCATCCGAACCCCTGACCTGCATGAGTTTCGAGAGTATCACGAACTGGGTGTGCTCGGTCTTGGGTGCACAGTACACCACATCGCCGATTTTGATGCCTCTGTCCAGGATCTGTTGGTTGCTGTTGAAACGGACGCAGTATATCGGGTCTGCCACCTGTCCCAGCACATCGAACACCTGTCCGAGGACCTTCCGACCCTTCTCCAAGAACAGAACGGTGTCCAGATCGAACAGCATGGAGTTGGGCAGCACTGAAACCAGCACCAGTTGATCAACTATGGACTGAACCTTGCCCAGCTCTACACACTCATCCTCCGGCACCGTGATCTCCAGCTGATGGATGGGCGGCAGCTCGTCGAGCAACATTTCGCCCCGGACCTTGGGCGGCTGACGGCGTCGCGACTTATCGCCGGTGGCTCCTCCTCGTCGTCCTCGTCCTCCTCATCGCACTCCTCGGTGTTGATCCGCTTGTCTATCTTCTTCCGCAGCACCGTGAGGTACTCGCCCTCTGAGTCGGAATCGGAGTCACTGCTGCTGCTGTCCGAGCTGTCGCTTCCTGAGCTAACGGCCACCACTGGCCGGCGATAGGCGGTGGTGGATGCAGTGGAGTCAGTTACGGGGACTTCTACGACTTCATTGTCACTGTCATGGATCTGGGTGACTTCCTCGACATCCGAATCCTCGGCATCGGAACTGTAGGCAGCCAGTAGGCTGAGTCCAGAGGCAGGTGCTGTGCCAGCAACAGCCTCTGGAGCGGGCTGCACTTGGGGAATTGTGAGATGGTAGCACTTAAAGTTGCTGGATTCTCCTGATCCCTTACAGCTGCTGCAGAGGGTGTTCCTGGAGCTGCAGACACTTGGAAATCCATATCTTGAGGTGCTTCCTGCTCCCGTGTCGTAGTTCCAACTACTGCTGCTACATCGCATTCCATCTGTGCCACCTGCGGCTCCTCTAGCGGAGACTCAACAGATTCCGACGCCTTTTCCTCTCCAGAAATCGACGCAGCAGATGCTGACTCATTAATGGACTTATCCTCCTTTGGTTGCTCCATTTCCACTGCAGTTTCTATATCGAAGCAATAAGCTCTTATTTGTTTATCAAATTAAAAGCACCGCCGTGAGCTTACCTGATTGGGGCGTAGGCGTTGTTTCTACCTTATCTGTTGATAGGTTTGTGGGCGTATCTGCAGTTTGTGGGTCTTCAATTGAAGCCGTTGCATTCACAGCCGCTGGCTGTTCACTTTCCATTATTATTAAACCTTAATCAGGCTCAAGACTCAATTCTTAACCGAAGTCGAAGGAAAATACAACTTCACAACAAACACGTTGAGTGCGCGCACGTGGTGTCTTCCTCTTCACTAAGGACCATTCACACGAAAGTAAAAATGCAAGACTACTCGTGGTGAATGGTTATATATCTACTCGCGGGTTGAATTTAAAAATATTTGTATTCCAGGTGCACCCATATAGAAAAACCCATTTCCGTTCCATAAACAATATAGTTGTACACTGTAAGATTAATTAATAAACAATATATATTTAGCATAATCTCAGTAAAGCAGAGCTAAAGCAAACAAATTTTCTTCTTAGTGCATATGACGTTTATTAAAGCTACAGTAAACCTTTAAGTAGGCATCATCAAAGTACTCCACCTGGAAATGCATAATAATTACATATATGACTGATGGGGTGTGTAATTATCGTACTTACCAGTTGATAATCTAATTCTGAAAAGATATCCAAAAGCACGGTTAGAATTAGAGGCCCTTGAAGTGCGGGATTCCTTATAGATTTCAAAAGGGCGTGCACTTGCCTTATAACGTTTTCTTCTTCATAAAACTTGCATTTAATTGTAAAATGAGCAAGATTTTTGCAAGACTCCAAAATGGCTAACAAAGGCACACAATTGAGGCGTTCAAAATATTCATATTGGTTATAATCGTTGAATTCAATGTATCAGGGATTCCAGTTCTGTTAGCTGGCCTGTTAGCATGTCTGAATTCGAATTAAGGTCACTACAAAAAATAGATTTAATTTTCTCAACGATTTAATTCGTGTTATTTCGTTTAACTCTTCAACACATTCAATCGTGGAATTTAGGTGTTTTAATTTTAGCCCATCTTTGCAGGCAAAAGCTTTGTAGAGTTCACTGAGCGATCTATATGGTTGTCTTATAGTAAGTTCCTTGAGATTTTTCATATCAACTAGAAAATGTAAGTCTTCACCAGACACACCACAGGACAGGTCCAGGGACTCCAAAAGTCTAAGTTCAGCCAACTGTTGCCAATCTATTTGAATCGTAAAACGTATAACCAGTTTTTTTAAAGATGGTAAATTCAGTTTATGGTCACCGCTTTTAAATTCGGAAACATCCAAGACCTCCAAATGTTTTAATTCCTGCAAAAAGGGTAACATTTTTGGTTCCAAAGTGTAGGTACGAAAACGTCTTAGCTCCTTCAGTTTAGAGAGATCCTCTAATTCCATGAGGTCAGGACTTCCAAGATCAATATTAAGGTGCCGAAGTCTAGTGGTAATATTTTTACCGAATTCAGCAAATAATTTATGCCGGGGAAACTTGTAACCTTCAAGTTTTAATTCTTCAATATACGAGTTAGCCAAAGCATTGATAGCACAATCGTCATTCACAAGCTTTAATTCCAGTTTCTTTAGAGACTTTATCTTCGAAACCATTAATACCTCTTCAGGGAAAAGAGGTCTTAAATAAAGGTGTAAGCTTTGGAGCGATGGTGATTCCTTTATAGCCAGCTGTTCGAAGAGCTTAACCAGAGATTCCTCTCTATCATGCCATATGGTCAACTCCTCGAGTTCAGTCAGGTCGGACAGTTTCTCAATGCCATTCGCATCTGACAGTTTTATTTTCAATTTCTTTAGGTTCTGCAAGTCAGCCACCTTGCGGATATCCTTAAAATCTAGAAACAGCGATTGTGACATATCCAGCTCATCATTGGCTTTGAAAATTCTGTGTGTCAAGGCTTCCAAGACCTCATTTAGATATTCCTTTTTGCAATAGTTAGAGATTGTTAGAGTGTTATTGCCGTTACCTGCACCTGAAATCTTTTCGCTCTTGTTGAATTCAATGAGCCAATCCTTGTCACGAATGAAAGCGCACACCTGGCAGGTGTCTAGCAGTTTACAAAGTGCTTTAGAAAACGTATCTTCAAACTTCATGCCAACATTGATATCCAGCGTTTGCAGGTTAGGAAGTTCACTTAAGAGTTCAATAGACTCCCAATCGATAAAGCTGCACTTCAACAATGTAATGGACTTTATTTTGACAAGATTACTGGTAGTGGGCTTTTCTATTTTAGTGCCATCAATGCTGATGGATTTTAAATCATGGATCATCGATCCGAAGAGTTTTGATTGATTGATTGATGCTTCTTTCTCACAATCTATGATGCTGGTTATGGTCAAGCCACTTATATTCAGTATCTTTAATAGTGAAGTTAACCCGCTGATATCCGATGTCGGACAGCGATGTAGGGTAAGTCTTCTCGAAAGCCAGTTGATGTTGAACCTGGCATCCATTAAAGATATGGTTGCGACAGATTGCTCTAAGGGACGGCTGTCTTTAGATATTTCATAAAAATCATAAGAGATTGTTAGCTTTATGCCTGTTGGACCCTTGCTTAAGTCCAAGGACTGCAACGAGTTAGCTGTGATAATCGCAACGTTACTCAAAGGAGGCAGTTCATCGCGAAAGTTGATAATAAAGGATTGAGTGTCAGGCCTCGGCCATTCTCGTATCGCCTTAAGCATTGTCAACAGCGAACCGTTCTTGAGGGCTCCACAGATAGTTATATTTTTTAGCTTGGGTAGCTGTGTCAGCGGTGCATATTCGGCAAGGTCGACTCCAGGCTTCGGGACGAAATTCAGATACATAAGCTGGGGGCAATGTGGAACGATGTCGGAAAGCCTTCCCTCAAGCTCGGTGCTCATAAACTCCAACATATACAATCGCGAGTTTGACTTGCAGACACTTACCAGTGCTTCTGCGCTCATGCGGACGTCTAAATAGAGAAATTCAATGTTCTCAAAATTATTCAGGTCATCCAGCCTATTACCTTTAATTGAAAGAATATATATTAGAATTAACATAATAATTAATATTTGGACCACTAACCATTCAAAGATATGATCAAATGGCGCACTGTTTTGTTTTCAAGTGCGCACTTAATCATTTGAAAATGTTTTGGAAATTCCGGATAAGAAGACGTTTGGCCATAGGTCATTCTAGCACAATATACTTCTCTATTTTCTCTGATAGCTTTGCTGTAGAGTTTCCAATAGGCTTCCCCTTCTTTTTTCTTTTCAATTGTCGATTGCAGCTGTGCGAAATCTATTACCAGGTCCACACTTCGGGCTACTTTAGTCAGTTCGCGATGATAGAAAATTTCTTTATGATTAATTCTTAGCAGCTCCTTTATGTTTTCGTGAACGTTTGCGAAGTTTTCCATATCGGCGTACTTCGATGGATTGACTGGGGATTCTCCTTTCAACTCGCAATCGGCAATGACATATTTTATGATCTGCAGCATGCAGTCATTGTTGAGGTTTAAAATACTCAGCCTTTTCGAGTCCATTTTAATTTTCTTGCCATACAAAGGCGCATCTAGATGTAGCATACTAGAAACTAGAGTTTAGTTAGTAGACCCAAGCCCCAAATTTACAATTACAATATAGCTACCACGATTTGTACTTGCCGCAAAAAAACACGAATAAAGTAGAGGTGTCAAACTTCCGGTAGTGGCACAATCGATAGTTTTCGATTCGCAAGCTATCAATAATGTCGCGATAGTATCGACCTAAAACATTTTGAAAGAAAAAGAAAAATTAATTTAATAAAATGCTCAAAAAAGTTGAATATATTCCTTATTAATTTGATTGAGATTTTTAAATTAAAGATTTAATATAGTAGTCATTTAAAAATTCATAAAAAATATTTGGAAAAAATTTAAAGTTGTGTTTTGTATTGAATTGTGTTGAATTCAGATTTTTTCATTTTAATGGTTTGTTTTCAAGGTTAAAAATATAATATTGTATGTAAATATATACACTAAAACATAAAATATTAAATTTAAACGTCAAATAATTTTAATATTAAAACATAAAAAAAAACAAGAGGGGAGAAAAAATGGTGACGATAATATCGCGATTGTTTTTAAGCTACCGATGGTGCAAGCATAATCCGAACAATAGGTAATACCGATAGTGTCACCTCTAGAATAAAGACAGTCACAACGAAACGTCAAGTAGTAATGGAAGAGCTTTTGGCGGCATTATCGATCCTGATGGTTTTCAATTTTACAATTACAATTTGTTTTGTTTACAATTTTCATTAGCAACTTTATACGCGGCACCCATAGGTACAAGGGGTTTTTAACTTAGCAAATCGCATCTCTTAATTGCAATTCTTAAGAAAAACCATAGTACCTCTAGTGAGTTTTAATATTTAACAAAAACTCATTTATTTTCATAAAATCATGTTTACTTTATTCATTTGTTTCATTTAAAATTACTTTTGATGGTGAGACGGTATGCACATAATTCAAATATGTATTGCATTAATTGGAAAGCATTTATTGTAAGCTTAAAATGGACGCCAAACTTATTCCATAGATATTCGAAGCTAATAATTAACTAAATATTGCACAAATGACGGCTAAAACTTTGTACACGTTTTGTATTGAGAATGCATTTGAAGCGGTTTGCCGTAGTTCGTTGTGAGATTATTCCTTGATTACAATCTAAAAAGTACACCATAGGCTCTCGAAATATCGAAATGCCTACTATCATACAATAAGTCCTTACAAAATAGATTCTTGTGTTGTTTTTGCTTTTGTTTCCGTTTCCGATTCCCTTTTAGTCATAGAGTAGCAGCTAGTAATTGAAATAATGTCATCGCTTGATAAATTCATGGGCAAAAAGCAGGGCTAAAATATATCCTATCAAATACGGGTTACAAACATTACTTTGTGCTAAGGCAGAGTTAGTTGGAAGATGTTCTCACGTGCGAACGCGTTTCACAAAGCTAAATCTAGGTAAATATCAATAGCACTTAGTTAATAAATATCAATGGGTTTCATGTGAGATATGTGTGAGAATGATAATGAAGTCCAACGAATGAAATCAATTGTTCAGGTCAAAAGCAAGCAACTCAGATCAAAGTCAAGCCATCCTCCTACACCTTCCAGTCCAAACGGTACTCGTCCACCAGCAGCAAATGGTGGTGGATCATCCAACCTGTACGATTTCAAGGGATTAGTACTTTTGCACGTTAGTGGGAACATCCTGAATCCTCACCCTCTTGCTGTGCCAGCGCCAGGAATTCCTGCCACTTGGTCTGTATGTCCCAGTACTTCTCCTTGATTTGATTCCGATCCTGCAGATAGGACACCGCAAAGAAGTACGCCTTGAGCACATCCTGGGCACGCGTTTCGAAGTGCAGATAGACGCCCAAACACTTCTTAGTCTCTGCTATGATGAAATGCTCGTGGGGATCGAAGGAGGACACTATGTTTTCGATGACACTGCTGCTCTTGTACTCATCAATCAGATTCTTTACACTCAGGCCCAGCTTCACGTTCAAGGACACAGACACGGTCTGTCCAATTGTGACTCTCTCCATGGCATTGACCTTTAAGTAATGGAATTTGTTTAGTGACTTATTTGGTTACTTTTATTCTTATTCTACAGCTTTATTTAATGGCGTGAAGAGGTTGAGGAAACCTACTTATTCGCTCTCAGACCATTAAGATAAAGCGTAGCATGATAAGATTAACTCCGACCTTCGTCAGACAGATTTTAAATACAAAGTCAAAATGTTTTTGTACAAAGTTCACCACCAAATAATTCTTAGCGCGTCAAGTACACTCACCTGCTGTGGACTAAGCATTCTCGAGGACCTGAAGAACTCCTCCAAAGCAATCAAGTATCGCGACTCGTTGAATGTTCGCAGACAAACCGCTCTTACCGCCTTGAGATTGGCATACAGATGCAGGCTGACCACCACATAGAATATGGTGTACAGCACCGTCTGGCTCTTGATCAGCGAGAGGAGGTAGAGGCCCACGAAGGAGGCCACCAGGTTGACACACGTCTCCTGCGAACTATCCTTGGAGGCCACATCCGCCAGATTTCCCCGCACGGCGTGATGTTGCGTTAAGGCTGCTCTCGTAGCACCTCCGGCGACGCCCACAATCGCTTTCAGCAAGGTGGAACCGCACAGGATTTGGGTACTCAAATGCGGATATTTGGGAAGCACATAGATCTCGATGCCCATGGCCAGATCGTTGAGGAAGTCGGCTCGCAGCCGCCACTTCTTCGAGTCCACGTCCAGCTGGGAGCCCTGCCACCAGGCGAAGACGATGCGTCCCACATGGCCGCTGCCTTCCTTTAGGATCCAGGTTACTGTGGCGGAGTACGCATTGATATTCTCGCTGCCCACGCCGATGCCCTTCAGAATGGCATGGGTGCACAGCGTGCCGCAGATGGTGCTGCAAAAGGCCTGGGCCGTGTCCCAGACTTGATATGCCGCATAATCCTCGCTCACACTGTCCGGATAGCCCTTGGGCAGGAAGATCTTCTGCAGCAGGCGGAAGAGCAGGAACTTCTCCTGGATGACTAGCTTATCGCCGCGCAGCGGTACCCTCACAATATTGCTTTGATCTGGATTGGGAATTTAAGACGTTAATTGATTGATATTATAATAGAGTTAGTTCTTCCTTGCAGAGTATATTATAAAATATAAGTTTCTGAATAACTCCAAAAATTAAATGAAGTCTCTTTTATATTTTTGAAACTATTTACATTCCTATTACCTTTATTCTGGCCTCAATATTTAAAATAACAATTAACGAATTATACCTAATAAGGGGACCAAGTTTGGTCGAAATTAGAATCGCCCTTAAGCTGTCATAGGAACGCCGTTGACTTCGCATTGTTGATTTTGAAGCTTCCCAGTATAACTAATTAATTAAAACTGTCAGATTCAACGTTTGTTATCGTTTTCCCTCATATATCCAAACAATTTCAAGCTCTGCAAGGGTAATCCCGAACCTGGTTTGATCGATTGGCTCACCTGCTGGCGTCACATAGAGGATTTCCTCACCCTTCGTGCCATACTGCTCCCGAAAATGGATTTTCATCTTGGCTAACTAAGCGGGCGCCTTCTCGGTGTGCTGCCAGAAATTAGGTTTTATTGCTTTTCCGGGGCTTGCTTGGCTAGCTATGTAGTTTTCCCTCCAAGTTGTTCAGGGGAGTTTAGCCTCACACTCCAGCACCACCGACAACGCCAATAACACCACCCACCTGGCACCCACAGCTATTTATGTTCGACGACGACGACGGGCTGTCTGTCTCAGACTAGGAGAGGTGAAAAGCCGTTTATATCCATCGAAATATCAGCACCAGAACCAAAACTCGAAACAATCGGTAAACGCGGCGGTTTTAAGCGAACTCTAGGACATTTCACAAGCAAGCTACTGGGAGCTACGACAATTAAAAACTGGCAAATAAACTCTTCAAAATAAATTTTCTCCCCCAATGGGCTCTCCGCACTCCTCTCCCCTGTGTTATCAGTCAGCTGTAGCTATGTCCGCGTTTCGCAGTGAGTGCTTTTGGGGGGAACGGTCACATTCAAAGCGTAACGGAATTGGAAAAAGCTAAAATATTTATAACACCAATACAAATTTTTGCTTTTTCCAAAGTTCTTGATAAACTTATATTAAAGATATATTTTGTATTAATTTTGCTGAATAATATAGTAAAATAATTGGTACATTGAAATACATGTTTCATACATGTTTCATTTAAGGGCACTCGTATTCCAATATTTGACCAGCAATTAGTGTACAATGTGATTTAATTACATATTATGTTATTTACTAATTTAAGTACAGGAAATCCGTAAAAAAAATTACTACTATACATAAGACAAATGGCACTCTCACAGCTTTTATATAGATTTACAAATTTGGAATTCATGTTTGTGGCAGTTGGATTGTGTATTGTAGATCGCACTACATAAATAATAAATCAGGATGAATACAAATACGAAATACAAATGCGGCAAATATTACGGGCAAGTTTTTTTTAGAAAACCCCCTTAAAATGGTTTTTTAGCACACCCATGGATTCCAATCAGCTGTTTCCGACGCGCTTTGAATGGTTTGGTATTCTTGGTACTGCCGCAAACGGTCCTATTCTTAAAAGTTTATAAAAACGAAAGAACCCGTTAGTTCGGTAGCAATAACAGCTCAAAGCCAAAACAAAGCGAAAACCTAAACAATTGTCAAGTGACAGCAAGCTAAAAAACGCCCCAGTGATACAAATTCGTAGGGGGCAGGTGTGTGTGATACAATAAGTGTCTAAATTTAACGTGTGACTCTCAGAAACCAAGTAAACTTTTGGCAGCCGAATACAAAGAACAAACAACAACAAAGCGCAACAGCAACAACTAGAACAGAATTCAGGCAATGTCATTGGAGGATCTTAAGTCCCAGTTGCGCCGTCATCCAAAGCTTGTGGGCCTGGGCGGAGTGGGCCTGCTGACCGCGTAAGTAAATCCAAATCACGCCATATATCCACAATTTCCTCACCACCAACACTCTCAAAAAAAAAACCAACAAACTCCCGTAATTCAAGCAGCTGCTACAGGTCTCACATATGTACACAGAAAAACTATTCCTACTATTAAAAGTTCGAAAAACCTTCAAAAAACCCTGTCCTAATTTTAATTTTTTGGGGGCTCGTCCCCAACACGTTTCATTTAATCTATTTCAAATGGCGCCACATGGCATTTGAATAAGTCGTACGATCTCGACGATACTATATATCTCTAGATATGCTATAAATATAATGCAAAACAGCAACAACGACAAAAACAACAACATCAACAAAACTTGTTTTCCGCATTCTTTATACTAAACCTGTGACGTCATTTGTTTATAACAAATTACCCGATGAATAATCAGGCTATAAGCACAAAGACTTATTTGGAAATGTGACACCAAACTAAACTTGTTTACTTGATTTTACCTGAAAGGAAAGTTGATAACGGCGTCGGATTAACAAAGGAGAATTAATTTTAGTTCTAGATTATTAAAAAATTAAAAGCGGAAATCGTATGATTTCTTTATCAATTCTTAGCCAAATTAATTATTTAACTACTTTGGTAGGGCATTGAATTAGTCACATATAGCCAAAAAGCTGACTCTTTTATTCGCTCTGCAAAACACGATCAAAACAAAACGTACGATTTTGTAAAAGTGAGATAGCAAGCTTGTTGGTGGAGGAGTTGTTGCTTTTGCTTCCTCGCTTCTTCTTGTTCGGCGTGCGTTAACAGCTGCTCAAGGCCCCAAAACGCATACTCGGAAAAAAGGAGGTAGTGGTGGTGTGTTTGCCAAAACTATCATGGCGCCATAATAGTGCGCAGTTTGAATTTCGTTTTCGCGAACCCCCCGCGAATTTATAGTTCTCTCCTTATCGCCGGGGAATTCTCTCTCATTGTTATTTTTGCCACTTTGGCGCGTGCAGAACTTTTGTTTTTGTGTTTCGGAGGTGACGTGCCCACTTTTTTCGAAATAAACAAGTTCTCGGCGTTGTTGATGTTGTTGTTTATCTCACGTTTATCTCAATAACAAATAGTTGGCAACGACAATTGTAGTTGTTATTTAAGGTCAACAAATTAAGAAAAAAAAGAACGACTAGTCAGAGAAATAAAAAGCGGAAGTTGGTAGATAAGATAATAAAAGCTTCTTTGATAAGAATTAATTTCTAAGAATATTGAATGTAACACCAATATTGACGTGTCCGGAGCTCAAAACCACTCTCAGATTTAATTCAAAAGATAATGGAAGAAAATAGATAATAAAATTAAAAATAAACATTTCTCGTACAAAATCGAAGCAAAATTATAAACAAGAATCTATAAATAATTGTTTATTTCACTTTTATCCCAATAACAAATTGTTGGCAGCGGTAATTGTTTTGGTTCAAGAATGATTATTAACAACAACATCAATTATATCGTAAGATAATACATTTAAATAATTTTGAATAAGCATTAAAGTATTTCATGTATTTACCTAAACATATTTAAAATAAAACATCACACTTTCTTAAAATATAAACTTATCAAAAACTCGCATTACCTCACAATTTCAGTGCCGGTTTTTTGCTGTACGAGTCGCCACAGGTGCGCAGTTTCCTCTCCCGATATGTGGACACCAAGACACCCGGAGCCGGATAAGCGGCGCTCCGAGTACATCTACATCAAGTACCACATCTACCGCGAGTCCATGCGCAAGATGATGCAGAAGCAGGAGAACGAGAAGAAGTGGATCAGTGTGATTATCAATCCCGTTGGCAAGTGGTGGAAGTCGGCCAAGCATTCTCTGGCCTGGCGTCTTCTTAATATCGCCCAAAACGGCACTCAAGCGGAGCGGTTGAAGGCGGTGCAGCAGCTCGTTTGCATGGATCATCTCAAGGACTGGGACTTTCGGCACTTGGCGCAGATTTGCGATGCCCGCACGGCCGTCTCTCTGGCCAGATGTGGCGCCGACACGCGCTGGTTTCTGCCCGTCCACCGGGCCGGTTGCATCAAGAATCCCAAGATGCTTCTATCCGAGCTGCATGTGATGCTCAACCGGCTGCGACCCATGTCCTGCGTGGACCACTTCTTCAGCAAATACTTTCCCGAACAGGATCCAATTGTAAGACGTGAATTCATGAACTAAAAGAGCCTTTAAACAAAGAATCTTTATTGTTATGCTTTGCAGGACGACATCCACGAATACTTAACCGAGGAGCAGACCATTGTTCTTTCCACGGCTGACACGGATTTACTTAAGGAAATCATCTCGTTCCTGCATCACATAACCAAGGATCCCCAAGCCGCCGCGAATATTATCAAAGACGGCGGCCTCGTGCATCTCATGGAGCTGCGAAAGATATTCAGCGACGACAACGAGACCTTGTCGACGCTCTGCAAAGTGCTGGCCAATATATCGGTGGTGCCCGATGCCGTGGAACACTTCTTTGTCTCCGGATGGATTGGAGTGCTGGCCGAATGGCAGCAGTGTCCCGATCTCCGGCTGCAAGTGATCTCGGCCAAGACGATGGCCAATCTGGATTACGACGATCCCAATCAGTGTACCTATCCGCCGAATGTCTATCCGCTGCATCCGCGTGTTCGCACCCTCAGGAAGCCCAAGGCCGATATCGTATTCGTCCATGGACTCCTGGGTGGTGTGTTTATCACGTGGCGGCAGCGGGACAAGAAGCAGCCCACGGAGCTGGGTCTCTACGGGAAGAATGCTTTCTACACCAGCGAGGCGGACGACGTGTTCCTGGTTGGTGAGCAGAAGCGCGTGAATGGCAGCAAGCAGCGCAAGCAGCAACAGCAGCAGCAGGTTCCCCCACAAGCCAATAATGGCAAGGCCAACACTCAGACGGAAGCCATCAAAGGTAAACGAGATATAGGAACCCACTTTGGGAATTATCTTCTAATCTCCCATCTTTATTCTCGCCCTAGATCCCGTCTTGAAGGCCAGCAAGAAAGTGGAGGAGCAGCGCCTAAACATCAGCGATGACGCCACCAAGGAATTCGTCGAGACCCTGAGAAACACAGCCGAACTGGACTCCGATTGGGAGGTGGTCCATCCCGATGTGCCGCTCAATGCGAACGAGCACTGTGCTGGCAAATTCAGTGTGTCGGGTAACGAGTGGAGCAACCAGGACACCAGCGAGGAGTACACCAACTGCTGGCCCATGGAGTGGCTGCCGGATGACTATCCCGACTCCAGAATCATTGGAATCGATTACACGTCAGCAGTCACCGAGTGGTCGGCGAATTTCACCAAGTACTGCCCGTGTGAAAAGGGGCAAGGTCACATCGATGTCCGGGCGACTACACTGCTTGAGAGGATCGTTGCCTCGGATGTGGGCAACGGACGACCAATCGTCTGGATAGGACATTCCATGGGCGGCCTGCTCACAAAGCTGATGCTGCTGAAGTCCGTCGACTCGCAGGAGCCAAAGGTCCAACAGTTGGCACAGAACACCAAGGGAATTGTGTTCCTGGGCACGCCGCATAGGGGCTCACCCATCGCCAAGTGGAAGCAGCACATGCAGATGATACTCTCGCCCTCCATCGAGGTTAAGGAGATGGAGGAGAACTCGCCGAAGCTGCTCGAGATGCACCGACGCTTCATGGGGTGCCTGCACACCTTCCTGCGCAACGTTAAGGTCGTCAGCGTGGCTGAGGGAACACCCACAATGCTCACCACATTCAAGTTCCCGCTGCGCATCGTCACGGAGGAATCCTCGAGGATAGATTTCGGGGACTTCTATCTGATGAAGGACGACCACCTGAGCCTCTCCAAACCGATCTACAGGCAATCGTTCCTGTATCAGCGACTGTTACATGTGATACGCGATGCCGTCAAGGAGATATCGGATCCCAGGGATCAGGATGCCCAGTCGCAATCCACTCCAAATCAAGAAGTGATACTCACAAACATTGTGGCCTCTTTGCTGAAGGGAGCCAAGGGTCTGTTCGAATCGCTGCCCATCGTCGCTCTCAGATTTAGCACTTAAGGAGGCTCTTCAAAAGAGCCCCCAACACGCGCCTGTACCTCGATAGTATCCCAGCTTAGTCTCTAATGAAGTATCTTAAGTATTTTCTCTCACACCGCCCATTACAATCATCGAAATCCAGATGTACATACGCTCGCACCATATAGCTTCTTACTCACGACGAATCCTAATTTATTTGCCTAAGTCCACGACGCAAAATAATTTAATAAAATGGTCCATGTTTATACTAAGATTTGACTTTAAAGTAAGACCCTACTGATGCGGGGATAGGGTCGCTTCAGTGATGGTGATACACCAGTAGTTGGGCTCGCTTTGGGCTCGGAATTTAAAGATCTTTGATTTTGTTTTGATTTTAATTTAAATATTATGTACATACAGTTTCTATTAGCTTTGGGCTTAAATATTTTAAATGCTATAAACTAATGAGGAATTATTCAGTAAGATCTTCCACCTTTTAAGCTGGCAGTTTCCTGCTGCTGCTTGGCCTTCAGTCTCTCCTGTGCCAGCCGTCTGTTCTCTGCAATCCTGGCCATCTGCTCTGTAGATAGTTTCTTGGCCGAGGGCGTTGGCGGCTGCGAGGAGGCAACGGCTGGCCATAGTCGCTAATGTCCAAGGAAACCAACCGGCCACCAGCCAAGGGGCTCCGTTCCGATCGAAGGTGGGAGCAGCATTCCCCGCCGCGGAGTACGGCGTGGACATGACGGCATTGCCGCGAGAGAATGAGGGAGTAACCAAAGTGCTGTTGCTGCCACTGGAGGCTGTAGACATTGTCCGCTGATGGGGAGTGCGTGGTGGAGCCAGTTTGGACATGGCTATCTGTTCACCCAGCAGGGCATCAAACTCATCGAAGGGCTCGTCACCGGCTCCTCCGTCCTGCTGGTCGTCCTGGGCCTCTTCCATGGCTTCCGCCTCGTGGGAGCGCATTTCCTCCAGATGACCCAAACGGTAGCGCGTCATGTGCACCTGTAGCGGCTTCTTTTGCCCAGCCGCTCGATGTTGTTCAGCACGTCATCGAAGGTGTAGGTGGGATACATCCGATGCCCCCAGTGCTGGAGACGGCGCAGAACCTCGTCGAGATCGGTCTTCTCATGTCCCCGACCCCTGAACTTGATGTCCTTGTAGTAGTCTTCGATGGTCTGGATGCCGCGGGGGCCACGCAGTGTATCCACGGTGAGACGGGGCCGGGGATTCCGTACCGCTCGCTTCTTCGGCTGCAATTTCTCGCCTTCCTCGGTTCCGGGCTCTCCAGCATTTTCATTGTTTTCCTCCTCGTCGGCAAAGAGTTTCTCACCCTCGCCATCGCTGGGCAGCTGATCCTGATCCATCGGCAGGTTGTCGTTAAACAGGTCATCCACACCATCGTCGCCAAATAAGGATGCCATGGTTAACAATTGGAGCAACAGAATTCGCTAAAAAACCCTAAACTACAAGAGGAATCCAATATAATTTTGCCGCCATTTTCTGCTTCTTCCCGGTTGTCATTCAGAGGCAGCGCTTGCATAAGTCACAGGGCTGCCAACTGACGGCCGAATGGAAGTGGCTTTGTTCTTGTACTTTCTGATTACATAACTAATTGAAGCTCCATTTTCAAGGCGTATTTTGGTGATTAAATGTATCATTTCATAAGTGGGTGGCATAATAAGTGACATTTACCGATGCCCGGCTTTTGCACTGGTGGCAGCAGACAGTAGAGATGGGAGCGTGCCTCGTGAGGGATCTTCCAGGCACGAGGAAACACGAAGATGGAAACTATTTTTGTTTTCCTTTGATGTAAATTGTGTTAAAATGTTGGCTCAAAGATTTTATTACTGATATCACAGTAGGGTTATCAAATTGCTAAACTTACTTTAAAAATATAAATAAAAGATAACTTATTTACATATCATTTCCATTTATCAAAAGTCATTCTAGTTTTATAGTCATTTTCTAAATGTATTTATAAATTTTATTATTATCAAATTTTATATCAGATTTTACATAATATATATATTAGACACTAAGCCAGCCAAACTGAAAGCTTAATTGGATTAGCTGCTTTGTATAATGACCACCAGTGCGATAGATTTTTATTTTAAGCTAACATTTTTCTCAAATATTTAAATATATAAAGTTGTTGAATAATAATTAACCTTTAAAGAGATCCAAAATAGTACAGTTACGCTGAAAAATATATATTTACATAGTGCTCGTGAGTTTCGTGTCTACAAAAACATCACGACCCACTCTCATCTCTAGCACTAAATGCAACCATGCGCGTTGCGTGGCCTGGCAACGCCAGCAAAACGCCATACTTCCAAGAGCATTTTTCGGGCGAGTTTACAATTTGCGGATAATCGTGGAAAAAGCGGTGAAAGAACGTGCGAACGCGGCCCCCAAAACGAACCGTAAAATCCGGTGGCTAAATGTGGTCACCACGTGCAATAGCGACGCCACGCACATACCGCTGAGGACCTAAATTCTGGCCAAAAAGGCGATGCTCTCGTGAGAGGGGCGAGAAAGAAAAATTAAGTGTGGTGGGAATCGGGATTCTACTTCTACGCATTGTATCGTCGTATCAGCTGCCGAAAGCAGAGCAGCGTCAAGCGTGGTGGCGATTGCGGAGCGCCAAGCACGGCGCAACAAACAAAACAAAACAAACGAAAGGGCGGCGAACTATGAGATCTCAGGTCTGACGGCAGCTCAATACTCCTCGCCATGGACAAGCGATTCAAGTGGCCGCTCAACCAGAAGGCCAACTACTCGGATCCGCCCTATCACCACAATTCGTCGCGTGGCTACCCCAAGCATCCGCACCAGCACCCGCAATCACATCCCCACCCTCACGGCGGTTCCGGCTATCCTCACAGTAACAAGAACTACTCGCGGCAGCAGCATGGCTATGGCTACCAGAAGGAAACTAGTAGCTACTACAAGCCACCACCGCCGCAAGAGCGACAGGAGCGTGGTTACCAGAAGGAAGCCAATAGCTACTACAAGCCACCACCGCCCCCGGCGCCGCAGGAGCGTGCTGGCGGCGGGGCAATGGCACCGCCTTCGTCGGGCGGAGCTGCTAGCTCCGATGTAGTTACGCTCATCGTGGAGAACAACAACCTGAAGCGGATGATAATGCTGCACTTGAACCTCATGCAGGAGCAGACGGACAGTTTGGCGTCCAAGGACAAGGAGCTGGACGAGCAGAATGCCAAGCTGAGCAAGGTTCTGGTGCAGAATCAGGACTTGAAGCTGGTCAACGCCAAGCTGGAGGCCACCATCGAGGAGCTGCGCAAGCAGCTTCGAAAAAAGAACAAGCGGACGAATGACGACGACGATGATGATCACTCACTGCCACCTGCCGCTGCCCCTCAGCAGCAGCTCCTCCTCTGTCATGCCGAGACGCAAACTGAGCTCGAGGAGCGTGCCCAGCACTTCCAGCCGATGGACGAGCCCCTTCCGCAGCAGGAGGAGCTGCCTAGGATCAGGGTGCAGGAGGAGGTGGAGCTGGAGTTCGAGCAGGAGCAGGAGGAAGAGGAGCCACAGCAGCCGCTGCATAAAGCGGGTCACAAGGCTCCGGTCACCACGAATATTCCTCCAGCCAGCAAGCCCTTGGAGAGCAAAACCCGCGGCGAGTTCAATGGCAAGAAGGTGAGCACTATTTTCCTGCATCGCGTGAATCAGGACTCCAGCCTCACGTCCACAAAGCACCACGTCCAAGAGGAAAGGGAGCTGCGACAGCAAGCTGAGGAGGAGCAGCAGAAGCTCGAGGAAGAGCAGCAGAAGTTCGAGGAGGAGCAGCAGCAGCTGCAACAGCTGCAGGAGAAGTTGGAGGCGGAGCACTTGGAGCATCAGCTGAAGACGGAGCACTTTCGGTTTGAGCTGTCCCTCCAGGAGCAGGATCAGAGTATAGTGGAAGAAGTCGTTGAGGACGACATCTTTCACGATGCGCTGGAACCCCACGAGGTGGAGGTGGCCGCCGAAACCATTGTGGGAGCAGAGGAGGAGGTTCTCGGAGACGAGAACGCACTCTGCGTGGACGCCAATGGCCATATGGAGGAACAGGAGGACTCGGATGACGATAGCGAGGAGCAGGAGGACTCGAGTGAAGACGAGCACAGTGACGAGGAGGAAGAAGAAGAAGAGGAAGACGAGGAGGATGTGGACAGTCCACTGGTTAACAACATAGAGGCACTCTCTGCACCGGAAGACGATCTCTGGCCGAATCAGGTGAGTTTTTTATTGAGATTTATCCGTACAACGATCAAGTCAAGCAAACCCCTCAGTTGCAGATGACTCCCATGGACTTGGACATAGCCGATGAGAAGCCGATGGCGCCATCGGCTCACTCCACGCCGAATCATCAGCAAAAGTCGCTGTCGCTGTCGGTGTCGCAGGAGGGGGTCGATAGCGGGGCGGATCAGGAGCAGGAGGAAGAGAAGGAGGGTCTGAAGATACCAAATCTGGAATCAGAAGAAAGGGCTGAGAATGAGGGGCATCTGGAGCTTGATTCGGTAGAGCAGATGGAGATAGAAACCGTGGAGATCTTCACCGAGGAAATTGTCAGCACAGAGTCCGCGTCAATGGAGATCGAAGTGCACACGGAGGAGGTGGTGACCATCAGTAGGCATACCAAGGTAGAGCAGGTAGCCGAGGAGGAGCAGTTAGAGCCTCAGGCAACTAAGGAGTATAAGGAGCGGCTTATGGAGCGGCAGGCACACAAAAAACAGGATGAAGCACTCAAGGAGCAGGAAGAAACGCCCAAGGAGCGGGAAGTATCACCCAAGGAGCAGGAAGTAACACCCAAGAAGGTGAAGGAAGCGCCCAAGGAGCAGCGAAAAACATCTAAGGTGAAGGAAGGACTTAAGGAACTGAAGGAAGCACCAAAAAAGGAGCCTGAAGAAGTCGCCAAGAAACAGCGGGAAGTGACCAAGGAGCTGAAAGAAGCAGCTAAAGAGCAGCCGTTAGCATCCAAGGAGCAGGAAACACCCAAGGAGATTCGAAAAGCATCCAAAGACCAGGAAACTCTTAAGGAGATTCGAAAAGTGTCTAAGGACAAGGAAACACTCAAGGAGCTTCGAAAGGTATCCAAGGAACCGTCGGAAGCACACAAGCAGCAGGAAGCACCCAAGCAGCAGGAAGCACCCAAGGAGCAGGAGACATCCAAGCAACGGGAGGTGCCCAAGGAGCAGGAAGTAACCAAGGAACATCGCAAAACATCCAAGGATCAACGAAAAGCATCCAAGGAGCGCAAGGCACCCAAGGAGCTGCAGACAGCACCCAAGGTGCAAGAAGAAACACCCAAGGATCATCAGAAAGCTCACAAGGAGAAGCAAAAAGCTTCCAAGGACCAGCCCAAATCGCAGCACTCGTCCAAGGAACAAATACCGCATCAGGAAACGCCGAAGGAAGTTGCACTCAAGGCGCTTGCGCTCAGGGCGGTTGCGCCCAAGACAGTGGCTAACTCAAATGCCCTGCCATCTGTCCCTGCTCCCACCTTGCCCAAGGCCAACTCCGCTGCCGTTGTGGCAACTCCCAAGGTCACCGGAGCAGCTGTGAACACATCCTCTCCTGCCAAAAAGATCATGCCCAACTATCAGTCAACCAAAACCCAAACGGAGCCTGTGAAAAAGCACCGCCTGCAGGTCAAGATCCGGCAGCATGGCATGTTCATTGACAAGAAGATAGGCAGCACCACCTCCTCCACGCTCGCTCCAGTGAAGCCCGCTCCTGCGATCATTACTGACCGTGAGGATCGCGGGGAACCGCAGTGAAGATGAAGAAGCTGACGCTGCTCAATGATAAATCAATTTCACGGGATCAGAGTCAAGACACCGACCCCGACACCGAGGAGACCATTGATGAGCGATTGTGCCGCAAGCTGTTGGAACACGTCAACAAGGAGCAGCGCCGCCAGAGTGAGAGCATGAAGCAGAAGCCAAGCAAAGAGAGCGTCGCAACAAATCTGATCTTTCCACCAACGGCACCACCCGCATCCGCATCCGCGTCCTCCACAATCACACCAGCACCGACGCCCACGTCGACACCATCGTCGACGCCAGCGTCCACGCCTCAGCCCACGCCCACATCCTCCCAGGAGCCGATCGCCAGTCCCTCGACCAAGTCGAAATCCAAGACATCAGCAGCAGCAGCAGCAGCTGAAAAAAATAGCGACTCCACTGACCCCGCAATCCATGAGCAGCGTGAGCAGCAGCAATTCCTCATCATCCACAACCAGAAAGACGACGACGACGTCGACGACGGTTGTCAACAACTGTGCGCCGCACACGTACAGCAAGGCCACGGCGAGATCGGGCAAGTCCAAGTCCCGGTTCCGTACCGCCACCTTTCCGTACACGACGCGATCGTGGGAGGATCAGGAGTTCCACTGCGACAACGAGTTCTTCCTGGAGGAGGCCGACGAGCTGCTGGCGGATAATCCCAGTCTGGAGATACCCAAGTGGCGCGATGATCCCGTGACGCCCAGTTCGGATAAACGGAACACAGAGCCACTCAGCGATGCGGTTTCGAGCGACGCCATAGCAAGTATGTGAAGGACGAGATCGACCGCAAGTGCCGGGATGCGCGTTACATGAAGGAACAGATCCGGATCGAGGGTCTGCGGATGCGCCATAACCAGGACGAGGTGTTGGTCTCGCTGGATCCCCTGCCCACGTCCACATTCTACCCGCTGCCCGAGGACATCGAGGGCATTCAGTTCGTCACCGAGGTGCCGGTCCAGGCCTTTGGCGAGAACATGGTCAACATGGAGGCGAGCGACGACTTCAGCCTACCCTGGATTGATGCTCGCCAAGCGCTAACCTCCATTGCCAGGTCCAAAGCGCAGGCGGCGCCGGTCGCAACGTTGGCCAGCAAGAAGCTACCCACCACCGCAGCCGAGGCCAGGCACCAGGAGAAGAACTCCTCGTACGTGTTCCTCAAGCGGCGGAAGCGTCCGAGACGGCGTTAGCCACCGAATGGTTCCACCTGGGGCATCTTTAACGGGAGCTGGAGCTGAGCTGACGATTGGCGGTTGCAGGACGGAGGACGACGTTGCGTTTACGTTTACCATGCTGATTATTGTCTTTTTCTAATTTTCATTAGTTCTTACCTAAGCGAGTGACTATTGCAGAGAGTGAGGGCACCAGAGTTAACACTAAACCCCTCCTAGGGATCGTCAAGTTGCAATCCGGGCCAGGCGATGTCGAGTGTATATATCCTCCCAACCTGTTGTCCGTTGTTAATGCAATCCAAATCTAAATACGTGCAATAGTTGTTTTTTGATTATGCTGAGCATTTTTGCTTCTAGAAACTAGCTTTATGGTGTTTAATTCCAACAGAAGTAACCTTCTCTACTTCATTTTATTTTGTTTAGTTTTTCCGAGTGTTTTTTGCACTTACTAAAATTGTGGAGTCTCCTTTTTGAACAGAATTGAGCTTATAGTAAATGTAATTTTTTTAGATTCTAAGAGAAGTAACTTTCTGTACTTCATTTAGGCCAAATTTGCACTTATATATTGTTAAATTGTTTTCAATTCCCTGAGAAGAAAGTTTCTTTACTTCACACAACCTTCTAGACAAGCAAATTGTAGTGCTTTATTTAATTAAATTTTACCTTTGTTAATTTGACCCTTTGTTTCTGGCACTTTATGCCCATTTCCCCGAGGAAAGCCTAACCATTGTGTATATAGTTTCAGGTGAAACGGCCTAGAATCATCTAAAGATTACTAAACGCACCTAAAAAGAGAGTTTGTCCTGCTAAAACCTCCCCTGATCCCCTGATTCGTCGCCTGGTCTGGCATTGAAATCTACACTTAGTTCGCAGCTTCCAGAGGGAAATTCTAAAGAGTTTCTTTACGTAATTTACTTAGTCACTCCACCACCACACAACATGTAAGCTAAATCTAAACAAAACCAGTCGCTAAGTTAGATCGGATAATACCACATCTCAGCTTTATCACCTTTAAGATCGATCGCCCGCACTGAAGTGATAAACAAAACCAGAAAGGATATATAGTAATGGGCTGTTCTTTTGGCATAACAAAATGAAATTCGTAGACTTCTATTTTTAAATCTATTTTTTTTCCTAGCTCGTATTTCCCATATTTTTTTTGTCTTTATTTATACTATGTTATTGTCGTTCGTGCCGACGTCCTGAGCGCAGGCGACGTCGACGAGTGTGTTGCGAAGAGTTACTCTCAGGTATAAATCTCTGATATTTTTTCTTTTTTTTTTTTTTTTCTTTGAGGTTTTGATTGTGTGTAAAAAATGTGTGTGCGAGTGGGTTGTCGTCGTCTGTTGTTGGCCTAGAGGCGTCGGCATTTAATAATTGTATATTTAACATATTGTTTTATTTTATTAACTTCTTTTAAACCCTGTTTCATTTTGTACCAAAAAAAAAGAAAAAGAGAAGCGCAGAGACAGTCGTAAGAAACACAACACAAGCAAGATATACAAAATAAATAAACTTGATTCCCAAGCTGTAAACACTGGCACCTTTATATTGTATAAATATATGAGTTCATTTAGCAGCGCGTCTTCTGTTTCCACCTCCTGCTACTGCTCTGTATTTGCAATGATAGATAGGGAGGAGCCAGCCGCCGCCTGCCAACGTGTCCGGTGGAGATCACCCGGAGATAAGCCTTCGAGAGTGGCGCCTTCTTTTGTACATTTCAGTAGGTGTTAAGTCGGTTATTTGTAATCTAGTCTTAAGTAGGACATATATGAGTACCACAAAGCGGATAGTTGTCCTCGAAGACCATATGATGATACTTTGTATATTGGCCAGGATGCGGAACCTTTTTACACCCGTTCAATGTAATTAGCGTTAATTAGTACAATTTAATAACGAAGCTTCAGCTGAGAGAATCAATTCGAAATTAATCGCCACCACTTGTAGTAGATCCCAAAAACATAAGAAACCAACACCTACTCTAATTCTAAGCAAAGAATGTACTACATACAATGTATTTGTATTTGTTTAACAAGTTTTATTGTAAATGATAAAGATAATAATAATATACCGGATAAAGTAATATTTAAAAACAAATGCAATCAATACTCGGACTTGTAACTCTTTTTTGTTTGCTTCTGAAACTCTGTTTATAATTGACAATTGGTTCTAGAATTGCTTTCAAAACGGGCCTCCTTTGATTTTATTTTACAGATTAATAGATTTTTTATTGTCGATTGAATTTTTAGCTGCACAAACACACAATTATTAGCTGGACTTTTAATAATACTTGGTATCTCTCTTAAATATGAAATCACATTTTAAATTGATTGCGTTTTTTACTAGAAAGTCGAAACGGCCCAAAACTCTGTTCTTATTTATTGCTCTGCGTCAGGTACTGGTGACCAGTGGTGGCCCACAGCTCGTCCACATTCTCCAGGCTCTCGCGCCACAGTTTCTGGAGCAGCGTCCATCCCTGCTCCTGGGTCACCAGCAGGTAGTCGTTAGTAGGATGCAGTGTGTGCGTGTAGAGGCCCATCACCAGGCTCTGGACCAGTCGGGCGGAGACACAGTACTTGAGGAGGCCCAGCTCAATGCTGCCTAGGGGAATCCCGCTGGTATAGCCGGCCAGGAAGACCCCACCGCTGGCCAAGTCCTTGGCCTGCAGGATCATGTAGGTGAGGGCGATGCCAACCTCGAAGAGCAGCGGAGATTTGCTCGTGTCGCCAAAGTCAATCACTCCCTTGATGGTGTACTCGCCGCTCTGATTGGGCGCCTGCTCGACCACTATGTTCTGCTCGTTGAAGTCGCCGTGGATGATCTGGTGCTCCAGAGTGGGCAGCAGACTCAGCACCTTGGCCTCGAAGGCATCGATCACCTCCTCGCAGATCAGTCGGCGCTCCTCATCCTTTACGGCGTACAGGAACTGCCTCAAGTCCGGCACACTCTGCAGCATCCACATGGTTTTGTGCGTTTCGTAGGCCTGGTGGGTGAAGCTCTTCAGGGATCGATCCAAGTCTGGCCAAATACTCGCCGCTGCGGTACAGCAGATGCTTCGTCACCGGCGCCTGATGGAAGATCTCGCCCGGAATGAATTCCAGGAGTCGCACCACATTCGAGTTCCCATTGAGCCGCTCCACCGAATAGTACTTGCCAGTGGCATTGGCTATCGGCCTGGGACACTTGACGCTCTGTTTTGCTAATAAATAAAAAAAAAATTAAAAAATATTCGGAGGGTGTAAAGTTGAGCTTTTACCCAAACTGAGAAGCAACTGATTCTGGGCATCCACCAAGTCCTCTTTCTTGGAGTCTAGCGAGTTAAGGATCTTCAGGACGTATCCATTCGGGCAATGGGACACAATAAGGGGGTTTTTGACGTTGCTATAGGAATAATAAGAGTGATTTTTAGTTTTTAATTATTTTATTATTATTTATTTAATTTTTTCTTTAAAGATCTTCGGAAACTGTTCTAGATAAGGGTAATAAAATAAAATTTCCTGCTACATAAAAAAAATATTAATTTGTAAAGTGTTTCAGTTTAACTAATTAGCTTAAAAAAAAATTATTACACAACTTTTAAAATATTTAAAATTCTAATTTCCTTTCATTTTAGCCAGTGCTGGTAAACGTCGTGAAATGTACCTCTGTGTGAATGGCAATATAGGACTTGACCGATGCGAACTTTGGCCACACTCCGGCAGTTTTTGGCGCTAAAAGCCGCAGTTTTACTGATTGTTTTCTGTGTTATTTATGTGTTAAATTTCGTTAATTTTTCCGCACTATGGGCATCACGGGCCTGATCCCTTTCGTGGGCAAGGCCTCGTCGCCTTTGCAACTTAAGAATATACGCGGCAGCACTGTGGCCGTGGACACTTATTGTTGGCTCCACAAGGGAGTCTTTGGCTGCGCGGAGAAGTTGGCCCGCGGCGAGGACACCGATGTATACGTTCAGTACTGCCTAAAGTACGTCCAAATGCTACTCTCGTACGACATCAAACCCATTCTGGTCTTCGACGGTCAGCATCTGCCCGCCAAGGCACTGACCGAGAAGCGGCGCCGGGATTCGAGGAAGCAGAGCAAGGAGCGAGCGGCGGAACTCCTGCGACTGGGACGCATCGAGGAGGCGCGCTCCCACATGCGTCGCTGCGTGGACGTGACCCACGACATGGCGCTGCGATTGATTCGCGAGTGCCGCAGCCGGAATGTGGACTGCATAGTGGCGCCGTACGAAGCGGATGCCCAAATGGCCTGGCTCAATAAAATGGATGTGGCCCAGTACATCATCACCGAGGACTCGGATTTGACGCTCTTCGGCGCTAAGAAGATCATCTTCAAGCTGGATTTAAATGGCACAGGTCTGCTGGTGGAGGCGGACAAGCTGCACCTGGCCATGGGCTGTCGGGAGGAGAAGTATCACTTTGACAAGTTTCGGCGCATGTGCATCCTGTCCGGGTGCGACTACCTAGACTCGCTGCCGGGCATTGGACTGGCCAAGGCCTGCAAGTTCATCCTCAAAACGGAACAGGACGACATGCGGATAGCATTGAAGAAGATACCGAGCTACCTCAACATGCGCAATCTGGAGGTGAGCTGAGTCTGGAGACCGGACTAGCAATATCCTACAATATTCCTTTCCCTTTCAGGTGGACGACGACTATATTGAGAACTTCCTGAAGGCGGAGGCCACCTTCAAGCACATGTACATCTACAATCCTCTGCAACGACGCATGGAGCGACTGTGTGCACTGGAGGATTACGACACTGATGAGCGCTATTGCAGCAATGCTGGCACCTTGCTGGAGGATAGCGATCAGGCCTTGCATTTGGCTCTGGGCAACTTGAATCCCTTCTCGCTGAAGCGACTGGACAGCTGGACGCCGGAGAAGGCAGCGCCGCCAGCTCCGAAGAATGTGAAGCGGGCCCAGCACAAGAGTATTTGGGAGGGGAACTTCCAAAGGGAGAATCGCCCGACGGAAAGAAGGAAGCTTCGTGTGCATTGTTCTTCAAAAAGGTGGACTTTGTGAGCAAAACCGTCGACGAGGAGATCGAGACGAATCAGCGACTGGAAGAGGCCAAGAAGACGGAGGCTCAGGTATTTACTATGTATAGTTTCAAGGCGAAGCGAAGGAGAAGTCCCAGCAGGGAGGGATCCCTGGACAGGGAGTCCACTCCTCCGCCCTCTCCGATACAGACCCGGAGCCGCCACAATCCCTTTGCCAAGGAGCGCTCTGCCCAAGATCCACTCCAACGATCTCCGGTGGTTTGTGAGAATGCCTCCCTTCTCCGCCTACTCAGTCCCAAGAAGGCGAGTCCTTTGAGCCAAGGTGCGGATGAAAACGAGTTAACTCACTCAAAAGAAGCATTTTTGCCAAGGAGTCTGTCGAGGTGCGAAGTCGTTTCTTCTCCTCACAAGCTGATCAACAGACAAGGTCGCCAAAGGAGCAGCCGAGCAAGGAAGAAGAGGATAAAGACGAGGAGCAGAAACTAAGCTCAAGTTCTAGCCACAAGAAGCTAAAACTGGAAAGAAAGGACACTCAGGAAAGACAACGTTCCAACTCACCCGAAAGTGAGGCGGGAACTGAAACTGAATCCCAGGACAAGCCTGCCTTGGCCTCATCATCAGAGGAGCCTGCCAATTCTCTGATGGAAACACCCAAGACAGACACGAAGGCTGAGCCAAAGATACGCATTAAAACACTAGATCTACTGGTAGATCCCGCCGATTCGGATAACAATAACAACGAGGCCATCATCCTGCTCTCCGACGACAGCTGCAGTTCGGAGTTGAATCCATCCAGCAGCCAGGAGGCAGCCTCCTCCACACATTCCTCCATTATTCTACAACGCCAGAATTCCCTGCCTATGGGCAGGCGAAGAGTAGGCCTCAGCAAGCCCCCATCCACTGCCAGCAAAAAGGGAACACCCAAGACCAAGACGAACGGCAAGCTGGGCGCCGTGAGCGACAATCAGACCAAGCTCAGCATGTTTGGCTTCCAGAAGAGACCTGTGCTCAAGTAGCTTGCTATTCCTAGACAGTAACCTTAGATTAATCTAATTTATTAAAGTGAACTGAAAGAACTGAACTGATTATACATATATCTGTGTGCTGAGTGTCATGAATCCATCAAGATAGGAATACTGCTGCCAAGCCAAGGTGACTACTGACTACTGCGAGTTGCGTCACACTCGACTGCCGCGACTAACAACTTTTATTAAACGGGTATAAATAGATGCTGGATGCTGTGCTGCGAGTGTGCCCCCCACACCCACCGCATCTCTCCTGCCTCCGCGGGAGGCCTTTATCATTTGTTTTTGTGTTGCACAGTCGTGCCTGAGACTGCACTGCTGCCTTAAGTGCGGTCAGAATAACAGCTCTGAGTTATTTAGTGCCTTTAAAAGTCTTTTTAAGACTTAGATATATAAGCAAATTAAGGTTTCCAAAAGGTAAACAACTTCTTGATTGATTGTCACGCTAACTACCATATCACGCTCTGAAATCTTGCCTTTATTTAGACGGTTTAATTAACTGAATCTTAAAAAGCCACAAATGAAGTTTTTAAAAGAAAATTTTACAACTTAATTGCCCATAAATAAGGCCATAAGTTAAATGAAAATTAGAAAAGTAATATTTTAAAAAGTCTTCCAATAAATGTAAAATCAGTGATAAATTTAACCCTACCCCAAAGCTATTATTCTGACCGCAACTGTGTAGTATGCTATATATTGTGACCCCAGATCCAGATAAGGCGTTCCGGATGTGCTGCTGGGACGGATTAAGGGTGTCAACTCAGTTCTTTCGGATTGCTTACCTATCCTCCTTGACGAAGAAGTTGCGATCGTCGTAGGCGATAATTTCCTTGACCTCGCTTATCGTGATCCCGTAGAGGCGTCGCAGCAGGCTCTCCACATCGTCGGGTTCCACCTTCGGCTTCACATCCGATCCTGGCTGGAGGAGATCGCTGCCACTGTCTGGTGCTGACTCTTCTGGCGTTGCTCCTGGTATCTTCTCCGAACTCGTTCCATTCCCATTCGAGGACGGCTGAGTGTTCTCCTTGTTCAACTTCTCGGCCATGTCGTAGGCATGATTCAGGGTATACGACTTTTTGGACATATTCGTCAGCTCCACATTGTTCCACTGCTCCATTTTTGGCAAGGGGCTCGGGCTCGGGCTCGGTCTCGGGCTCTCTTACTGGAGACGCAAATAAAAAACAAAGGCCGGAGACCCGAATGTAAACAAATACCAATTAGAAGGCGAATTGAATGCGAGACGAGGTGGAAAATGTTTTCGGTTGCGCGTTCTCCACTGGAATGAATTGTGTTTCACAGTTTCGGCTGAGTCTCAATTGAAACGAGTTCGTCGACGTCTTCTTCATATCTTATTCGCCCCTGTGTGTGTGTGTTTCAGTGAGAGTACAGTGGAATATCTTTAAACGTATTTAGAATGTTTAAGCTCTATGCTAAGCTTGAAAAAGTGCTTAAGAAATTATGTACTTTAGGTTTTGTGTTATTTTATTAAGCTTGCAACCCTTATAATATATTTCCTACTTGTAATACTTAATTTTGCTGTAAAATATTCTGACCAATTTCCTAAAAAAATAAATTAATATTAGCAAAACAAAATCTACACTTCGTAGGGGACAAGTTCCTCGCACATCGTTGTAGTTTTCTATTATATTCTGCATGTTTGGCGTAACATTCCCTGCCCGACCCTGTTCTTGTTTTTTTAAATATTACAAACTATTTGTAGTTCCCTGTTGTGGGCCTCTTCTGTATCTGTTTTCGACTCTGCTAACCCGTGAGTTTATTAAAGTGGGGGTAAGTGTGTGAGCCCCTGTCGCCACTTGCAGCAGCGTTAATTTGGTTATTTGCTCAACTTCTTAAAGCCAGAGCTCTGTTTGCATTTTGATTGTGATTTCACAGTGCTGCACTGCCGGTCTTGTCTGCCTTTTGTCCGCTTCTGTATTTCTTTGCCTTATCGGGGCAGCAGCAGCCGTGATTGCCCAACCGTTGCCAGTCGTGATCGGTTTTATTAACGCTCCACATCAATTATCTAGACCGCACAATAAATCGGACGCAGATTCGGTTAGATTACCAAAACTAATATGGGGAAAGGAGGGGCTCCCAGCCAAAGCAAATAAATTTAAACGCAAACTGGACGGGACATCAATATAACTGTCAGTGGAAAGATTATATTATAGCCTACGTTTGGCTTTGCTTTCAAGTTAAGCCAAAAAAAAAGCTTGATACTTGCCCCATATTTTGTGGATTTCCATTTCATATTCTAAGGGATTAGTTTAACTTCAAATTAAGCCCAAAACAGTAACGGTTATTGTTGATTTTAGCAGTATTATATTTACAAGCAACCAAATTCCAGGTTTTAGTGGCCATTAAATATTAATTCATTTAAATATTTTACGAGACCCTTCCAACCTATAATTATATAGCAAGGGCTATATATATGTATATGTATGAACTTTACAGATTATTTACAAGCAAGTGAAATACAACTTCGGCTTTTATTGTTGTTAACAATAAAAAAAAACCTGTATTTGAGCTGGAGAAGATCGGTCGAAGCGGTTCATTTTGAGATTCTCGAAATACTCGAAATCTAAAGCCAATTGTTGCTAGTTTTGTGGCCTTGACTCAATTGCAGTTTATTGCTCATACGCAGCGTTGTACGTAATAACTACGATTTTCCATTCGCTGGGCTCACACACACAGCCACAGACCCATCACTCAAGCACACACACGTGCATAGTTGGGTAATTAAAAGCCAAATATACTTATTTTATTGTGAATAGAGACACGCAAATATGCACAGCTGACTGCTAATCAGGCTTATAAACAAATGTGCCGCAAAGTACGGCACACACACAAGCACACAGCAGAATATATAAAACTCGTGCTCTTATTTACCTTTGCACAACACAGAAACGCACCTGTGCACAACTGGACTGGGCAAACCGAAATGAAATGCGGCCGAGTCCGAGAACCTGGAGAAGCTAACAACTGACCATGCACCTTTCGCAGTTAGATTATCTCACCTGTGTGGCGTTGATTATGTAAACTAACTTAGTAATAAATTTTGATGTAAACAATAGGTGCAAAACTGAGGACAATAATAAAAGCAAAACGAAAACACATTCAAATATTCAAAGAAGTGTGCAGGCACGCCCACATGTGAATGGCAATTGCTTCTTCTTTTTGCTCAGCCAACAGATGATTCGTTATTAACACTTTTAAACTAACCATTTCCAACACTAAGTGGAGGGAGTTTTCAAATAAGTATTTTGTATTGATTCCAAATTTTAATGTAAAAAAATTAATAGAGAGTGTCTTTAGATTTTCCCAAATAAGAATGGTCATTTCAAATAAAATGCATGTAAAATATATTACAACAAAATAGGAAAATGCCAAGGACTTACTGTAATTCACTAGCTAAGTTAATAAGAAAAAACATGAAATTAAAATTAATTTTAAAATAAAGCAATCTTTGTCTAAAATAATATTTAAAATTAATATACTTTGAGGTCCTGACCCTCTAAGGAAAACCGAGAGACTAAAAACTTGAGGAGATTTCATGACAAAGTAAACTTTGTATGCCTATTGATGCACACGCCTGCTATATCTTTCTTATCGATAAAGAAACGCTTTTAAAATGCTCATTCTTAAGGTGAAGCCAATACTCGCTAACCTGATTATAATTTCTCTTACAAATTCTCGAAAATAAAATAATAATAATAAAAAACCAAGCGCTTTTTCTTCTCTTAAAAAATAAAACCCTAAAAATTTGGAATATTATCCAATGCCAACCTCAATCCGTTTTAAAAGTGACATTGAAAAAATATCCAAAAAATAAAAAAATACAAACCGAAACACAAGTAAACTGCAGGAAATACAAAAAAAAAAAGAAAAAAAGAAATATAATGCAAAAAAGTTTAAAAAGATGCTGTTGAAAGAACAAATGAAGATACAAACCGATGAGATGGATGCCGGGGACATCGATCAATCCGATCCCTTCGAGATCCCATTCCCCTTGCCGGAGCACAATGATCCGTCCATGTGCCGCGACGAGTTCCTCAGGAGCATCGTGGATGAGCACGAATTGCGTGTCAGTTCGCTAAAGCCCGTATTCGCGTCCAGGGCTCAGTCGGTGTTCGGTGATGAGCTTCGGCTTCAGTCCTTCCAACCAGTCTTCGATGTCAATGTCTTGGCGGTGATGCAACTCGCTCGCCAGCGCCAGAGTTCCCCGAAGACAACGGCGCATCACATACCCAGCTTCAGAAAGCGTACCACGCTGCTCATGGACCTCAATCGCCAGTGCCAGAAGGCGGCCATCGAGTTCCTGTCGGTGCGCCTGCTCAAGCAGCTGCATCTCTTCTCCAGGCCCTGGCCCGGTAAGCTGGACGGGATCCCCCACAATCTGTTCAGCTGGTCGCTGGATCACTTCATGGCACGGCTGAGCGTTAAACAGGTGTACCTTGATGTGATCCATCGGGAGCGGACCTCGGAGGATCTCGACTGTCTCAAGTTCCGGACGGATCTGCACGAAATCGAGCTTCTAATCAACGCGATCAGGAAGGACTTTCGTGACGATCAGGATATACGTAGGGGGAGTTACGAGTTGATACGGTAAGGACTTTTGTAATTAATTGTGTGATTTAAGAACGTTAACCTAAGGGACAAGAAACAGAATTGGATTTACAATTGTTTTCTTCATCTTCAATATCCGTTGTTGGCTTAAAGCAAGCTAATATCATTATAGAATCCTTTTTTTTATAGAATTTATGGAATATATTCTCACAATATCCTTGTATGCTTTTTCTAGGGATGCCCAGTACGTCACGAAGGCGTCCTGGGTGAAGAGTCTAGAAAGGCTTAAAAAAGAGGTGCACTCTTTAACGCACATCAACTTGCTCGGAAGCAGGACCAGCTTTGGCCAGATGACCCATCGTACAGCCGATTTGATGGACCTCTACGACAACGTTGCCGGTGAGGGGGAACATTCGAAAGCACGAATCTCTGTCCAATTTCATTACATTTTGTACTTTGCCCCCCACAGCCCAGGATCCGATTGAGGTGAGATACCAAATCAATTGGGTCAACAGCTGTGCGGACCAGTATCAACTGAAGCTGGCTGGGCGGGAGCGCAAGGTCTGGAGGGAACTGAAGGATTTGAGGGACAAGGAGGAACAGGACCACTTTGTGCAGCACCAATCCGAGGCAGTGTACTGCAAAATTGTAGAATCGCTCAAGGAGAAGATCAATGAGTGGCAGGCGCGATATGACCAGGACTTGGAGCAGGCCGAGCTCAAGAACGCCTTGGCCCGCAGCGCCCTGGCGAAGGCCAGGGACGATCTAAAGTTCTTCAAGGAACAGGAGAAAGATGTACCTCAGGCGAATAGCCGAGGAGCAAGAGTTGATGGCCAAGGAGCAAAAGATCAGGGACGAGAGGGTGAGTTCCCATACAGAGATTGCTCCCTAGAACTGCCACCTCATCTTCACCTCACTCTTTTTAGGAGCGTTCTATTCAGGCTAGGCGGTCGGCGAGGTTGTCGGCGATGTCTCAGAAGCGACTGACGATGGAGTCTCAGAAGGAAAAGCGACTGACGACGGAGTCTCAGAAGGCAAAGCGACTGACGACGGAGTCTCAGAAGCAGAAGCGGCAGTCTGCGGAGTCCCAAAAGCAGAAGCGGCAGTCTGCGGAGTCCCAAAAGCAGAAACGGGACACGCAGAGGAAGTCTGTTAGAAAAGCCAGAAATTCCAAAGCTCTCTAGGAATATGCGGCCTAATTTGGATTACTTTATGTATGTTTACAACGAAAAATAACAAAAATATATATCCCCTTATAAAATATTTAGGTGATTCTTATTATATTTAGGGAAAATACAATTTTTCACAATTCTAATATTTTGAAAAATTGCTCAAAAATGGGTTTTTACATTTTTCAAATATTTAATTGAGATTTAAATGGCGAATCCGCCATTATTATCATCACTTTGGTAACTTTTTTGAGTGCTCTTACACATGGAAACTTTATATAAGAGAGAAAGAGATTTTTCTACTTGATATTTTTTAAATATTCTGAAATTTCTATGGATTCAATGTCACATAAAAAGGATTTAAGTATAAGCTTCTTAGCAACTCTGACATACATCAAAATGTGACACACTGACCTTAAATAAACATATCACAAAAAAAAACCTCAAAAAAAAATTTAAAAAAAAAAACCAACAAAAAAAAAAATAATGGAGAACACAACTCGAGAAAGTATTATTGACGAGGAGGAAGAGGCGGAGGAAGAGGAGAAGGAGGACCTTTCATCCGTGGAGACCGACGAGTATGAGGTTAAGTTCCCATTGCCGGACCATGAGGATCCCTCCCTGTGTCGCGATGAGTTCATCAAGACCATCGTGGCCGCGCACGAGGAAAGGATCAGTTCGCTGAAGGGCAGAATAACGCTTCCCGCCCGGAGGAGCAGGTCCGTGCTGGAGGACCAATTGCATTGGGATTCCACTGGAGAGACACCCGAGACTATGGCCGTTATTGCCGCTCTCCTCAAGTGGCAATTATTCCATGTCAAGGACAGAGTCTCGGTGGCGCGTTCCGAGGCGATCTCGCGACGGCTCTCCGTACTCAAGGAGCTCAATCGCCAGTGCCAGAAGGCGGCCATCGAGTTCCTGTCGGTGCGCCTGCTCAAGCAGCTGCGTCTCTTCTCCAGCCCCTGGCCCGGTAAGCTAGACGAGATCCCGTACCACCTGTTCAGCTGGTCGTTGGACCACTTCATGGCACGCCTGGAGCTCAACCAGATGTACCTTGATGTGATCCATCGGGAGCGGAGCTCGGAGGATCTCGACTGTCTCAAGTTCCGGACGGATCTGCACGAAATCGAGCTTATGATCCACGAGATCAGGGAGGACTTTCGCGATGATAACGACATCTGCACAGGCAGTTTGCAACTCCTGAAGTGAGTGATTGCATTTCTATCTTGGTTTCTATCTTTGAATTATGCTTCATTCCTCCTAGGGAAGCCCAGTACAACCTGAAAGGTCCTTGGATTAAGGGCGTGGAAGAGAATCGCGAGATAAAAACTAATCTAAGGGCTTATATCCTGCTTGATACCTCCAGCAGCGTCAACCTGAAAAACACTCGTCTGACGGAGCTCCTCGATCAGTTTGAGGACGTCACCGGTGAGTGACTAAATTATAATTCCCGATTAATCTAACTTAACACCATCTTAGCTCTGGATCCCATCGAGCTGCGCTACCGAATCAATTGGTTGAACAGCTGTGCGGACCAGAGGCTGATGCGCCTCAATCAACGCGAGGAGGAGCTGGCGAAACAACTGGCGGACCTGGAGGCCACCATTCAGCAGGACAACATGGTGCACCGCAACTCGGAGACTATATACGCCTTCGAAGTGGACAGTCTCCGGCGGCAGCTCAACGAGTGGCAGGCTCGCTACGACAACGATCTGGAGAATGCCGAGGTGGATTGCACGGTGGCACGACTTGCCCTGCAGAAGGTCAAGGATGATCACAAGTTCTACAAGGAGCAGGAGGTGATGATGAAGCGGAGAATTGCCGAGGAGAGGGCACAGATGGCTATTGAGGAGAATATACGAAGGGAAAAGCAGGTAGGCAGGAAAAAAGGGGAAAAGTCCTAATTATTTGCATCTTTATCCGAAGTTATATTAAAACCATTCCTTTATTTTCCCAGGCAAAAGACGAACGAGCCACTCTGGATGTGGCGGCCATGGTGAAGGAAATAGAGGCTGTGTTCAAGCCCAAGGAACCGCAAAAAGAAGAAGAAACCTGCCAAATTCTGAAGCTCATCAATATTCGAAATCCAAATGTATTTATGTTGGCAACCCAAACAAAATAATCAAAGAACTGTGTAGTGCCTGGTGAACTTAACCCCCAAAGGGTTCATGTTTTGTTGCCTTCAAAGTCACTGTCAAAGGATCAGGGCATTGGTAGTGGGAAGTGGGCAGTGAGGAGTGGGAGCAGCGAACCGAACTTAAGGCAAACATTTACCAAATTCATTATTATTCCTTTTTTCGGCGGAGACAAATGAAATTACAGGCAAACCTATTAAGGGGAAGCGGGAGAAATTGCAGTTTAGAAAATCAAATTACATGCACTCCACGTCGCCGTAGTAACTCCCACACCCAGTCGGAACTCCGGAGTCCGGACTGCTCCATGCATAGTTATTTTATGCGCCGTGGCAACCACCTGAAAGTCGCCGCATAACTTTGCCTATTTGCTTGTTATTTTTTTAGCGCCTAGAAAATAGAGAGTGTAGAAATTCTTCATCGCCAGCCCAAGGCGGATCGGCTATTACCCAGATAAAAATCCATTGGAATGCCAACGAATCCGCGTCCCACGACCAATGGCAATACCACGGAGGATTGGCAAGTGTTTGAGGTGTTGTGCGGTTCCGAAAATGTCGCAAAAATCAGCCCAGGACGGATAATGACCACAGCTCCGTTGCCGCCCATTCCTACCTGCCAGGTGAGCCATGTCTGCCTAAAATAAGACTCGCGGAATCGTGTGCCAAATTGCCATATTCAACGTATAGACATCCTCGTATCCGGCTAGATTTATGTGATTTCGCAATTGAATAACGACTTTTGTTCGCCGCTTTTTTATGTTTCAAATTTATGCGGTTGTTAGGGGAGCTCTAATGATGTTTTCTGCCGGATGGGGGGATTTCCATAAATTCGGTGGGGTCTAGAGGTTACAGTGGTTGGGATTGCCTCTAAAGGATTGGCAAAGGGTGCCTATTAAGAGGGCATTTACTTAAGATGGAGTTAAGGGAAGCCGCCATTGGGGGCTTATGCTCAGTGATTATTAAGACTTGTTAGTTCTTTGTTATTAATGTAAATTATCTAGTTTTACTAATGGTTATTATGCCTTATTGTAACTAGGCAAATATACATATTTAAATACTGTCAAAATAATCGATGTAAATAATGAAAAGAGCTTCTAAAGAGATCTAATAAGTTTGATCTAAATGCAATGAGAGTTTGCTGGGATATACAACAGTTTCGGAGTGTACTAAACCGTATTCATCAGTATCCTTTGCTAGAATTACTCAGTATTTGCTTGATAGGTATTCTATTGTGAACAAAACAGACCCTTCTGAGAGCATTTTTATAAGGAAAAGCTTGAGGACACCCCCTTGAATAACCTGAATACTATGAAAACATTAAACATTTAGTTAAAAAACCTCATAATTTCCATATCCTTAAAACCTTTAATATCCAGAATTCCTGATATCAGATCGTCCCAAAACGATTTCAATTTCCTTTCCAAGCCAAAGCTCAATTGGCTGCATAATTAACTTCAGCCAAGCTTATCGAATGTTCAACACATTTTCAGTTCCCATTTGTCTTCGTTTTGTGCCCTCCCTGCTTCCCAGACAATTGGCCAAAAACTTGCACACCTCATTTTCCGTTTCCGGCCTAAAGTGCAAAATTTCCACCGTAGGAACCACCCAATCACCATGCCCATCCCCGGCCGCATCCGCATTTGCGTGCGTGAGTCCGTTGTGGATATTGCATTGGATACTCCTCGCCACTTGGCGCCATGTGAATGACCCAAATAATCCAAACAAACTGCAAAAAGTTACCCTGATGTGAAAATGTGGCTATGGTTCTTCCCTTCCTGCTCCTGCTCCTGCTCCTGCTCCGTTTACTCCTGCTCCTGCCATTGAGCTCGTTTTCACTTGGAGCATAAACTCGAGCATTGTGTGATGTTATGTTGAGGTAAATTCCTCGGTGCCAGGCAGAGGTTGTTAGGCCTACGGCCAGGAGTTTCTCGCCGCCACTGCGGGCTCAGTTCATCGACGGCCACGGCGGCGAACGGTTAAGCTTGAGCTCGGTGCTTTGGGTGCTTCGAAAATGCCCAGTGACAATCATTTGCATCATCACCACCTGGGACACAGCGCTGGTCTCTCGCCGCATCATCATCATTTGGTAGGGTTCTTGGAGACAGATTTAGTTTAAAGTGAAACTGTGAGAAGTGAATTAAGAATAAATACAAGAGGCTTACAAAATTAGAGATGCATTTATTAAATGTATTTTTCTTCATTAAAATTTAGCTTCATTCAAAAAGTTTAAAAGTTCCTAAAATCCAGAACCGGAAGTAAAAGATTCCTTCTTCGCGTGACAATAGTTTCTATTCTGTTTTCCTTTCAGTTGGACACATCCTGTGGCAGTGCGGGAATCACTGTAACCGAGCATCATCATGGCCTGGATATGACCACCACTCTGCGCAGCGAACTGGCTGCATTATCTTACAAAAAGAGCGACTTACGGGAGAGGTAATAACACAGAAAATAACTGAATTAAATACATTCTTGATATATGAACAAGCAAGGAGGCTAACTTCGGATAGCCAAAGTTTACATACCCTTGCAGTTCGCTAATTAAAAGAAGGCATAACTAAGCCAAAATTGCATATATTTCAGTTTGGAAAGCTTTTCCGTGCTAGTTTTTATTAGGAAAATAAATCTGCACATTAAGTTTGATTGTAAATAATTGGGATTTCAATGGCGAATCGGAAGATATACGGCTTTTGGCTATCACTTTCTTTTTGGCCTTAAGAGGCTCCCAAGAAGACCTAAAATTCGCGCATTTTTGGATCACGAAAATAATTCAAAAATGTTAATACCTTTTTAGATAAAAGTTTAAAAATTACATAGCTAAGCTAAAATAGCATATATTTCAATTTTGAAAGCTTCTATGGCAGCTCTATGATTGACTCGGCTGGTGATGTTGATCAAGAATATATACACATACTTTATGGGGTCGGAGATGCCTCCATCACTGCGTTGCAAATACCATGGCAAAATTATAATACCTTCTGCAAGGGTATAAAAATAAAGCAAAAATACGAGTAAAGCTGTCTTCAAAATTTTCCTTTAATTCTTCCAAAAGCACTTTTATTGTCAAAAATATTTATAAAATATTAAAATCTATTACAAAAAATCCCCTTAGCTTGCTGAAACCCGCACCGCCTTGTGCAGCAAGGAGGCGGACATCGAGAACCTCCGGGCGCAGGCTGCTCGACAAACGGCCCTCATCGGATCCCTGCAGAGTCGCCTCCAAAACGCCGAAAGCCGAGAACAAGCGGTGCAGGCCAGATGCGATTCCACCATCAGCACGGTGCAGCGGGAGAAGCGCAGCTCGGATGAGCGGAACAAGGAGCTTATCTGCAAGATCCAGCACTTGGAAACCCATGTGGCCAACGAGGAGTCACAGAAGGAGCAGGCCAAGTCGCAGCTCCACGATCTCCTGCGGCGCCTGAGCATCGTACTAGGTATGGAAGTGTGCGATGGCAACCAGAACTCCCATGCCACGCCCGAGTGCATCGTGTCCCGGGCCGAGGAGGTGATGGTGGAACTGCAGCGGGCCAAGGCGAAGGTTAGCTCCACCTGCGACACCCTCAGCTCCTGCGAGAACGAACTGCTCAATCTGAAGTCCATTGCCAATATCGAGAAGCAGCGTCTAACGGCCCAACTGGACGGAGCTGGGAATCACAATCACGAGCTCGAAGGACGCTGCCGGCAGTACGAGAGGGATCTGCAGATTCAGAGGGATCGCCTGACCGAGTCCGAGATCAATGGGGAGAAGCTCAAGGAGGAGTTGCGTGGCTTCGAGTCGCGGTGCCATCGCCTGCAGAATAATCTGGACAGAACTCAGGGCGATCGCCTGCAATTCTTGCGGGGATTGAGTAACCTCCTAAATGTCCCAGAACCGTGCGAGACGCTTATCAAGGACAAGTTAAGGGAGACTCTGGCGGAGAATCAGGCCATGCATGCGGTGGGTTTTTATTTATTTATTTAATCGTGAATAATCCCTAAATATTAATCCTTTTCTCCCCAGCAAATGCACTCCCTTCGCGATCAGCTGACCACGGAGCATGAGAAGCTGAAGGAGACCCAGCAAACCACCGAGTGTCGCCTTCGTTCCGGCGAGGCCCAGAAGTGTGAGCTTTCCGATCGGCTGGAGAAGTGCCATGCGGAGATCCACACGCTGCGCAAGGATCACATGGGACTGTCGGAGTTCCTGCAGCGTCTGGCCAACGCCATGAACTGGAGCGAGTGCTCCGCCCCGCCTGCCCTGGGAACCGACACCAATCTGATGGCCGAGAATCTGCTGGAACGAGCCGAGAGACTCACCGCTCACTGTGAGCACGAGGTGGCCACCGCCCACCATCATCACCACCACTCACACAGTCCGGACAAGGGCTGCTGTGGTCACGGCAAGCTGCGCAGGGAGAGATCCTGCCACGATATTCCCCTGAAGGAGAGCAGCAGTGTCTACAACCTGCAGCGCAGGGTTCGGGTTCTGCGGGAGCAAGTTCAGCGCAGGGATCTTCACCTGGAGCTGCTGCGTCGCAAGCTGGCCATCATAGAGGACGGTGCTCGGGGCAAGTGCATGCTGCAGGGCGAGCGAGATGATGCCGTCTGTCGGGCCAAGAAGGCGGCCAAGCAGGTGGACAAGCTGAGCGCTCAACTGGCGGATGCCCGATCCCAAATAGCGGAGGTCAAGGCCCAACTGGCCGAGGCGGTGGAGTACAAGATAACGTCGCTGGAACGGGCCAGGAAGATCGATGAGCTGACAACCCAGATATGCGATCTGGAGGACGAGAAGACGCGTCTGTTGTCCCAAATGAGTGCCTTGAAGGAGCGTTTGAAGTCCTCCTGCGAGTCCAATCAGAATCGTCGGTGTCGGGATGAGGCGTTGATTAATGTGAGTTGAAGGAATCAGCAATGGATCCATTATTGATAGGGTTTCTCCTCTGATTTTCAGTCTATGCGAGACGATGTCAATCGTCTGAGTTCCCAGCTCTCGGATGCCAATCAGCGGCTCTCCCATCTGCAATCCTTCCGCACCTCGGTGGCCAGGACCCTGCATCTTCGAGATCTTCCCGAGACCGATTTGCTGCACCGCCTGCAGGCCTTGTGCTCCGCCCATCAGGAGTTCACCTTGCTCTCCAAACGCTATGAAACAGCCTCGCCCGTTGGTGACCATCCATGTCCGCGGTACGACGATCCCATTCCTCCGTCCAGTCACTGTCGCCCACCAAGAGAGCTCAGTCCGCCAGCGTCATTCCATCATAAGAGTTCGCTTCATCACCCACCGTCGGAACATCATCATGCCTCTAATAGCCATGTCCACAATCACCATGGAGGATCACACGGACACGGACATGGTCACGGAACTCATTCCAGGAGGCAGCGTAGCAAGAGTAGGGATAAGCGCCTCCACGACGAGTGCTTCGACTCGGATGTCCATCGGCTGCATCACGGCTGCAAGGAGGAGCTACTGGCCACCGGCTCCGAGGATGATTATGAATTCAAAAGCAAATACTGCTAGGACGAGGAGGGACATCAAACTTACAATGCATTTATATTTTTCCGAATAATAAATGACAAATAAAATATTATTTTTATTTTTTGGCCAGTTTTTGGAGGGCACCAGGCTCTGCAGGCCAGTTTCTGGAGAGGATCAGGCTCTGTCGGTAGTAAATGGCCAGCTTCTGGAGAGGATCAGGCTCTGCTGGCTGTAAATGGCCAGTTTCTAGAGGATCAGGCTCTGCCGCCTGTAAATGGCCAGTTTTGGAGAGGATCAGGATGTGCCGGCTGTAAATGGTCAGTTTCTGGAGAGTATCAGGCTCTGCCGGCTGTAAATGGCCAGTTTTGGAGAGAATCAGTCTCTGCCGGCTGTAAATGGCCAGTTTCTGGTGAGGATCAGGCTGTGCCAGCTGTAAATGGCCAGTTTCTGGAGAGATTAGGCTCTGCCGGCTGTAAATGGCCAGTTTCTGGAGAGGAACAAGCTCTGCCGGCTGTAGATGGCCAGTTTCTGCAGAGGATCAGGCTCTGCATTTACCAACTGTTCGCGTTAACCACCCTAAAAGTAGGCTACACTTTTTCATTTTCGAATCTCACTTACTTCAGCCTAAGATGCAAATATTTAATAAAGAGCCCATAAGTATGCTAGCTTTTTCATTGTCTCCAGTTGATTGAAAAGGTGTTAAACCTGGATGGGGCACCCACTCAAGTTTCAAACCGCCGTCGCACATCAGGGCAAAAGGTGTTAAACCTGGGTGGGCACCCTCGTTCAAGCCATTGCGCTCCGCCTGGCCTCGAGAGGCAGAGATCTCGAAGGGAGAGAGCCAGAGATTCCATAACTGATATAATAAAGTGAGACCAAGGTGCAGCGTCTACCAGCTGCCATTTCTGTTCGCCTGGTAGTTTAAAATGAGCTGAATTTGCCTATAAAATATAAAAATCGGAGCAACAATTACAACAACAAACTCGGGCAACAACAAGGCCTCAAATATTGTTGTTGTTCCGATTTCAATACTTTACAGGCAAATTCAGCTGCTTTTTACGGTGGCAGGACGCTGGCACTTTAAACTCTGTCTCCCTTCGAGATCTCCCTTCAGAGTGGCTTGAAAAAGGTACCCAGGTTTAACACCTTTTCAATCAACTGGAGACAATGAAAAAGCTAGTGCATTAAATATTTGTGCATCTTTTAAGTAAGTGATTCGAAAATGAAAGTGTAGCCTACTTTAGGTGGTTATAACGCGAGAATATGAACCACCAAGCGAATTTGCAGAGCCTGATCCTCTGCAGAAATTGGCATCTGGCCACAGCATTTACCGGCACAGCCTGATCCTCTCCAGAAACTGGCCATTTACAGCCGGCAGAGCCCGATCCTCTCCAGAAACTGGCCATTTGTTCCTCTCCAGAAACTGGCCATTTACAGCCGGCAGAGCCCGATCCTCTCCAGAAACTGGCCAACTACAGACGGCAGAGATTGATCCTCCGGAAACTGACCATTTACAGCCGGCAGAGTCTGATCCTCTCCAGAAACTGGCACTTTGTACGGCACAGCCTGATCCTCTCCAGAAACTGGCCATTTACAGGCGGCTGTGCTTGATTCTCTCCAGAAACTTTCAATTGCAGCCGGCACAGCCTGATCCTCTCCAGAAACTGGCCATTTTAGCCGGCAGAGCCTGATCCTCTCCAGAACCATGCCATTTACAGCCGGCAGAGCATAATCCTCTCCAGAAACTGGCCATTTACAGCCGGCAGAGCCCGATCCTCTCCAGAAACTCTCCATTTCAAGTTGGCAAAGCCAGATCCTCTTTAGAAACTGGCCAACTATAGCCGGCACAGCCTGGTCCTCTTCAGAATCTGGCCATTTGCAGCCGGCGGTTGTGATCCTCTCCAGAAACAGAGCTTTTCCCCTACACGGCAACTGGTCACACTTAAAAGACACAAGTCCACAGCTATAAAATAGCTGAAAAAATTTTAAAATAGCTAAAAATGTCTTAGCTATTTTACAGTAAAAAGTACTGTACATATACCTTTTTTACATGTAGATGGAAAACAGTTCCCGAAACAGCCGCTAGTCGTTGGACTACTTATCAGTAGTTCGGAAAATGGCCGCCAGAGTGATTTTTCGCACCAGCCAGTGAGGGAAGCATTTTTTAACCACTCTTTTGTAGATTTTTTAATAGTGCTCGTCCGTCGTAAAATTTGTTACATCTTTTCAGATTATACGAAATTCCAGCATTTAAAAAATGCCAACTTTCTTTCAATTCAAATCACTTTTAGAGAGGGCGCTGACCTCTGGACACGCCTAATGTAATGCCTCTTCAATATTTTTTCGATTGACTTTCGTCAACGGAAATTATGCAAATAGGAAAAGTGTCAAACGCATTGTGTCGGGCGGCGTCTGTCAAAATAAATCAAAATTGACGCTGGCGGCAACCTGTTTTTCCGACCAAGTTCAGGCCCAGAGCAAAACGGTGGTGGCGCCTGGAAATGTGCAATTAATCAAAAGTTCAGTAAACGCTTTTAATGGCAGTCGCAAGGCAGTGGTCGCAGCGAAGAGTCTACGCCAATCAAGATGCATATTTTTGCATGTTTGGAATTACACAACACGTCCACGTGAGTTGCCAGTGGTGCCCCCCAGTCATTTGGCCGCACAGACTCGCCACAGACGACACCCAGAGCAATGAACTTGGCCGGGAAGATCGCCTCGCTTGACTTACCCCGGATTCCCCCGGATGGGAATGGTAAGGAGGAATCTCTGGGAGGAGTAGTCCCACCAGGCTGCACTCAGTCAGAACACAAAACACAGAACACTTGGGGAAAAATGGGTGAAGTGTGGAAAATAAAATTTATAATAAATTCTTTTTGTTTCTGTAACTCCAGAAATAAGTATCAAGCAAGTTACTAAATAAGTGTCTTAAGAAAGAAAATATTTTGTTAAGTAAAGTGAAATAAACTTTACTTTAAAAAACAACTTAAAACACAGAATTCTCATTCCATAACAAAAGGCTTAAATGCCCGAAAGTGTGCAATGTTTAGCTAGCACTGGCAGCCTGGGTATTCTATGGTCATTCTTTGTAATTCTCGACGATTTTTACTTCACAAAGAACTTATAAGCACCGTTTCTTGCAGTGTAACAGAAGCAAACACATCCAGAAAACATGTTTATGAGAGGGGCTCTGGTTTTGGGGGCGGAGAGCGGGTGGCCCTGATTGCCACATGTGTGTGCCTGTTTCTGGCCGATCTTGCCACATGAGCCGGCCATGAGGATGAGCTGCTAACAGCGGGGAGCACAGTTCGTTTCGTTTCGCAATTGAGTTCCTTCTTCCCCAACAGGTTTGGCTTTTCCAGCTCTTTGATCTGCGCACCTTCCTCGCTCCTGCTTCTCCTCCTTCTTCTTTGGCGACTTTTGATCTTTCGCTGGGGAAAAGGTGGAGTTGGAGTAGGAGATGCGGCTATTAGAGCCGCAATCACTCAGGTGTGGTACCATATAAGCCTAGAGAGAAGCCAGACTGCTATAGGGAGGAGGTAGACGACAGACAGGCAGCCAGAGGACTGAGCCTAGCCCATTATTAATATCGTTGAGAATTTAACACTTAAATGGTTTAAACAAATTGCTGGAAAGTCAAGGAGTTAATTAGGGAATAGGTAAAGGTTTTTAAAGAAGTAATAAGACGAGTAAGACGGATATCGTGTATTATTTAAATATTACTCATATTTTGTCTAAATTTATTAATCAGCTTAAAACAGAATTTAATTAGTCAGCCCTTTAAATGGCTTTCCCTTATGTAATCAAATTTATTTCCACTCTCATGCCTTTATAACTAATCCAGTTCAGCAATCAAAATAGCAAAAGCCAATAAAAACTATCAAACATTGATGAAAAATGCGGATTAAAATGGTAACCAATTCAAAATAAATTGGCAATTTATAGTTTCTCTCATTGGTCACTTTTCTACATCAACTTTCGTCCAGCAGCAAATGCAAAAAAGGTGGCCCAGAGGGTTAACTTATGTGTGGATTTTGGTTTTATTTGCCCACAGGAATCCCCATCCCTGCGAGCCGGACTCAAACTAGGACAGTAACTATGGAAATGCGAGCAAGTTTAAGTCCACAAAGCCAAACACGATGCGTGGTGTGATGCCATGATGTGATGCTGGGCCCTGAATAAATATGTGTGCCCCAAAGGTAGGGTGAAAGGAAGAAGAAAGGCAAGTGCGGAAGGTCACAAGTGCCTTTGGTGTCACGCCAAATTGTTTACAAATACAGAACACGCGTTGAAAAGCTGAAGAAATGGATCTGGGACCTGTGGCAACGCCTTACCTTGGGCGAGCCTTCGTCTACTTTTCTTTTGCGACTTAATGCCTTTTTTTGAGGACAAAAGATCCAGCAGCAGCAGCAGCAGGCCCAGCACCGTCATCATAGCCATCATCATCATCAGCTGGGCGCCTGACTGGCATCTGAGATGATTTTAATGCTGTTGACTGTGGGCTTGCATTGGCATTCCTGCCAACTTCCAGCGCCCATCTCCCTCGCAGCTTGTCGAGATTTGTTAAAGCCGCAAGCTTCCGCTTATTGTTTGTTGGTAACAATTAAGCCGCACTTTTGCACCAGTCAACTAAAATAATCAAAATGTTTGCGGCTCACCCATCAGGCACCCACAATCGCACACAGCTATAGGAATCTTGTGCACTGAACAAAAGTTTGGCTCTATGAAATTGGAATTTAGAATTTTTTTACTAAGAAAAATAACTTTAAATTTATGTAGAGTATCTTTAAAATATAAACTAACTTGAATTACTTATGTTACAATAGAAAAATAAATTATTTAAATTGTAATTGTGTTTAAAAGAATGCTACAAAAAGTTACATCTCGACAAATAAAAATTTACAATAAAGTTAGCAACTAAAATGTTTTGTTACCTTCTTATGAACCCATTTTCTTTAAAGCTTTCAATTCTGAAATACTCAAAGGTTTCTTGTTATATTTTTAGTAAATTTTTTGTATATGAACTATTTTTTATGAATTTTTTATTCATTCTTAATCTTTTATATTTTTCTACTAAACACTTTTCTCACAGTAATGTGTGTGTGGGTGGTAAAACCTCTATGTCGAAACCGAAAGCAAATGCAATTTCTGAATTTTTCCACAGAGTTGAGAGTTGAATCAGGGAATGGCTTTGTCCATGATTTTGCATGTTTTGGCAGGGATCAGTTCTCTGTTAGATATGGGGAAATGGGGATTGCTTTGCCATTAGCCCCGGCTGCTCCGCTGGCGGACAATGGCACCACCAGCACCAGCACAAGCAGCAGCAGCAGCAGCAGAGGGCAGAGAGCAGAGGGCAGACTTTGGCCCCATCAAAAATGCAGGCAAAGTATTGGCCATTACACACACACAAGCACACTACACATGCAACAATGTTGAATGCAAAAACTGAATTTTTCGGGGCTTAGGAAGTTTTTGATTAAAACGCTTTGGTTTGCATTCTGAGAGAACGAATATTGGATATAAGTTGAAAGTGGCTGAAAATGCACTCGGATAACACGCAAAGTCGATTAAATTTGAGGGTGCCGGGAGATAAGAGGGTTCATTTATGCATTTATGAGCCAATATGTCCCCTTATTGGGTATAGAATCTATTGATAGGGAATCATTTAGGAGGAGGTAATATATTACCTATATTTAACTTTATAATTATATTAATTAATCTTATAATATATTGCCCAAAGCCACTATTTATATTACATTTCTAAGGAGAGACTCACCCAGCTATTGCCTGGGAGCTGACCCATAAAGCCACTTCTTGATCCAGAGACATGGCTCCCACTACACTCCATCCATTCCAGGGCTAAGCCCATTTCTCTTGTCTTTTGTTGCAAATTCCCCGGCATTGTTCGCACTTAATCAAGGTCGCTGCCAGTTAATTAGACTTTCTGCTGTGGGAATCCCAGTGTCGCAGCAACAATTGCGTTTGCATTGCATCAGCGAGATGGATGGCTGGTAGTGAGTGAGTGTTGGCCAAGTCAACATAACTGCACATTATTCAACGCGACGACAAACAAAAATGGTAGGTTTTAATTGTCCGACATGAAATAATAAATGCGCAGCATAATAGCATTAATAATGGAGCCGCACACATAAAACAATAAAACGAGAAGCGACCATTAAATGCAAGCCACGCCGCAAAAAGAGATTGTGTCCACTCCCGACAGCCACTCGATGTGTCTTAATTAGCATAAATGTGCATCTCATCTCACCGGATCGAGTGGTAGCAGTAGTGGGTTGGTTGTGCAACAATGGCCAAAAGAGGAGCTCCGAGAGTGGGCCAAAACGAGTGTCATACGAGCATTTATTACAGCTGTCGGTCAATCAGAATCAGCTCCCGTTTCGGTCCAGCTCGCCTGATATATGTATGCTGTATTCCACCTCCTATTGGCATTATCATGCGGGCTGGGGTCACTTCTCCCCACTCGTAATGGCCTTAATTGTTATTGTAATTGGTAGTGCATTCATTGGTAAATAATTGAGTCATGGGGGTAAAATGATTGAGGTTTGATATGCTGCTAGATTATGTCATTGAATGTTGAAGAGGTTGCCAGTCAGACGGCATTAAGTGAAGCATTTCATATCAATCCACGACGCTTTTCCAGTCAATTAATGAAGTGATTTGCTTGAAAGGGGGATTCTATGCTATTTCTGTATTAAACCGCATTTAAAATGCTTATATTTAATACTTTTTTATCTCTGACAGTGCTGTAATCAGATTAATTAAGTAATTAGAGTATGACACCTACCCAAAAAATGGCAATAAATTCAGTAATTGAATTATATCGAAATTTAACCCTCAATTTGTTTGTTTTCTCTCAGCTTTTATTTGATTTTCTCGGGTTTTTTTTTTGTTTTTGCACAGGCAAAATATATATGAAGTTCAGAGATATACAGACAAGTGGCTATGATGTAATGCTTAGAGCTACATATAATACATAGATATAGGTGTAATATATAGCATATTTATGCATGTATATAATATGATACATAGAGTTTAAAAAAACACATCTCGTTATTAGTTTTCTTCTTTTTTTCTGGGCTTAGTCATAATCCGATAGGGAAACAAGCTTTTTAGGTATCAAAAAACATTTGCAGCGACTGCAAGTGCGACATACAGATTACTCGATAGATATCAGGACTATATATGGTATATATATCGTTATGCATAAGGGTATTATGTGTCTATGTGTGATATTAGAAAAGGACTTACAAAAACTGGCGGACTTATTGATTATTATATGTATTTTGTGGTAATAACTTGGAAAAGTTCTTTGTTTTATTTTTCTATTTTTGCTTTTAAAAATTGTATTTATCAAATTGTTTGTTGTTGTCGATTCAGTTACCTTTTCTAAATTATAGACGCCTAAAATGTATCACAGATAAATGTGTCAACCGAGTGGGACACATTGGCATAACTTAGGCCTATAACAAAGGGATCTATTAGATGGAGTTTCACAGAAATCTTTAGGGATTTCAAGTCTACTGGAGGGAGGCCTAAATAAGAAGTGTGCTTTGAAGAAATAAAGTCCTGTTGTTACAAAGAAAATGCTTTAAGAATTATTTTCACTTTAAGATATATTTTCAACTTTAAACTGCATACTTTTAGATAATTTTAAATGCAACTTATTTCATACTTTTAGACCAACCTTTAAGTGCACTCAAAACCGCTAAAAATATCTGTGGCACCCCTTTTTATATAACTAATCTTACGAACTAGGGTTTATATCTGGATCTCTATATTTTCGGGGGGTTTTGCAGATCTCAGTTCTGCCACCAAAGGGCGCTCGTGTTCCAGATCCACGCGCCCGACCCTACTCAACGATGCTGCTGGGGATTCGGGGGCCCGAAGGCCTGCATGCTGTAGTACCGCTCGCTGTCCTCCTTCACCACGCTGGTAACGTGGTGGAACTGACACGGATGCGAAATCTGCGACTTTGGCGGCAATGGAGCCGGCTTGGCGCGCTTCTGCTTCTTCTGCTTCCTGGTTCCGGGAACGGTCAATGCTATGTTCTCCGGGTCGCTGACCAGTCGCTCCACGTGCTGCCAGAGCTCGCGGGCCGCGTCCGTGGAATCGAAGCTGAAGCCGATCATCTGCTGGTGATTGCTCGACAGGCACATGGTGTGGAACGAGGGACCCGCAATCCGGTAGTTGGACAGATTGTCAATCCGATCCGACCAGAGCGAGAAGCAGGAGCCCCGCTCCGCCAGCACGAGGGTCACCCTGGGTATGGCCCTGGCCCGGCAGACACCCTTGTCGTGTAGGATCACCGGGATGCCGGTGAAGACCAGACGCCAATCGCCATCCTTGCCAGTGCCCTCGTAGAGATTCGCCAGGGCGCCACTCACATATATCTCGGTGCCCAGGCCCCCGAAGAAGCTCTCCACCTGACCGCGTTCGTAGTCCGACAGATTGGTGTTGCTCGTGGTGTCTGTGCTAATGGTGTCCGCATCGATGTCCGAGGCATTGTACGAGAATGTGGTCCCATGGACGCTGCTCCGCTGGGCCGAGGACTGGGAGTGGGCCGACCAGTCGGCGTGCAGGATCAACTCCTCTCGCGGCTCCGAGGAGGAGCCGGTGCCCTCGCTGGACTCTGATGGCGGCGCCGAATCGCTGACGGAGCCCAAGCGGCGACGTGTCTGCTGCAGTTGATGCGACATCTGAAACAGAGGGGAGAGAAGAGAGGAGAGGAGCGTGAGTGCGAAATTAGATTTCTGTGGCAAAAGCTTTTCGGCTGCGGTTTCGCTTCGAGTGGAGTTAATGCAATTCTCCTCTGCCATCCGTCGGCACCTCGCCAAAGTTGGTAACCGAAAATAAAAACAATTCCGACTTTACTATCGGATAAGGCGACTTAAGGGATACCCTGTTAAGTCCTAAGATGAAAGCAACTTTTCTAAATATCGGAATTTATAAAGAAAGCTGTACGATTATTTTACATAAGTATACATATACCCTTAAATATATATACATTTTAGTTTTAGTATTTTTCAATCTATAAAAAAATAAAGTTATAAAATGTAAGTCCTTGATGGGCACCTAAGGACGCCTCAAGCTCCGAGAGCGCTTACACAGAGAGAATTATGGGATCCGAAAATTGAGAATCCGCTTATTCAAATTCGTAATATTCTCATTTTGAGTACGGATTTTTTACAATTTTTAGATTAAGTTTTTTTCTTACTTTGAGACCAAGAAACTCAAAATGAATACAAAAGTACTCACACGAAAATTGAGTACAAATATTCTTGAAGTGAAATGGTTTTATCCTTAAATTGAGTACGTCTGTACTCAAGCTATAGCTTTGCTCTTGTATTCTCTGTTTAAGTATGCTTTTTGTTGCTGCCTATGGTTCTTGTGCTCCCATCTTGAAATTCAGTGCCCCACTCTGATTAAAGCTTTATAGTTTTATAATATTTTAAATATTAAAACTCTAAAAAAAACTAAGAATCAATGTAATAATACATTTGTGGTTCTATCTAGGTAAAAGTAATGATTTTTTACTGTATAGACTCTCAGATTTAATGCTAACTAAAGCATCAGGACATTAATTTATCCTTTCTAACATAAAAATAGGTTCTTTTCCTTTCTTCATCCTTACTAATATACCCCCTAAAATCACAGACTAAAGGGTACAACAAATCCCATTCCCAACACGCGCTTACAGTTTTCAGTTTTTGGCTTTTCTCTCTCTCGCTCTCTAATTTGTTATTTACTTTGTTTCACTGCTGCACTTGCTGCCAAGTAAGAACAACCGACAAAAAATATATACTACGTTCATACATACACCATTTCATTGTGGTCGCTCTGCTGGAAATTAAATACAATCAATTTCCGCTCCAGAAACTGCAAATCGTCAACAAACAATAAAATTCGCATATTTATGCTCAATGAACAATTTGCCAAATTTCATTTACTTAACCAATTTGAAAATGTTTAAATGATTAAATAACCATTGAGAATGCAAGTAATTGTTCATTCAAATAATCGCTTAAAGTGTAAAGTGTATTTATAAAGGCAACAGTTTATGATTTGACTTCTATTTTGAGGGGCTTAATTGCTCAGAGGCAAGAAAATAAATACCTGGTGCTTTGATAAGCTTTCGCTAATCTCTTAAGTATTATTTTGGCAGGAAATTAGGCAATAAATAAGCTGGTACACTTTATAGCTACCTAAATAGTCCTGCTTATAATTTATTTAAATTTAATTTGTCAACTTTTTAAGCACTCTGAGACGACATCCTACATTTCTCGCTAGCTTGTTGTAAATGCATAAAAAACGATACTCCTGACTAAGCTAAAACCAATTAGGGATTCCGGCACATGCAAAAACTGTGATACATTCCCATGGCCAGGTGGATAAATCTCCATATCAAAGAACTCACGTCCCATGCAAATGCCTTACACAAAAAATAAACTTTTAACCGAAAACTACGTGTACTTAGGGGCAAAACAAACTTGTCGGAGGACGCATAGCTAATGAATACGGAGCGTTAAAATTTCGTTAGCTTCTCCAACTCAAATACTAGAAAAGTTAGTCGAGGCACGTGGACATTGGCACGTTTTAATTAGCGCCGCAAATTGCAGGTCACGCCGTAATTAAATTATTCAAATTGCTAATTTTTCGAGAGACGGGAAAATCGAACGCTAAGTGCTAAAATGGAAAGTGCTTTAAAGTCTGCCATAAATAATAATCAACAAATATTTGTGCGGCGTCCGAAAATTCCAAAGAGAAATTTGTCCAGGACACGCAGGAAGTGGCTGTGGAAATGTATCTCGCATCCGTCGAGGCTCTCTTTTGGCACACTTTCGGGCCAACAACTTCAGACGGAGCCAAAAACTTCCGTCGTCGTGTCGACAACTTTGTTTGTTTGGGTTGGGTCTTTTTTGGCTCTTTTTTGGGGAAGAAATCTAGGGCGCTGCAACATTAACACGGTTATCTATAATTTACACGCACCGGGGGAAAATCAGGGGCAGCGAAGGAGGCTCCTTAACAGCCGTGATTTCTGGCTGTCCGATGCACATTTATTGTGCCATTACTTTTGCGGCCTGTAAATGTCCCCTGCCCATCCCCATCCCTATCTTAACATCCGCATCCGTATCTGGTTCCGCATCCCCAAAAGGCAAGCGAGCTTCCTCCCTTGAGTGTTTTTTTACGTGTCCTGCGTGAGCAGTCGAAAAAAGTTTATAGAAACAAGTATGGCTGAAATAATAGCAAATGTTTTGGGTTTTTATTAAAATTTAAGCAAGAAGTAATTAAATGATTTTATTACGAAATTTAAATATTTTGATTAATATGTAAAATTCTTAAATTGTAGAAAAGGTAAGAATCCTTGTTGGATTTTTGCAAAAAGCCTCTGCAAAAAACCACAGATATATAAATGATTTCCCTAAAAACATATTAAAATTCATAGTTTTTTGATTGTTAAAAAATATATTTAAAAGACTTAATAAAAATCAATTTAGTTTAATTATATTTTTAGCTAAATATATGTACAAAAAATGCTGACACAAAAATGGCAACCTTTACTCTAGATATTTCTTATAAAGAATTTAATAAAAGCAATACAGTCTAACATTTATGTCTCATCATAAACATTATAACTGATTTCATGCTATTATTTTTTCTTCTACTGTATACATCAACTTATATACATATATCTCGCAGCAAAAGATTAATTGCCTCACTTCGCCCTTTGGGGCTCTGGGCTCCAGAAACTTGGCAAATATATTTAGTGCCGAGATTTATGTGGCTTCATTACGAGCGCCCGACGAAAATGCCACCCCCACAGGATCTCCCACTCCTCAGGGGAGCAGCGGGACATTTTTTGGGGGACTCTCTATGTATATCGAACGGTTTGGTCAAACAATTAAAAGTATTGTCCCTGCCTCTTTCTCTATCTTTCTGTTGGGGCCACTTTTTATTGTTGTCATGACAGCCGCCGCCTGCCAAATGAATATTTAATGCTGCCTATAAGCCCCTCCACCCCCAAAATGCACCCAAAATGGCCTTCGGGATATCGAACGGAGCGAGAACGGCAAGTTCAATGTCAAGTTTAGTGCCGTACCATGCGGCGTATGCGTAATTTTCGTTGTGCATGCCAGCCCCGAGTCTCGTCGCTTATTTATGGCCTTGCGTTTGTGTATTTTGAGCTAATAATCGAGAAAAATCAACAGAGGACAAAGCAGAGAAGCAGCCAAAGGCTTGCTGTTATTTATGGCAATTATTTTTGCCCATAAAAATTTGCCAATTAATTGGAATTTGTGGCGGAGGTTCCATGGGGTATCAGAAAATGGTTTCAAATATTTGTATATGGGGAAAAATCTGGTTTGTTTATGGGGGGAAATTTGTTTGAGCTTTCTAAACAGAGCAATAAAAATAAATTCGCTGGAAAATAAATGTTTTCGTAAATAAATGACAAAAGAATAAAGTTACCTAGCTAATAAAAATGTTTAAATCAAAAGAATTGCTTTATTTTCAATAGAATCGTAAAGCATTAATATTTAGCATCAAATGCTCTCCCATAAAAGCTTCAACAGAACACTCTAATCGTTTTATAACCACAATAAATTCTAGCAAATCTGCTAATAACTTTAAATGTTTAAAAATAAAATTCGTTGAATGAACAAAAGCCCCAAAAATCATTTGCAGGTCAAGCGAGAGAACCACCGCCCTCGTTGGGATTTTTGTGGATTTTCGCCCATCATGTTTTGAGCGTAACTGTCACAAATTTTCATTTTTCACTTTATTTGTGCCAGTTGACAAATGTTGTGAAATTGACAGCCACAAGAGTGGGCGCGGAGTAGAAATTTGAAGGTTTTTTGTGGCAGAAATTGTTTAAAATATGGTTTCAGATATCAATGCTCACAGGTACAGAGCTGAACCACACAGGAACTAGGTAAACATTTAGCTGGAAACCAGGAAAAATTTATATTTTATGTTTACCTGATACCTTAGGTAGGTTATTTATGTCAAGAATTTCCAAAGGACTGATTGCACTGTATGTATATTAAAGGTAATGATTTATTAAATTTTAACATTTAATTTCAATTTTTTATATCTTTCTAACAAGGAAATATAAATAGGTTACAGTAATAAAATTATTTTTAAAATTGTAAGGCAATGTAAGGCCAAGTAATTACTAAATTACACTCTATAAATAAAGAAAGGTAATGATTTGTTGAAGTTTTCCCATTTATTTTAAAGATTTATATATTTTTAACGAGGATGTATATATGGATGGTAATAAAAACACCATTAAAATTGATCTAATGCCAAGTACATTACTTTATTTTTATGTTTATATGCTTACTTGACCTTTCTTCCTCCTAAAACTAAAGTTTCACTCACGAAACCACTTAAATTTGTATTTATGGGCCTTAAAAAATCCTACATTTTGTGTTCAGTGCCCCAAAGCAGGTCGGAAAATCCCAGACAAATGCGCTTTGTACTTTTCCATGGGGCAGGTCAGTGTGAGAAAATGTGCTGGACATGTCAAGCGGGGGAAGGGGCTTGACGAACAAATTGCCAGAGGCTTGTAACAACAATTGAAACCGTTAGCTTTGGGGGAGTTGTGGGCGTGTCCGGCTCTAACAATGCAGAGAAAAAATATCAACAGATACAGGTTGGGTTGACTTTGAGGCCTTTATGTTAATTTCTGATTCGGTTTATAGTTTTTGTTTTCCCCCAGATCTGCGCTTTATGGAAACGCACTCAAGTGCAGCGCGGCGCGGCGAGGACGGAGACCCAAACGTGCTGTGATTTAATTTTCTTTTTTTCTGTGACTCCAGCGGTAGGAGTGGGGAAAATTCAATTAAAATGCACAAAAGCCTCTCGTCTCGCCTGACCTCTGATTTTATATATATATTTCTGCTTTTTTTTCTCCGCCTTTCCTTCCTCCGAGGACAAGCAATTATCGTGGCCGCGTATGTGGATCAAAAACTGCTCCAAGTTAAATTGAATTTAAAATCTCATATGCAGCGCAGAGAGAGAGAGATCCTTCAGCTCGATTTCAAATGCAGACTTAAGCTGACGCTGCCGCAAATCGCGAAATTCCATTTTCTCACTCCACTAAGCACACACATGGCAAGCGAGACATTTTCCCTGCCCCTGCCCCTGCCCTACGCCAGCCAATATTTTTTCGCATAAACATGCAAATTTGTCAGTCAAACTCAGGAATTGTTGCCCTCGTCTCTTCTCTGCCCCTCGGTTGCACTCACTCATCTTCTCAATGAGTAATTTGCATGTAAATATATATCCACGTACCCTCTCTCTCTCTATATACGCGTCTATATAGTATTTTTCCTGTTTGCTTTTTAGCATTTGTTCATGAACTTCAACAACAAACTGTCATACAAAGCTTTGGCATTGTTCAAGGAAATTTTGGCCGGGAGATGGTGGCAAGTTTTGGGGCGGTCGGAATGGCTGTCAAGTAACTGACTAACAAGTTTCGTTTTCCTCGTATTTACAGAGAGAAAAATAGTTACAAAAAAGCTTGAAATTTTGAAAAGAATTATATATTAATTTCGGATAGTAATAAAGTTACATTTAACAACCCCAAAAAATATTTAAAAATAATTTAAAAAGGGCATTTTACAAAAATGTCTTTACTTGAACTCAATAAACATATTAATAATTTTTATAACTTATTTAAAGCTTCATTTAATGAAAACCAATAGTTATCTTATTAATTTCAAAATTTTGAAAATGTTTCTCCATCTTTAATAGGTTTTTTCTCTCAAATTCCACTGCGTTTAGGGCTCCAAGTTTTGATTTATGACTAAATTGAAATAGCAAACCAAATATTTACATAATATTTCTGGCAAAAAAAGCGCACACCATATTCTACTGTATTTAGCTAAGGAAATCTATACAGCTATATCTATATCAGCGAGTCGTGGAATAATTAAATTTTATATGTGGGAACCTGAACAGCACATGAAAGTGAATCGACACGTGTTTCTCTGGCTGAAATAATGCAAAACAAATGCTTTATGACTTCATAAATCGTACTGTATATAATGAATCACTGGCATTACGGCGCCAGTTGTTCATTTAGGTGACTAAAAAGCCATAAATTCATTAAAAAAAATTACCGCATGAGTAGGCGGACACTTAAATGAGAAATATAGCAAAATATATAATTGAAAAGAGTTGGTAAAAAGTAAGATAAAGGGGTTAGGTAAGCCGCTTAACACGTTTGCTGGGAATTGATAGGGGATTTGTTTAACTTTTTTATTTGTATTTTTAGGGCTTATAGATATATTTTATTAAGGTGGGTTACTCCCTAAAGTCAACTAATAAATTTGAAATAATATATTAAGGTTGGCTAATTATTTCTGCTTGCATAAAGCTTAAAAGATTTAACTGAGTCATCAAGTTAATATATTTTTTAAAGGGTTTCTAACCTCAATTAAATTATTACTGCTTTTTAAATTGTTAAAATCCTTATTAAAATATATATATATTTATTTTTCATTCACTTTTAAGAACTGGTAACTACTTTCCACTCCAGACACTTTAAATTAATTTATTTTCTTGTTTAACTCTTGAATGCAATTTACAATCACTTGAGCATAAAAACGTCATGACTTCGGAAGAGTTCTTTGCCATTTTTGAATAATTATTTTTCAACAATACTTTTTGCTGCTCCTACAGGATCTGTCAAGTCATTCGTGGGCCGCTAAAAAAGAGAAGAAACCCCTGCAGAATATATGTATTTGCCAACTTCATTCAATTTCTGGCATGACTTGCTGATGTTGCTGGTTGCCGGTTGCTGGTTGCTGCTGCGGCTGCCAATGTTGCCAATGTGGCTGATGGGCCATGGCAACAAGCTGTTGCTGCCGCCGTGAGTTGGCAAAAGGCATTGGAATAAAGCAATATTGAAATTGCTCTTGGCAAACACTCAATTGAAAAGGACCAATTGAGGGATCACAACAGCCCGATGAACTCCTAACCCAAGCCCCCATATAACTGCATTTATGAGGAGGATCAAACATAAATAAATACCAGGGTATGTGTAAGCAGATACTCGGGTTCTTTTAAATCAGATTCCCACAGGCAACTACTGCAACATCAATTATGTGGAGCAGCAGCAACAAGTGGTTACCTTTTTTTCCCCTCCCTTTCTCCAGTGCTCTGGAAAATTGCCTCCGGTGCTGCAATTTCAGTGCATTTTTTGTCGCTGCCTCCTTTTTTGTCGCCGCCGCCGCTACACAATTTACATTTTTTGCCAACTTTAGCATGCAATGGGCGTGATTAACAACTTCCCTTTTTGGCCCCAACGAGGAATTTTGCCTTCATTCACTTGGTTAGGCATTGAAATTGACACTTTCGAGGCAAAACGTGGCTAAAACGATAATTAACAATCAGTGGCAGCGGCTTTAAAAGAGACTTCGTCTCTGTGCGTAATGGAAACAATGATTGGCAAAGAGATTGTTATGAAAGTCTCTGGCTGCTAACGTGGAAACCCAAGTCTAGGATTACAACACGATAAGTGGAAGGAAGCAGAGACACTTGAGGGGCTTTCTTTGATTGATTTTTATGGTTTATTAGGTGAGACTGGTCAGGGATTTAACAACTTCATTTGTTCAGATTTAAATCATAATTGTTTAAGAATTTTATAGGTTTTCCTCAATGCAGTTAAGCCTGAAACTTTCCATCTTATTTAATCTGTTGCCATGTGTGTTCATTGTTCTACCCGGAGATGCGTAACCGCCTTGGTTCATATAATTCCATTGATTAAGATTCCCAATCCAAATCTGTTCAAGCGTGTCTCATGACGCAGCGATTTTAATATAAATAAATAACTAAATGCTGGCCAGAGTCAGTCTTATCAACAAAAACAATAAATCAGGGAGAGCACAAATTGAGATGAAGAGAGAGTGAATTAAGATTAAAGAACGTTGCATTTGCAGCTTATGAACAAGACTAGGACTGGAGATACTATTCCTTTAGGGTGAAGACTAATAAATGCTTATTAGTATTAATTTTGTTTTAGTTTTTGGAGGGAAATAAAAAATAAAGAAGGAAGAGCTAGAATATTAATTATAAGATATATCAAATCTTTTAAGCTTTGTTTTGTTCTAGAGGGATCTACGAAGCTACCAAGCATAACATTTTAATATAAATATAAGTTTATTGAATAATAAACTTATATTTAATGAATTTCAATATTTTTCCTATAATATATATATTTATTAGGCCTGTTTAGCTCTATATACTCTTTAAATCAAGGGTATTTTTCGGTCACAAAAACTTGCCCAGACTTTGATAATGACATGGTACAGCCGCTGCTGTATAAATTACTATCAGGACGCTCCGGGCAGCCCATAAAAAGAGACGGAACGGAGCGAGAGATAACTGAAACAGTATGTGATAGCATGCCCGGTATTTTTTCCAATATATATATATATATATTTTGGTCCCAGTTTTTCCCAGTTTTTGCCTTTGTTATATTTTTTGGTCAGACAAGATTGACTTGCAGTTGTCAGTTGGCAGACGAGCAGCCGAGAGAAGAGCAGCGCGTCGATCGCGACTTTCGATTTCGTTTGGGCATCGCCGTCGTCGTCGTCGTCATTATCATTCCCATCCAGGCAACTCTCAGTAATTATCTCCCAGGGCAGACGTCCTCAGAATCGTTGGTTGTTTTAGGTTTCGCTTTCAGTTTTAGTATCAGTCTTGCAACTCCCGTCGAAGTCGCAACATCATCATGTGGCTGCTGCTGCCTATTCTGCTCTACTCGGTGGTCTTCCTTGCCGTGCGGCACATTTACAGCCACTGGCGACGCAGGGGATTCCCCTCGGAAAAGGCCGGCATCTCGTGGAGTTTCCTGCGCCAGGCCTACCGCCGGGAATTCCGGCACGTGGAGGCCATCTGCGAGGCCTACCAGTCGGGCAGGGAGCGGCTGCTCGGTATCTATTGCTTCTTCAGGCCCGTCCTGCTCGTCCGCAGCGTGGAGCTGGCCCAGACGATACTGCAGCAGTCGAATGGGCACTTCAACGAGCTCAAGTGGGACTATGTCAAGGGTTATCGGAGGTTCAATCTGCTGGAGAAGCTGGCGCCCATGTTCGCGGCCAAGAGATTGCACGAGATGTTCGGGCAGGTCCAAAAAGTGGGAGATCATCTGGTTCATCACTTGATGGACACGGAACAGGCGCAGGGCGGTGTTCTGGAAACGGATCTACAGCAAATGCTCAGAGTGTGAGGCCTTACTTTGAATTCTATATTGTTTTAAATATATTTTTAAATGTAATTCCCTTTAGTTACTCCATCAACATCATAGGCAATCTTATTTACGGTTTGGATATCAACAACTTTGAGCAAAAGGATCACATTTTCAGCAGCTATCTAAGGCAGAGTCAGGCTACCCTACAATCCTTGTAAGTAGTTCTAAAACAGGTAGAATCTCCTTATTTAACACCTCAATCCCCAGCACCTTGGGTCGCCTGCCCCAGAAATCATCGTTTACCTACCGCCTCAGGGATCTCATCAAGCAGAGCGTGGAACTACGAGAGGATCATGGACTGATACGAAAGGATATACTACAATTACTAGTCAGATTTAGGAATGGCAATGAAGTTGGTGGGGACAAGTGGCAGCTGGAAATGAACAATGGTAACTTATTTACAATTATTTTGTAACAAATAAAGTATTAATGATTTACTATTTCTTCTAAACAGATCAAGAGAAATTTTTGTCCATCAAACGCTTGGCCAAAGTGGCTGAAGATCTGCTGAAAGTGTCCCTAGATGCTGTGGCCTCTACTATAACGTTAACTCTCTTTGAAATCCTGCAAGAACCCTTGATTGTGGAGAAACTTCAAGCGGAAATCAAGGAATTAACTATAGAGAATGGCCAGCTAAAGTTTGAAGAGCTGGATGGTCTTAAATACATGGATATGTGCTTGAAAGGTGAGCTAAATAATAAATAAATACTCTAGAAAATATAATATCAATTGCCATAAATTTAATTTCCACAGAAACTGTTCGCAAATACCCGCCTTTGCCCATAATCGAACGCGTTTGCCGCAAGACTTACTCGCTGCCCAATAGCAAGTTTACCATAGACGAGGGCAAGACCTTAATGGTTCCTCTGCTGGCCTTACACAGAGATGAAAAGTACTTCAGCGAACCCCTGAAATATAAACCCATACGATTCCTGCATTCCCAGCCAGCGGAAGATAATTTGGATCAATGGAAGGAAAAGAGTAAGAACAATGCCTTTATAGGCTTTGGCATTGGCGGAGCGCAATGTGTGGGTAAGTTCCATTAGAAAGTTCCCCTTAAAGAATATAATCAAGTACTAACGTAATTACAGGTCAAAACTTTGCCAAGCTGGTAATTAAGGTGGCGCTGATCAAACTATTGCTGAACTTCCACCTGGAACTGGATCCTAACCTGGCCGAAGCCATGGTGGTTACGCACCAACCTGCCCCCTTTATACACACAAAAGATGGGCTAAAAGTCAAGTTGAGGAGACGCGAAATAAAGCCCAAACATTATCGCTAAACTAAGTTCGGTTTAGGGTTAGCACTTGGCTCTCTTTAAGCTGTCAGGTCCTTTAATTTAAGCAGCTTTTTCAACACTTTGTCGTCTGTGTGTGTGCGCGACACCTGGAATTATGCTATAAATAAAGTTCGGTATATTATGGCGGCTCCAGCTCCTGCTGCTCCTTCTGTCTGTTCTTGTTTGCTCCGTGCGCTTCGTTAACCTTTCGCAAAATGCCAAAAGGTCCTCCGCGGGGCACACGGTGCGTATACGTAACAACGCCGTCGTCGTCACCAAACGCAACGCATTAAATTAGTCACTCCAATGTCTCTGTTGTTGTTTACGCCAACACACGGATCATGGACATATATATAAGTACATATAGAGACCCGATTTAAGAGGGCCAGACATTTCGCATCACATCTCGAGCGGAAAAGACATGTGCTTCCATTTGAGTTTATCATTAAATTTGATTTGCTTTGTTGCCAATCCAACATGACAGCCGTCCGAAAAGCTTTGGCCCAGCAAACCTCCTCTTCCCTTACCAAAAATATGCAAAAGTCAAGTCTGTTTGTCCATTTCGAAGTACACATCTCATCTGGCTTACACTGAGCCGAATTATATGATAGTCATAGTAGTATTTAAAATAAGAAAATATTTAATAAGTCAAATAAGTCAAGTCTCATGCTCTCTGTAATAATTTTATGATTTTTTTGTACTAAAAATTAATTAATATTGTCTGATTTTTGTATTTAAATATTATTAATAAGTAAATATATATACTTCAATTAAAGAAACATTTAATAATGAGACACAAACACTTTTTTAGTGTTTCTTACTAAAGTATGTCATTTAACTCAGTTTTACATTTATATTTACATTTAAAATGGATGTATAGTTTATACAAATTCACATTTTATAAGAGAAAGGTTTAAATGAAATTATTAAAATAAATAAATAAATAAACTCTTTCCCCTATTTTTCTATTTACTTAAACGTAAAGAAATGTATATTTTTTCAGGTGCTTTTATAATATTTCCCTCAGTCTGCCAATCCACTTCGAGTGTGTGCTCTATGAGAGGGACAATCAGAGGCCGAGAGGCGCCTCTAATGATGCCGCAATTAGGCCGCATTATGGACACATTTATCATCCGCAGTGCGAGTCGGAGAAAGATAGATAAAGATGTCACAAACAAATGACTCTAATGAGTGCGTAAAGTGTTTTACATTAATGAAAACTTTTTGGCCAGCCTAGCCCCTCTTGGCCCCAAAAAACCCATCAAATTAATTGAGACTCGGTCGGGCTGACTCGAGAGCTGAAGAGCTAAGCTTTTGGGGATAAATGACCTGGAAAGTGTCCGAAATCGACGGCAAACTTTACGACTCTTGCCCTGACCGAAGGCATAAAAATTGAAATTCAATCAAACGAACTCGGGGCTGGATGTCCTGGGGTTACAGGAGCCAAGCCAAGCAATTTAAAGCTCCGGCTATGAGAATAGATATAGATGGAGTCCACGGGCACGACGACAACAACAGGAGGAGCAGCAAGTGGAGCTCTTCACATGCTCTGACCCAGTTCGCGTGGCGTGGCAAGTGTCGAATATAAATTGCATGAGATTCCACCCGGGGAGGTTGGGAATCCGGGGGCAAGAAGCGGATCCTGGGGCAAGTCCCTTCGGCACAATCTTCGCTGCCATTGTCCTGGTTACATTTAAACATTACTCATTCCACATTAAGCGGTCAAAATGGCAGGCACGCAGCCCCCGAAACTCTCACAAGTCAAATTTAAAAAGAAATATCGCTGTATATTAAAGCCCCGACTATGGGATATCCAGGATGCACATTTATATTAATTATTTAAGAATTTTTAAAGGTAAAGTATAAAGATAGATATAAGATATAAGATTATTAAGTTAACTATTTAAAAAACGTATTCTTGGAGGATATTTTAGGCTCCAAAATATCTAGTATAAAGAATCAAGAAAGAAAATATATTTCTAGACCCCATAATTTTATTCAAGCTTTGTCTAGTAATTTTTAAAGACAAATAATTATAACTTTTTCTAGATGCTAAGGTCTATAAATTGCAGGAACAGACTCATAACTAATATACTTTTATACAGTCGATAGAGGACTTCTATACTCCAATCATAATTTTAAATAGCATTTTTTCATGGAAAAAAAAAGTTTTTGTCCCTCCAATATACCCTTTCTCTCCCACACACAAGTACCGGGTATTAAGAGTAAGTACAAAGTTGCTTTCATCGTTATGTTCTCGTTGGTTATAAATTATGCTACGCGAAAAGTATACAATTTTCATTTCTCCTCGCATAAATTATGAAATATTTTACCCATGGGGACAGAGCCCTTGCTCCTCGGCAGCCCATGCTAATTTTCGTGTAAAGTTGTTGCCCAATTAGGCTTATTAACTTACCATAATTTCCAGATTTGTTTTCGGGGTTAACTGCAATGAGAGAAAAAATAAAATCAATTAATCAAATGTACATTTAAGGCGCTGTGTTATTGAACTTTTGCTTTGAAAATAAAACGATATTGCACTCGCTTTAAAAGCAAACTTGAACTGCAGCAAAAGTGAAAGATAAATTTGTTATAAACCAAAAAATAAATCTCAACTTGAGACTGACACAAAAGGTTATCGTCGTAGCTGCTGCTGCTGCAGTTGCCTTTAATTAGCCAATTGACATATGACTTTTTTGTTTGGCTTTTTATTGTTTTTGCCTGCCACTTGGTCCCAGGTCTCGGCTAAGGTTGTGCAACACATTTGGCAGCTTAAATAAAATCGCTTTGAATGCAGTTAAGTGGCTTAACTAGGGGAAGCATTTGTGTTATGCGACCGGCAAATAGAAACTTGAGCGTTTTGTTTCGTTTAATTTGAGCCCACAAATGTGTTGAATATTTGCATGACAAAAAGCAAAATTTCTTCGAGTCACATCTTGTTTTTTGCATGACAAAGATGTTGTCATAAGTTATTAAGGTGTTATTTAAGCTTAGGCTACATTTTTGTAAACAAACTGTGGCTGCTAAGCATAATTTCATGTGGTAACTTATGAAAACAACTCAATGTAAAGATACTTTTAATTTAAAATCTCTTTTTAGAGTAATTCTTTTTATATTTCAATTATAAAAGTTTTTTAATTAAATTCCCTAAACACTTTTTGCACTATTAAAAGCATTATTTTATGTTTATTTTAAAAGAATTTCTCTGTCTCTTAAGTGCAGCAATTTTTAAAATGTTCTGCTTATCATCACATACATTTAATTCTTGTTTTTTGCTGACTCGCTCAATTATCTTCGCTAATTGGATGAGAACTTTGCTCGTCCAAAAATTTTCCCACTTGCAGCGTGGCTAAGAAAAACAACACTTAAGTGGCGGCCATCTCATGTGCTTCTCCTCCGCAGAATTCACTCGCCCAACTGGGCTCCAAAAAAGAGATAAAACACCAAGTCGAGGAGAAGTAACCGTTGACCCCTGAGGGTCAGCAGCAGTAATAAAACCAAATAAATGCTTGGCCTTTAATTGTGCACTCTCTGCACTCTTTTCGTTTCTTTTTTTTTATGAATATTTGTTTAACAATTAAAGTTGGCAGGGGAGTGTGAGAGTGTCTGTCTGTTTGTCATGTATGAAGATTATCACCATTAAGAGTTGGGTGACTCTTTGCGTCCGGGGAATGACAAATTGCAGTTAAGTGCATTTTCTGGAACAGTTTGGCTTCAGGCAAAGTAACTTTCTTAATTAAGATATTCATTAAACTAAGTGGAATATACAGCTTGGGTATTTGTCAAATAAAAGTTAAACTTTTGAGGACATAAACTGGAACTGATGATGGCTCTTCAATTAATCAACTGTATGACCTTGCTCTTCTTTTCCCATTTAAGTTACAAGCTTCTGTAAAAATGTTCTATCTATTATATATTTTTTAGAAGATTTTTTATATTTTTTTAATACTAGTTTCCTGTTCAAGAATCCCCACTGTTGCGTGAAGGCATCGTCATGGTTTTGGCTTTAGTTGGGTGGCTCACTGGGTTCAGAGTTGGTTTACTTTTTCAATTTGTGTGCACTGCATTCCCATAATTGCCACATGGAGTTGCATGCTCAAACTGCATCCGCCGCCTGCCTGCCGCCACACGCTCCTCGGATGCGTCACAGCGCACACAGATGATGAGCGACATGACTCGCAGCTTCTTTTTATTCCTAGGAGTGCTGATAGTGGAGCAGGAGGAGGAGGAGCATGTGGCTGGTGTGGCGGGATTGCGTGCAGCTGTTTATTGTTGTTATTGGCGGCTCTGCTCTGCTCTGGAGTTGCTTTAATTATTGTCAGCCAAACTGTCGCGGCCGCCTGTGTAATTTGCTTGTGTCTTGGTTCTTTTCTTCTGTTCTTCGGCTTTCCTCTTTGCATTATATATTTTTATATCTGCTTCCGACTTTTAATTAATTTATGTGTCTGTCACACATTTACCGTGCTGCTTAAATAGTGCGTTGGATTCAGGGAGCCAGAATGGGCGGCACTTGAAATTATTTAATTATCTCACTGCGCAAGAAGGTTACAAGGGGTTTTTAAAGACAAAGAAGCCAGCTGACCAGCTGACCTGATTAAATTTTATTTTAATTACAAAAAGATACGAATTTCTAGTAAACAAATATATAATTTAATTTATAATACTTAATCTTGAATATAAAAGTCGAAGAAACGAAATATTTGTTCATATAAAATATGATTCTCCATAGTAGCCTCGTTCAAGCCTTCTGTCTTACACAAAACAGTTAAGTTTGATTAAATAAAACCCACAATATGACCATTAATACCAGCACCTACATTTCCTTTTCATAATCATTTAAACTTAACCAAATTCCAACCCCAAATATCCCCAAAATGTAACCTTCTTAATGGCCAAAATCATTTAGCCTTCGTTTTCAATTACGCCGCGTAACGAAGCGCCGCTAGCGCATTTATCAAACTGCCAAAACTAGATAACTTAATTAAAGCCCCCCAAAATCAATCTGCATATATAAGTATGTATCTATATATCTATAGGAAATCTGTAAAGCCGCAACAGCCCCCTTTTGCCACCCACAAGACAATGGTGAGCGGCAAACAACAACATCCGCTTATCGCGATAAATCAAAGCCACGAGTGTTGTTAATTTTCCAGGAAATTTCGGGGGTCCCCCAATAAACGAAATATACAAAATACAGCCGGGAAACGTGAGTGAATGTGCGTGGTAATAAAAACAACTTGAATTTATGTTTTCACGGCAAATCAAAAATTACCCGAAGCTGGAAAAAATTCTTACTCAAGCCAACGGCAGTCATGTGTGTGTCGTGAGTGAGTACGTCTCATTTTTGTGGCAACTTGCTAATTCTAATTAAAAGCAACAGTCTCGGGTTCTGCGGCAAACACACTCAAGCAGAAAATTATCAACTCCGCGGAGAGATGAGCAGCGCCAAGATATGGCGGAATTAACTAAACTTCTGCTTGGCTAGACCAAAAGATGTTTCTTGAATATGAGGGGGGCAAAAAAAAAACAGAATAAGCTTGGGGGAAAAATGAGCAAACCCCTGGAACACCACAGGCCAAAATTAAATTGTGCACATTTCCGTGGAGCGGAAATTGCCCGAGTTTGTCACTTGGAATGAGAATGAGAATACACACGAAATCGTACATAATGGAGAATTCCCCAAAAACAGCATGTTTCCTGCTGCTGCTGCTGGCTCGCTTTCAAATTGAAATTCATATCATTCACTTTAATGCGATATATTGTGTGCCACAGCACAGGTGTAAATTATGTCTATTAATTTATGCACACATTAAAGCCACCTTCACCCCCCCTGAAACACTGAAACAATGCGTTTCCATTGCATTTAACCAGAAATTAGCGGATATTGTGGAAAACTCCTGTGACCCGTGGCCAATTTGCACTGATAATTAAATTAAATGCCTAATTAATTACCATTAGAGGTGTACTATACATCAACTGCATACTGCATTCTGCAAGGCAGCAAATGTGCAAAATGTAATCCCGCAGCCGAACTTGTTTAATTTATGATCGATTATAAATCAAATTACATGCTAAATTATTACAATGGCACACCGGATGACCCAAATGCATAATGCACAGGTAGGTAAAGTCAGACGTGGAAAGGATACTAAATAAGGGAATTTTGGGAGTTTGGACCTAGAAAAAGTACATCAAAGTTCAATTTATAAGAGATTAATAAATAGGATTTAGGATAAAAATAATTAAGCCTATAAATATGATTTATTTAAAGTAGAAGTAGAAGTATATTATTGTATGCTTTGCTTTTGCAGAAATATAATCTCATTTTCTTCCTGATTTATTTTCTCTTAGAATCTTATAAGGTCTAGCTTTTCTTCTCATCCTCCTCCATCCCTCCTTAATCCCAAAATCCAAATCTACTTAATATACCGTCTAAATTTACTCTCCTTTAGCTTTAACTCTAAGGCAAACCCCATAAAACCCAGCAGCTAGCCATCAAATTGGCTCCTTCATCGGGCTGAGCACTCCACCAGCCGGATGAACCTTTGACTACACCTAATTCCGGGCCTCAGCTATATATATACACATCTATTACCCATGGCAACCTCTGCAGCTGATCCTTTGCCAGGAAATATGCACAGCTCCTTGGGTTGGTTGCCTCCTCTAATTTACTCACTGGCACTGCTGGCTGGGACCGCGCTCATAACTCAATCCCCGTCTTGGCCCAGCCGATGCATCGCGATGGCATCTGGCTAACCCTTAAGCCACATCCAGTTGCATTGACAAAATTTCACTTTGGATGTGGATGTTCCTGCTGTCTGCCAGCCTGCCTGCTGTTGTGGATTGCAAATGGCAAGGCTTGGGAGACTGCAGTTGGTTGCATGTTGCAGCTCTGCGAAAAATGAAGGGTTTTTCACGGAGTGCAGAGTTGGCGTGGAGCTCTTCTTCGCCACGCTGTCACATGCCACATTCTGGCAACTCTTTTTTATGCAGGGTATAGAGGAAAGTAAAAGGGAATGCTGCATTTGTGATAAAAAAAAATTATAGAAATACCTCGGTGCCTCGTTTTACGGCATAGATGCGTTGCAGGAAATTTAGACGCAAAGCGAACAGCCGCTAAATGAATCAAATCTTTAAAATTCAATCAAATTAATTGTAGCGAAACATTTTAAGCCGTAAATCGAAAATTTGCCATAGGACGTTATAGCGAACTGCTGTATAAAGAGCGGCCTTATAGCGAGGTATGGATGCATTTCATAATCTAGTTCTATTTTCATGTTGCCCCTACATTTTCTTTAGTTTAATTTTTAGGTAAGATGTAATTAAGTTTATAAATAACCTTTTAATAAAGAGTACCTCCTAGTCCACTCTACCATTTCTTAATACTTTTTTTTTCGTAGCTTGTCGGCATGCTTTTCGCAATCAGTGGAAAGCAGCTTGAACCGCTGCATTTGTTGCCGCTGATGGTTTGGCGTGACATTTGGCTTCCGCGCGAGGAGTAGACAGGAATCGAGGGGCAGAAGGAAGCAGGATTGCGACCGCGACTGCAATTGGGGAGTCATCTCCTCTGCGCTCGGCTTGCAGCATAATCTGGCATAGCTTTATGCCCAGGGCCTCTTTCTGGGTTTCCATGTCACACGGCGCGGCGACGGCGTGAGTGTCTCTGTGTGCCAAATGATGCGCGATTCACAAGTGAAACTAATTTAAGCCAACAACAAAGTCAATTTTCCATCCAAGCCGATCCAATCGGATCGGAATAAAGGGAAAACGGGGCGTGTGGAACAATGTTTATGGCTGTTTTCGCCTTAAACTATGTCAAAAGCCGTTCAATTAAGTTTTCGCTTGCACAATGATAAGGCAAGTGCCTCCACCTCCACGGCACTCATAACAGAGTGACGCCAAAGGGTATTAACACGGGTTTAGATCTAGGGTTTCCGGGGGAAATCGAGGGAATACATGTAGGGTAATAGAGAGGCGGGGCACTGTAGGGCATGTGGGGACATCAGATTGATAGCGTCGCTAAACAACACAAAACAGAAAAGACCCCAACGGCCATGCTCCGGCTCCCTACTTCTAATCAAGCACGTAAATAAAGTTAGGGTTTATGCCTGCGAGGAGGGGCACGGAAAGCACACACAAAAAGCACAAAGGGTCAGCAATTTATTCCGGTAAAATGAAGTGGAGATACCCTAATTTGGAGAAAGGTCTGGGCTAAAGTATATAAGAATAAAAAGGTAATATTCTCAAGGGGTACTTGAGAGCTGTCTTCTTTAAAATGCTTTCTTGAAAGGGAGGAATCTTAACCATATTTGGTTACTTTTCATTTTAATATGCAAAATATATATTTATTTAATTCTTTAAAAAATAGGTATTATTTTCTTAGGATTAAACTGTATTTTATTTCTTTTTTTTTGTTAAGAACAGTGAAAATCCGGCACCCAGACCTCTAGGCTACACCCCATACTAATATTTTATTTATATTTATTTCCTTTGCTTTATGCTGATTTTTTCACAAGATTTTTAATTAAAATATATAAACTATACTCCAAAGCTCTTCCTTATAATTACCTATCCCTCCTAGATCTCCCTATACCCTACACTCAGCAAGCACAACAAATTGTTAGAATCTCGCTGGCGGGCTTCGCAGGATTGCCTTTGGGCCAGTCATCATCAGATCAATGGGGTAAACACACCCGCCCATACACACACTCCGAGGCCACCCTCAACAAAGGCGGCCAAATGACACAACCTCAGGTTCTATTCTCTATTCCTCTCTCTATATATAGCAATAGGTATAAGTATGTGACGGGGTCGGCCAAAGGGTCTGATGATGGGTTGCGTTACTGTGTGGAGGGATCCCGGATCCGTTGGTTACTGGTTACTGTTGCTGCCCGGCGGCAAAGTACAATAAAAAAGTGCTCCAACGTTGCATGTTACATGTGATTAGCCCCTTGGACGGGAAAGGGACGACGACTCGCTGCGGTTGGATGGCCATCATCATCCAGCTGAAGGAGGGATGGGGCGCCACAGAAAAATGAGCAGCATATTGCCGCTCGGTGCACTGGGGGCAATGGCAATTAGAGATTAACTTGAAGTACCCACTAGCCCACAATCCAGAAATAGCGCCCACTGTCGTCTTGCCCAAGGATTCTATTCTGCAACCAAAGTTCTTGACTCGCAGGCAAAGATTCGTAGTACAGGATGAAGTCTTTAGTTAGAACCTTTCTTGGAATACTTTTTTAGTCAGAAAAAAAATTTATTTTGTTTAAGAGATATTATTTCCAGTGGTTTATTTAATCTAAGCTTAAGTCAATTGATTTGTTTTAAAGTATAAAACCATGTATTAATAACCAAGTATTAATAATTCGAAAATCAAAAAATAAGGATCTTGTTTTTTTTAGATTCTTGGTTTAAACACAATTAAAATGTTTAAAATCATACAAATTCTCAAATTAAAATAATTGTAGTGTCATATGGGTTTATTATATGATCAGAGTGACCATGCAACAAGCTGAAATTTATTTCGAAATTCTGGAAAATAACCTGTTTCAAACTAGGTCTTGCTTTTAAATTTAGATTCTTGAGTTAAAACCAAATTAAATATTTAGAAACAAACAAATTCCCATTATAAAATAATTGTAGTGTCATATGAGTTAATTTAATGACCAGTGTGACCATGCAACAAGCTGAAAATTATTTCGAAATACTGGAAATTAATCTGTTTCAAACTAGGGCTTAAAATAAATAACATTAGATGAACTAATATTACAAAAATATATATATAATAATTTGCAAAGGTTACAAGTTCAGCTTCAAAAGAGTCGACTGTACTTCAACCTCGGAAGCTGTGGCAGTGGATGGTTATATCGTTAGTTTGGTTAATATACGACATGTTCGGTTTCGGCCCATTTACAAGCCAAGCACAATGTTAACTTGGTGATACGTTCTCAGCCATTCTCCGCCACCAAAAACTTCAACTTGGTTTGTGTTCAAGTGCAGTGATGTGTGCTGGAAAGTTTGGGGTGGAATTTTGGGGAAAGGGAGGTCCTACGATTGTGTAGTTTCTGTGGTCACAAGTGAAAACTTTGCGAGTTGCGTTAAATATATTTGTCAGCCAAGTTTATTATAGAAGTTTGCCAAACTTTAAGCCAGGAGAATGGTTAATTTAATCGCAAGATAAATGGTGGCAAACATGAAATGATTTAGGATGTGGGCGTTTGAAGAAATATTTTGCTTTGGGTGGATACACAAAGATGTAATAATAAACTCATTAGATGAGAAGGAAAAGCGACAAGTAAAAAACACAGGTTAACGTACGGGGATAAAAGTAAAAACAAAAAAAAAGAGCCACAAATCCCAGCAAATCGAGAAATAAAAAGTGCTTTAAAAATAAATTAAAACCGAATGACTTAGCTTAAATAAAAAGCAATATAAAATCCGGAAAGCTACGTAATCTTGCCTTTTCTATTTTATGACACTTTAAAGCTTGGGAAATCGATTGAAAAATCTCATTTATCCATTGCCAAATCCGTTCATTCAAATCAATAAAACATCACAACAAGGAAGCGCTCCGAGATTTATCCCGAAAATGTTTATCCCTCACTCGCCACTTTCAATTTACCCTGACTTTTCCTTCGCCGCCCCATATACCCACCGCAATTTCTCACAGCAGACGCGGCTCAAGTTTTCCACGTGAAAAATGGCATCATAAGAAAAGTTATTGTCTCTGTCGAGTTGCCCAACTCGGATGAACTACGGTGCAGCTCCACACACACTTACTACTACAGTGAACCCTTCTACCATTCAAGCCATGCGGCATCAAGAGTTTATTATGCAATGGCAAAAATTTACAGCCATTTGTTGTCAACGCGCCGAATGCAACTAAGAGTTTATACACGAAAATACTCAGGGATGGTGCAGGGCTAGGAACAAGAAAGTACGGTATCTTAGAGTTATTGTTACCCTTTAAAATACTATAAAAATAATTAATTAAATTCTAAAAGAAGCAATTCTCTTTAAGATACTTAGATTAACTAAGCTAGCTTTTCCTATAATTTTACCAGTACCTTGTACCTCAGATGGGTAAAACCCAATAATACCCTTTGCTCTTCTCTTCTCTGAAGGCAACACCAGAAATTTTGCCATTACAATTCGGTGTGGATTCGGAGATTCGGCGGAGAAGCTGCCAAAGAAGAGGGGTTCCGTCTAGGAGCTGACTGTTCACATTTGTGCAGCCATTGTAATGAGTTTCTTTGCCAAGTAGAGAGAGAAACAGAGACAATCCTCCGGCAAGTCAACGTCAAATGTTGCAATATGTAAAATTAACATCGCCTTGGCTGGCGGCGAAGTTGAAGTTGAGTTTGAGATTAGCGAAAGAAGCAGAAGTTTGCAACCGAAAAAGTTCGGAAGCCGAAAAGTGTCGGCGGGATGGATGTTGATGATGTTGCATGTGGCATAAACTCCTACTTTTTTCCATTTGCTGCAAAAAACTGGTTACAAACTGGCTGCTAATTGCCGCCAGGCGAGGAGGAGGCTTTGAAAAACTCATAAAGCCAACACACGAACATGAACGGAAAACAATTTTATTTTTTGACAATGATTGTTTTTGCGTGATTGATTGACTGATTGATGAACTGACTAAATTGCTGGACGTGTCACTCGGCGTTGTGTCCAATTAAAGACGAAATCTATGTTAATCAAAGTCATCAAAATCAAAATTAAATTTTTTGTTTGTGAGCGAAAACAAAAGTGAAATTCCACAGGCAGCGGTCACTCTGATCTCTGTGGTTTGCGCCTCGTACCTTCTGAGGTTTCTCGAGAGAAATAGAGACAGAGGAAGAGAGAGAGAGAGAGATCAATGTTCGGGAAAGAGTGAAAGTCAAGTCCAAACATTATGTTTTATGGACACCGGGCAGCCGTCAACTTGGGACACCTTTTTTCGCGTCAGCTGGAGTCTCTTTCTTTGATTTGTTGTCTTGTTTTGTACAAAATTATTCACGCTATGCGTTTCGGACTTATTTAAATTTTGTAAAAGAAACCACAAACAATTAGCTCCACCCACGTTAGGGGAATTAAATTTGAAGAGAGGTTAGAAATCGGAAAGGGGTAGCTTTAGGGGTTCAGACTTTGACTTGTAATTTAGTTAATTAAAGCAATTATTGACAGCAGAAGATTGTTAGTCATCAATAGTAAATTATAGGTTAGGAGAATATATACATATTTATAAAGCCCTTAAACAATAATAAATAATAATTTTACTTGAGAAAAGATGCTTAAAATGTATACTATAAAATGCTAAAGAAAGTTAAAGGTTCAACCGATATTTAAGGTTGCTAAATATTCTTAAATTCGCTTGGGTTACAGCTAGACCTTGTCGGGAATTCCAGAACAAATACTGATCTACATCCAAGATCTGGAAAAATCATTCAACCCATCGGTTCTATTACCCATTTCTCTCGCCATTTCCCTTGCTCAAACATTCTGCTCCAATAAATTCCATAAAATACATTAATTAACTTAGGAAACCCCCGCTTAACCGCAAATTGAGGCTACGCCTTTGACTTGGTTCAGAAATAACTTTCTTTTGCCCGCCCCCAAAAGCCGCTCAAAGAAATACAATAAAAATAATAATAATAAATGTAAAGAAGCTCGCATTGTGTGGCCTTTGCTGTCACTGTCACTGCAACATAAAAAATTATAACACAATATAAAAAGTGTATTTAAATTGGACAATGCAAGCCGCACAATGGCCTATCCCAAGTACAATTAACTTAACTTTTTCTGCCTCTTCAGCTTTAGCCTTCAAAATGTTGAAAGCGAAACTCAAAAATCGCCGAATGCCGAAAACATTTTGCCGACCATCACAAAAGCCAAAAACCACCTCCAACCAAGAGCAAGAGGCCTTACCCGGTGGGTGTGAACTTATCTCTGTAAAGTTGGCCAAATGTTTGTAAGTCGCTCGAGACCTCCGTGTCAATCCATCAATCATTCCGCCGCCAATGCCTAATTAGCATGCAATTCATGGGAACAATTGAATAGTGTTGGTCAGAGATCTTAAATGTCATGCCCGCGCACTTGTTCGAGGCAGGCGGGGGATTATATAGACATTATATGGACTGTCGGACGACTGGTGTTCAAGGGCCTTAAAGCCCCACGGAACGTGAGACGAATTTGGGAGTGCGAAATCACAGTTCCCTAAGGTCGAATGTTTGTTTTGCAAATGCGGCGACGAATTAGCATTAATTTTATCATTTTTATTTATCGATCCAATTCGAACTTTCCTTTTAGCGGACTTGTGTGAACAGGAGAACAAGTTCTCGTTCACCTGCCAGGCCGGCATCATCATCTTTATTATCGCAGAAAAACCAAACCTGATTTCAGTCGCGTGTTTCCTGTTCGCAGGCCGAAAACCAGTTTCTATATTTTTCGAGGAGGAGGAATCGCATAACTCAAAAGCGGCAGGAAACATTCCTTTCCCAAAAAAAGCATACACTCTCACAAAAGAAAAATATAATTAAAAACTCTTGTTCAAGATTTATCAGGAGAAGCAGCCAATCAGATACCCATGTAACTCGATGATAAGGAAAAGAACCTCAAGAAAAAGTTTCAATTTACTTGCCAGCAAATCGAAAATCAGCCAAGCCTCAATTTTATTGATGTTGCCATGATAAATATGTAGGGGAAACGAAAATATATGTATATACCTCGTAAATTTTGTATTTTCGTGTCAACTGCACATGAGACGGCGAGCAGAAAAATTGAGTTTGACTTTCATCAAATCACGTGACATGTCCTGAATATAGAGCACCCGAAATTTATTTGGCATCGCACACATCAACTCCCCAATCTATGCAAATAAGTAGAGCAAATAGGAATATACTTTTGAAGGTTCAACTCGCAACCCCCAGACCACAGACAGAGACGAGATTTATGCGTTTTTCATATTGACAACGCTTAAACAATAGACTCCCATCGGTCGCCGCTGAATTATTTGCCTTTCTGCCATGGCAACTGTCGTTTATTACATTCTCTGCCTGTCTTTGGCCATAAAAAAAATAGAGGGAACCATAAACTTTCATTCACCGAACTATGCTTAATGAAATGTTGATCAAATAGAACAGAGACAGGCTTTAATGCCTTTGTGGTTCGATTTTTAAAGCTGCAATTTTGTAGCCTGTCATCTCCATTAAAAAAGTAATATAGCTGCCTTTGAAACAAGTTTTTTATTGTCAACATTCGCCGGTCATCTTAAAGTTTTTATTAGTTACGAAACTTCTGTGCTTACAAAGTTTTATCCCTCTTAAATTTCTTGCCTAAAGTTTGGGAATTCATAATTTGTGTTACTTTTACAGGAGATCTTTTCACAGGCAGATAGTCGTCATACGACGAATTTTCACTCTCTGTGCTGTAATTTCGGGTAATTTAAATTGAGTTTCAGCCATAATCTGAACAATTATGCTATAGGCCCAGACCCGTAACTGTAATGATAGTGGCCGCCCCAGCACAATGCGGTTCAATTTCGTTGGAAAATCGTGCCAACGCGGCAATCTTGGCTTTAATTAAGGTTCAACCCGACCAAAGTTGGGACAACGCCTTAAAAATAAAACAAAAACCAAAAAATGTACAAAGAAATGTTCGCAGAAACGTTCATAGACTGGGCTATAGATATGGGTATGGATATCTTTAGGCCGCATTCGGCTGGACGACTTTCGCCTTATTCATGCAATTTGTATAAACTCTAAATGATTATGGCCAATAAATCTGCAAAGGAAAAAAACAAGTACCAAAAAACTGGTTAGGGTAGAAAGCCAGAAAAAACCAGGGACACCGCCCAACCTGACCACTGACCACTGACCACTTATAGCCGCCGTTTCTGCGGATGATATGTAACCCAAGTGGCTCGGACACACGGGTAAAAGTGATTTGTCTCTCTCCCCAATTCCAACAAATATGTATATCCACTGGATGCACACGAATAATCCAATCGTGTTTTTCGGGGGGGCTTGTTGCGTGAATTGAGGCGCCGCGCCGGCTTCCGACAGCTTGTCATGCAAATGAGCTGCTAGTCGATCCTTTTCGAGGGGAAAATTGGACAGCAAACATGGCACACGGAGAAAATATCACCTGTATTTGCCATCTACATATCGTATATGTTGAATCTTTTATAAAATGCCTTTCGATGGCATAACAGCATGGGAAACTCTGGTATCTCGAAGTTTATGGAGCTCTACTTTGTGGATTATATTTATTATGGTTTTTAAATGCTTTTTATGGTAAGGAAAATATTTTATATAGATTTCTTAAGATATTATTATGCTTAAAAAATATTTTATAATATATTTTTATGCATTTATTAATTGTAAAAAATATATAAAGCATAGCCGAGTGTTCTTAGTATGAGAACCTTTCCAAATATAATTCAAATTATGTAGTTTTAGAGGTATTTATCTTTGTTTATTTTTTTTTGTGTCTGCTCAGAGAAATGCTGAACTTTCTCAGCCAAGTCAGCAATTCTCCCACGTTGACACCTCAGCCCAGACACTACAAAGCAAAATAAACAAATTAGTTGTAATGAGATGAGGCGGGGCCGGCCACTAGGGCGTCTCAAAAGTAAGTGTAGTCATCAGCATTTGGTCAGCTTTTCCACAGTTCCACAGCTTTTCACTTTCACGCGCCGGCGAAAATCTTCGACCCACTTGGATTCTTGATTACCGAGAGGCTCCAGCAGAGGCCTGCTTTCATTTTCATTGAGCAAAAAGCGAAACAGAAACGGAAAAATAGTGGAAGTGGATCTGGTGACAGATACGCCAACGGAGAGACACGAAAACACCTGGGTCTGGGTCTGGCCTGTACAGGTTGCTTAACCCAATTTTCAACGATATCTGTTCATCGGGGCACCGGCAGCTTGTGGGCTAAGCCAACTACGCAACTGTATTGCTTTTTTGCAAAAATAAAAAAACAAGCAATTGGCTAAACGCATTTCTGCGGCCTTTCAGGCCTCACAAAAGGCAAAAAGCAAAAACCAGACTCAAAACTAAAGTAAAGCAATGCTGTGGTATGAATTGCACCTGTCAGTGGATATCTTGAAAAATGAATGTTGCATTGCACTTCGATACAAAAAAAAAAAAGGGGTAATATCAAGCAATGCCCATTAAGTGCAGACAGAAAAAAGAGCTTGAATTAAGTCAATTACAAGGGAGAATAAGCCACATAATTTGAGTTACTTAAAAAAAATGTTAAGTAGCTTAATCATTAGTGTAACTCCTGTTTATGTTGGATTTAAAGATAAAATCATATTTTTACATTTCTTATTTATTATAAAAATACTTTAAAGAGTCTCTATATATTGTTAATAAAATATATTCATCAGAAAGCTGGCACAACTTATTTATAGAAAACAATCTAAGCTTTCCTTATATATACTTCCACCTTGCTCTCTCTAATAAAACCCCAACGATCTCTCATCTCCTATATATAAACAAAGCTTAAAACAAGATTTTTATAATTACAGTCAAGCTCAGTTATTTTTAAATAACACTCCATCTTTCCTAGAAACCCATCATACCCCTCTGAAACAACGTTTAAATTATAGAAATGTGGTCGCTGCCCAGACACGCGTCGTATAATTCAATTTAAGGCCTGTCTGCCTGCCATATTAAGCTTAAATAAATTGGTTTTTGGCACCAACAAAAAACAGACACAAATTTATACAATGTTTGTGTTATTTGCAAAATCTATGCAATGGCTTTTGTTTATAATTTTAAGCAAACACCACAAAATTCTAAATAAATATTGTGTGCGTGTGTTTAAATCAAAAACCCTTCCGCCGCAGGCGAAATGAGGCCACCCAAAAATAAAATAAATTGAAGCCTCATAAATCAAAGATTAAACGCTTAATTAATCTTGCTCACTCCCAAAGCGCAGAATGTAATAAATGAAGAGACCAAGTTTAAAATGAGCGTAAAATAAATAAATTAAAAAGCAGAGAAGACTGCAATTTGGCGGGACGATGATGTCATGGCGTACCGGGAGTACAGAGAAAGGGAAAAACCAACAAAGCCTTTAAAGCTTAGATAAACAGAAATGGCAAAACACGAAAAACACTTGAATAGTATGCAGCTTGGCGAGCAACAATAACGTCATCATCATCATAATTATTATTTATAGTTCTCCCTCTCATATCAATGCAAAGTCTTGTTCCCACCATAAAGAAGCCAACGGCGATGACCAGCTGGAGGTCACATGTGTATCTCTCGGATCTCGCGCGATCAAGTTGCCACAAATCCCCCATCCACCGATCCATCCGTTGATATTTCTCAACGTGACACTAAACTCAACTCAACTCATTTACAGTTATTTGCAAATGATTATTGTGCATCCATAAGGTTGGATAACTAGACAGAACGAATGTGATGTATCTTCTACCTATTTTTTTCGTTTTTATTTCGAGTTGTATAAGCAAGTCAGGATTGGCACGTCAGGGCGATTGCATAAAGCGAGAGGTTTCGTAATGTAAATTGCAAGGGAAACGAGAATTTCATGTGCAATCAGTAGGAAAGCAGCTCAGAAAATGAAAATATTGACTGTCAATAGAGTGAAGGTGACACACCGCATGAAAGTGGAAACGCTGCGACAATATAAGCCTTCGTTAATCTCAAAAATCATTGAAAAATTGTATATTATAAAGCCAAGAGCTGTGATTTAATAGTATTTGTAATGTATTGCTAGATTATTGTATTAAAAAGTTGATATGGCTTAAGCTGGCACATTTATAAGGTTTCTAATTGAAGTATTTCATTAGTTAGGTCCCTCTAATGTGACTTTGAAATAAATACATCACTTTTTAGGGTTTGCCTATTATTAAATTGCATCTCATCTATATATTATAAGCATCTTTGAACCTTAAACTCCAAACAAACATCCTGTAGTCCCAAAAGTAATATATTTTTCTCTTAAACCCCACTTCCTTTCAACTGGTTCTCACAATTTTCATATCAAACCTTTAGCCAGCTATTCATAAATCAGTGTGGCCCCTTTTTTTGTTTAAAAAATTCCGCTGCTACTCAATATGCAATTTAAAAATTCCCAGAATTTTCTGGCCGTCAGGTAGAAGCTGAAAGCCAAAACTGCTAAAGCCACCGAAAAGCCAAAACAATGAGCCACAGCAAAACGTTGAAGCATCGTAAATTATGTCAGAGTGTTAAACTACAATTAGAACTCCCACCAAGCGACGAAGGCAGACACACACTCATTTGAGGATTTTAACGAGTTTCCAACCCGTTGCCGGCTAATTATTATTAGAGCCGTAAACGGAATTCACAGATCTTGTGACTTGAAATCGCAACGATAATGGTAATGACTAGCACATAAAATTACGCAATGAAACTTTCAAGTCCCCCGAAAGCGGAATTGGGTTAAGCACGGCGACATGTCAAATGATTTTTATTTCTTTGAGAACTTACGCTTCCGGTCGATGAAGAAGTCAAGCTGCAAAGAAAAGAGCATGAAAATACAAATATTAATACAAATTACTTTGAAGCAAAAATTAAGCAGAGAATAGGAATAAATAATAAACTGTGACTGGTACTGAAAAAGATTTATCTGGGAGAAATTGCGCATTGTGCGAGGAAAAAAAGCGGAAGCTCAGATACGAAATGAACTCAGCTGCGCTATACTGTGTCTATTTTCTGTGTATTATATTTTCCCGGCCCGCAAACTCAAATCAAATGACGACAATCTCTAGACAAGTTCAAGGTGATGCCGTCTGCTTGATTTTTTCGTTGTTTTTGTGTTCATTTTCAATTAAATTCATGGAAAATTAAAGCGTTCGCTGGGAGCAAAATTGAATCGTTTGCGCTCCGTTGGGCTGACCTACCGCAGTCATAGCGCCCTCTCCCCCTCGTATTGCAATCTTCTCTGGGTATTAAATTTCCAACTCATTAAAATTTTGCACACTGTCTGGATGGAGTGGCAGGACCGACCGACCAACGTACTGTATATGGTTAAGGGTTGTCCCTTGGCCGGGAAGCCTGTCCTCATCTCTCGGCTCCCTCTGTTTGCCCTTGCGCTTTTCTTCAGCGGAGAGAAATGGGGAAAAAGGCAGTCGAGATGTGAAGGCTTGTCATTCATAAATGAAGTGCATAAAAATGCCTTCAACTGATGTGAGAAACGTGCAGACGGACATATTTATACAGAGCCAAGCTCGCCCTAGAGATGGTCAGATTTCGAGAGAAAAATATATAACCGTTTATCGAAAGAAATATTGAAAACAATCGACAAAATTGATATAATTATTGACATCATAAATTCTATTGAGGGTATTTGAACAAGGATACTTCTGATTATGTATGTAGCATACAGATAAATGTTTAATTAGTTTTGATATCGATAAAAACCGATACAATATCCGTTAAATATCGATTTATCACTTTTATTAATTCTTATCGATATATTATTGAAAAATAAACATGAAATAAATACATACTTAATTAAAATTCCAGTTCTTTAAGTTCCTATTCCCTCTATAATGTATTTAATATAAAAATCATCATTCTTCTCATCCCTAGCTCTCCATCTTTCTCTCTTCAAGCTATCCCCTCCCTTTCTCCGCCACCCAATTATTCATGTCTCGAACTTAATCAGAACCTTTTGACTTATCAATTAGGAATGCTAGAGTGATTCACTTGCCGCTTTAATTGATATCAATTGTTCAGGTTCCGGAAGGTCGCCCGGCAACGGAAGTAGGAATTATTTACAGAATCTTATCTTATCCGCTGGCAATCTGCGTCATATATAGAGTATATATTTTATAGTAAGCGCTTATTTATTGTAAATTTGTTGAGCCGCCAAAATCGAGGGCTTGCGTCAGTCCGCTCAACCCACGCGGCGTAAACAATAAACAATGAAACGAATTCGAGTTCGAAATCCAAATTGCGCCAAATTGCGCGTCAAGTGAGTGAGAGAGAGATAGAGGAGAAAAAGCTCATAATTGGAGGGGTTCCTATACAAAAGGTCAGCCAGGCAATTGGCAAACCACTCGGACACAACAAAACAAAACAAAACCAGGCAAGCGAGCAAAGAACAACAAACTGTTGAAAAAATAAAAACAAAAAGCTAATGACAAAGCGAAGCAATAAAAATTAGAAGTTTGTGGCCAAGATTAAACGTTGTCTTGAGTGCCCTAAGGCGCAAAAAGGGTATAACCAGATTTTCAGGAAGTTCGCAATGAGGAAGAAAAGATAACCGGAAAGTGCAGATTATACTTAAACTAAGTTGGATAACTAAATCAGGAAGAGTTAAGGCATAATTGTATTCCAAGTTGAAATACGCTGAGAGACTAACATTTCTAAGTGAGATATAATTGAGGTATTGGGGAATTTAATAAGCATATTTAATTCTAACTTTATTATTAAGTATTATGTTTTTTAAGGCAATCTAAAATATCTTAGTTTTTAACTAGATTAATTTGGCATTGCTTTTATGGAAATTAGACTCAATTGAGAGTTAAAATATTTGATATTAATGATTAAGATAATATATAAAATAAATTATTCAAGTTTAAAAGAGAGTATTCCCAATTCCTTGACTCCCAGACACTACTTATTTTCCGCTTCCCTTTTCTTCAGTTAGTTTTCTTCAGGTTTTTCCAAGCCATTCTACTTGTTTCGCTTGGTTTTTGTTTTTTATTCTATTTTTTGGAAGCACGACAGCTCCGTCGACGACGACAAGCCCTTTTTTGCTGTTGTGCGTTGTTCGGACTTGTTCTTCTGGGGCGTATCTGAGGATTGGGGTGGGAAAACATTTAACTTGGCTAAAAGCGGCATTAGTGCGATGTATGGGGCGTGTTCCGGCCCCGAAGGGAAGGCGGCCAATTAATTTTTTAATGGCTTAGACGAAATGACTGACTTTGGGTTATTACAAAAGGAAACGACGAAAACAGAGCAAAAGAGGAAAAGTTTTTCTTACGCCAGTTTGGAAATTGTCAATTAGCAAAGTGCCTGCCAAGAATTGGCAATTTTTAAACTCCTCCAGGCCACGCCCCCTGACGCTCCAATTCTGCGGCCTCATAGAATCTGTAATTGACTGGGACTTGCATTTTTATGATGTTTAATCTAATTTCTGTTTAACGATCTGGGCATTTTTTTTTTACGTCCCTCGTTTGCCTAACGACCCGAGCGGGCGCTGAAATAAGTTAACCGCAAAAAGATTTTCTGCCCCTGGGCTTGGTCAGGGAAGGTTTGTGGTAGGTACGAGTGTATATATTTTTTATTTTTATTTATTTAAGAGCGGCGGACCACAGGGCGGCGGCAGCTCTGACCAGAGCAATTTGTTTTGATTGAATGAAATATCAAAAACGTGACCTAGCCCCGTGCACTTTGGACAAATCCAGCAAACCGAAAGCCAAGGAAACCAATATATATAATTCAGGTAATAATTCAGGTAAAAAGAGACAGGTATACAGAGAATGAGAGAGAGATAGATGGAAGTGCAGAGCAAAATTCACCGGCTTAATGAAATGTATGCAAATTGAGCGTGAATAACCGCTTTAACCTCCGAGCACGTGCGAGTGATGGAGCGGATGGAAAGAGGGTGCTGGAGTAAGAGGAAAGAGAGGGGTAACGAAGGTAGAAAGAGAAGGATAAGAGTTAAGGGTACAGTGGTTAGGGGTCAGAGATAATTTTCCTCCTATCTGTGCCCGATAAGTGCTCAATGATTAGTAATCGAAATGTTTCTCAATAACTCACTCACCACTCACTCGCTCTAGCTATCTCTATTTAAGACCCTTTCCCCGTCTCCCTTTTCCCAAGTAATCGTGTTCAAGTGGCCAGTTAATCCTTCAGCTTCCGGTGCCAAGGAGCCAAGGATGAGTGTGTTCTTGTACTCGCTTTGAATACTTCATCATATTCATGACTTTTACATGCATTGCACTTCCGTAAGGGGCTTCTCCTTATCAAAGAGGGTTGCTCGAGGAGTTATAAGGAGCCTATGTATTTTTTTTATGCATAAAAAGTTAAGCACGAGTTTATGCACATTCCATAAATATAAAAAAAAGTAAAATCATGGTAACCAGGCCCCTAATAAATAGTTATTTATTATACAGGCTATTTATAAAGACTTTATTTATGATTAAAATGAACCTAACAGGATTTACTTTAATACAACCAATAAATAAAGGTTTTAAATATAAAAAAGAGCAATAAAAATATGTACATTTCCGTTTAAATAAATTAAATAAATGGAAATGCTTTAATTTATTCCCTGGTTTCTATTAAATCAATTTAATAAAACTAAATGCCTTAATTTATTCCCCATTTCACCTCTGATTTCATACTCTTTGCCATTAATCTCTGCCCAAAAAAAAAATCTCTATTAAAATGCACCCACTCAAAACTCAATTTATCTTCCCATGGATTCACATCGCTGCTCAACAATCTCTCTCGTGCTTATCGTCGATAATCTACATCCTTTGGCTGTCCACAGGTTATGCCAAACACTTGGCGAAATTTATTCATCTCCAACAATGATAACTTCATCGAACCTCCCACGCAGACCCGGCCTGGTCGTTCCCCCATTTTTTTTTTCTCCCTGCTAAGCTCTTATGGAATGCTTTTGCCAACGCCATAACTTAACCCAAACACCCGCTACGGAGACCGCATCGCTCCAATCTTGCCCCTTTAAGGTCTGACCCATCTGTGTTGGCCACATTGCTTGGTTCTCTAGCGCGGTTTTTTCATTATTTCGATACACGGGAAAAAATAGATAAGTTTAGTCAAGGTGCAAATATTTGGGGTCGTAAAATATTATCTTTACTTCAAAGTTATTTATTCTGGCTTATGATGATATCATAATGTTTATTATTATATCTCCCCTTAAAAAAAATAGGAAGAAATACTAAGAAATATAGTCTTAGCAAAACTGAAGAGATTCGACATAACTAAAAAATATTTATAAGAAAAAAATGAGCCAACAAATTTTTAAAAACCTTAGAAACCATATTTATTAAAGCCTATGTCCTTATTTCTCTCTATGCACACCTCCTGCGGGTCGCAGCTGCGGTCACACACAACAAGCGAACGAAATCTTTTGCCGCTGCCACAATTGGCAGCCAGTTGGAAGTCCGGGAGCGGTTCGGGTTTGGATTGCGGTACTGGAGGCTTGTAGCACCGAGGTACTGGTGGAGGAGGCCACTTGGCCGAGGAGACCACAGAAGTGACTTAACTCGTTTTAAGCCTTCTCATATGCTGTGTGCTCCGAGCGCGAGTCTATTTTTTTCCATTCAGCCGAGTTGCCTGCATCTATTTCATTTCAGACTCCACTAGACATGCCACGACGATGACACTTGACTGAATATTTATGGCCACAAATGGAGCGAAAATAAAAATCGCCAAGTCACGGGGCCAGAGAGGAGAAAAAAACAAGGAAAATATATATATCAGATGGAGCGCAAAAAAGTGGACACACATGGCGATGGTTTTTTGATGCGGATGGGAGATGGCTTGCGTCCGTCCACGAAGAGAGACCATGCCCTTTTTTGGGCGTGCCGTTAGTTCGACCGACTAAGGCGGCTAGTAAAGACTTATAAGACCCTGTCTGCATCCGACTTTGAAGCGGGACTACACCGATTTGGATACCAATTCCGATTCTTACACGGAGAAAAGTTCAAGTTTAAGACTGGGTAGTGAAAATTAACTCTAGAAAAATATTTTTTACTGATTTATATTAATTTAAAATTTATATTTTCATAAGGGAAAAAATTTTACTTTTAATAAATCCGCTCTTCATGGTTTTACGTTTATTATGGACATCTTTACCAGCAATTCAAGATCAGTTTGTGATAATAGACAAACCCATCTCAGAACTGATTTCTGAAGTACCCCTTAACCCATCTCAAGATCAAAATATTGACCATGGAAAGTCCCATTTCTTTCACTGTCCAAACTAGCCCGTTTATTTGTTTCGCTGGAGTTGCCTTTTGGCGATCTCTATCTTTATCTGCACTTACAAGTACGAGTATGTGTGGGCACATGAATGTCTGCCTGCTCTCGTTGCCTGTCTCAAATATTTGCGCTTATTTATGTTGCTTTTGTTTTATCAGCTTGTTTATTCAATGATTATGGTGGCGTTGTTTTTTTTTTCATATTTTTGTGGAGCTGGCTGAGTCGACAAAAGCGGGTTCGACTACCGTGTTTGGTTAGGTTTTCGGGTTGCCAGGAGGAGGACGCCGAGTACTTGGGCTTTAAGCCTATCTGTATGACCGCCATGTACTCGCCCTGGCAAATATGTAATGAAGCATAAGCAATTATGATAATGTCGTTTGAGTTTGTGTTCTGCTGCTCGGCTGCTTATCATCATCGGGAGCAGCATACTCAGATGCTCCAATGGGCTGGGCTGGGTGGGGTGGTGACTGTGACATTCACGGGCCTCCAAAATGTTGACAGGGAAGTGTAACAACGGAAAAATACATCGGCTGGCTTTAAGCGAAAAATAAATACTCAGTGGGGAGAGCTTTAAAAAAAAGGGGAAGCACAGGGAATGTATTTTATCAAGAACTTAAATTTTCATTATTTACTTGTGCCAAAGAAAAGTTTAGGCTAAAGTTTATACACATTGTAATAATAAATATTAATCTTATTAAAAAGCCACAATACCTTTTGTTTATTTTAGATACAAAAGTACCTCAAATGCAACAAAGCATTTATTCCCATAAAATGCGTAAATAAACGCTGATTGTTACGTTTAATTACATTTTCTTTGATCAAAATAAATATTCTATACACGCCTTGTGGAAGTTCTTTGAAATTTCAAAGTATTCTCCTATTTCAAAGCCAAGAAGAAAAGATTGAAGGAAAATATAACGAGAATAAGTGCCTGCCAGTCTCTGACTCACACAAATTGCGCTTTCATTTATCAATTTTATTCATATTTCTCTAGAAATGTTGTGTTTATGGGGCATTTTCTCATGAATGTCACGTTCGTCCGTTGAAACATTGAAACACAAAAATGGCTGTTCATATTTACGCTTTTTTCGGGATTGAGGTGTGTGTGCCAGCCGCAGGTAGAAGCAATTTGAGCCAAAAGTTTTGCCAGGTGGTGCTGGCGGGCCAAGGAAAAGTTTTGTGGTAGTTTTGAAGCAAGCCAGCGGCAATTTATGCAAATCAAAATGAACCTATCCGAAGCAATAACTCTATCGATGCCACAGCCAGGCACTCGGAAGAGAGCCGGAGCCAGAGCCAGAGCCAGAGCCTCGAGCGAGGCTAAATTAAAACTCTCGCTTTGTGGCACTTTTCACCCATTGAACCTGAGATGGTTTGACACTCGACACCCGACGCCTCTCATGAGCGTTTATCTAAAGTTCAACAACTTATGCAAATAATGCCTGCAGACGGGATTGATTGAACGAGTGAATGAGCCAGTGAGTGTGTGGGATGAGTGGGCTTCAATCAATGCCATGCACATAGAAGCACTTTTATGTGCAGGAATTCTCCATCATATCCCCCTCTCCATAGTGATTACCAAACCGCATTCGTAGTTCTCCACGAGCTCAATCTTCTACGATTTCTGTTGCTATTTGCTGTCGGTTCTGCTTTTCCTCGGGATGATTAATATTTTTTTTTATAGTTGTGGTCACAGTGTGTACATTTTGATGCGATTAGTCATGAAGGCTGTCACTCTTCCACATTTTTTCTTTTTTCCTATCGGCAGTTGAACCCGCGACCTCTCGTTTAAAATCATATTCAATAATGCATCCAGCAAGGCGTAGAAAAAAATTACTTGTAATCAAATTACTTTTATCCGCTTAGAGAAAAGCCATCTTATCTTGCTTTAAAAATAGTTTTCGGAATATTTTTTAGGGTGTAAGGTGAAGAGGTAAATCAGCTTAGGTTTTCCGCTAAATTGTCAAAGGTTAACACCAATAAAAGGGCTTTGAAAACGTTTGATAAAACGATTGTTTGTTTGGGGAATTGTAAATAAGAAAACATTGAGCTGGCAGCCGGTACCAATTGTTGAGGATTGTCAATAGGTGGCACTATTTACTAAAAATATAAACCAAAAGAAACATAAGGAATATATCACACTTTAGAAAACACATGTTGCCCATAACTTTGTTTACTTGGATAAAAATACATCAGAGACTTGAAAATAATCTTTCATAAGAAACAAATAAAACAAAGCAGTCCGCTAGGAAATCATTTCACTCGAAATTCCCCAAAAACTGATAAATCAAAGTACCAAAAAAACTACATAACCATATTTTATCAAAGCGTTTTTGGCGAATTCGTTTATCAAATTCAGACTCCAAATAAAATTGCTGGACCTACTTACAGCTCTATATCAAAATATATCACCAAAACAGCACGTTCAGCTGGCGAAGCGATAAAAACAAACACAATACTCACTCGAACAGCTCGTAAACAATCAGCGAATTAATATTAAATGTTCGCATTAACCCCATAAAGGCCTCATTATGAATTGAAGAACACTTGTCTAAATAGCGTCGAACAAGCAAATAATTAAACTATAAATAAACAACAGAAACAGACGTCAACGAGTGCAATTGCGGCTATAATTTACGCTCCATTACTTGTCAGTAAAGGAAACCCCAGTTTTTTAATTAGAAAATAATTAGAATTAATTAGAATAAAAAGGGGAAAATTCTGTGTTGAAAGCAATAATTATCATGCTTAGAATATATATGTAAAATCACTCGGAAAATTGCATTTTAATAGCTGAATAAATCTTCGGAAAAAGTTATTCATTACCAATTAAAATAAAATTAAATATTTTACTTCATTTTGTTCTTAAATGTGAAATAAAACTATGGCATATATTTATTTTATAAATATTAAATTTGTTCTCAGTTAGGTTTGGCACAAGTAATAATTACAACTAAGAAAGTTGCAAAGAAAGGAATTGGTTTTTTAGCTATTAAAGTGGTTTATACTATATAAGAAAATAAGTAAGATATGATTGATATTTAAATGAGTATTTTCTAGAGAACTATCATTAGTTAAGTATAATACTTAAAGAAAGAATGATTTATTAAGTTTACAATTGCATAATTAAGTTATTGCCAAGAATACAATCAATTAAAATTAAATATACAACCAAATTAGGTATTTTTACAAAAGAAACATACATAATTCTTTTTCAATTTTCTGCCTTAGCTTAGCTTCGGCAAAAATAATTAACTATTCAGCAATATTTTCTACAGGTTTTTTTCATGAATTTCCCATGCCTAGTAGGACCTGAAGCCATTGTCTGCGATACAACCAGTTCATATTGATTGAACTTGACCTTTTTGTACTGAAAACTGAGCTGCAGCTAGATGCACATTGGCCGCTTATGTCACCATCAGCATCAGCATTCAGCTTTCAGCATTCAACATCCAACATTCAACATCATTAGCATCGGCAGTGAGACAAAGTCGGTTGCTAAGTAGCTGCTACTAAGCCGCTTACCCCTGACATGCTGATCCCCTTGCCTTGGGGCCGGCTTTTTCTCGCAACTGTCTCTGAATTGGTTTCGATTCTCGCGGTCTCGTGCCACAAAGCGACCCAATTTCCTTTGGGGCACGTTTCTGGGTTGTGCAACACATCGCCTGGGCCTCCCCTCAGCCGCCACCGTCCACGTTCTATTACAACTGCTAATTGGATTAATAATGACAGACAAACAATGGGGCAGCGGCAACGGCAGCGCCATGTGCGAGAAATGCTCAATGGCCAGCGGGATTATGTAAGACTGCTTGCTAGCTGTGTGCCTTTTATGGCCAACTAAAAGGCAGGGAGGTGGCAGGAGAAAGAGCTGTCAAAATCTAGTCTTTGTTAACTGCTGGCCAGAAATTAGACAAGCCATCGCAAGAGACAAGACACGACAAGCAGACAAGGCATTTAGCCGCTCAACTGATCAACTTTCGATAGGGTCTTTGGCCTAATAGGGAAATCTCTTTCGCGGGTTTCGATGGAATGCGGAATGAGAGAGATATAGCTGAACACCAGAAAAAAATTAGCCAATTTAAACGTTTTTTTATATATAAATAAAATGTAATTACTTCATAGAACAATCTTTGTCAAGGACTACATTTCCTTGATCTCTCCAGTTATTCACAGCTTGAAACCTTTAAGCCAACTTTAATAAATATAAGAAAAAGCCACCCCTTTTCTTGGTAAGTGCTTTTCTACTCCTAAAGCTTATAAATTAATCTGTCCCCTCTGCCAAAAAGACAATTTTCCACATCCACAGCTTCTGGCCATGACTAGAGACCCCTCCTAAGAGGAAAACCCCTGTCATTTCCCCCTCTGTCTCAAATCTTGTGGCACACAGCTGGCGGCAAGCTCACTTTGTCGTAAATAAAATGCATCCTCTCCGAACTGAGTTCACTTGCCAACACTTTCGCCGGAAAAGGGGAAGGCACTGCAGATGTTGGACGAATTAGCCTCATAATTAGTTGAAACGCCTAAAAGCCGACTAAAGTGGCAGGGCGCCCAGGGAAAGAAAGAAAAGTAGAGCTTTGTCGCCTAATGAGCAAAGACAAAGGCTGAGAATGAAGAGTGCAGAATGCAGAATGGAGAATGCAGAATGCAGAATCAGTGTGAGCCCGCGAGGGCAAAATGCGAAACTAACTAACTTGGCATAACGAAATGGCATTCCATTATGCCCTGCTATATATTTTATAATATATACAAACTGCACATATTGTGGCAGGGACGGGACTCACTGACTGACTGACCCAATTTCGAAGGGGACGAAGACCGCGCCCCAAAAACTAAGCATAATGAACGGCAGCGCGGCAACCCTCTTCAGGGTTGCCCATCCTCTAGCCTCTCCTTCTGCACGTGCTGCCAAATATATTATTTTCCGGCTCTGGCTCTGGCTCGGGCTCGCCATGAGGGCTCGTCGTTGTGTCTCTCTGCCGATTCAAGGGTGTTGTTTTCTGGCTTCGGTTTGGTTTAAAAAATTTGGGTCAACGGTGCGTATGATAATTCCTGCATTTGTCTGGCTGTGTGAGCCGCTGGCATAACAACAATAGTAACAACAACAAAAACAATGGCAACAAAGAACAGCAGTGGCAACAACAAATTTGATTGAAATATGCCCGAACAAGCAGCGCGGCAAGTGGTACATATAAATACACAGGCAGGCAGCGGTGGCAAGGATGTGTGGCAAGTATTAAATGCTCTTTTTGGGAGGAAAAGTATTATTTTTCAATGGAACAAATAATAAATATATACTAATATATTATCAAAACCATTACAGGCAATTTGTATGAACTATTTTCATTAAAAAATATTAATTTTAGGCTACACAAAATAGTATATAGAATTTTCGAGGCTCAAGAAGATAGATTTTGAATATATTCTTCATTAAATATTATTATTTTTCCCTAAATTTAAGCTACAAATGTGCCCTAGTCACCAAACTGAAATAAATACCACCTAATTCGCACTTCCGCTAACCGGAAGTTGTCTCTCATCGTCCTGTTACCAAGCACAGTGACAAACTAAATTCGCCATTTAGGTGTAAGGATATTGCCAGGGAAACCCACGGTACGTGCAGCATGTCGACAACGCCAACAGCGAAACCTGACAGGATAACAAAGGCATAACAGCAGCAGCAAGGACAACAATCCGTGCAACAACAACCACAACAACAACAGCAACTACAGCAACCACAGTGTGACGTGTGACATGCACGTGCGTCAAATTCATCATACGCCATGGTGACGCACCCCCAAAACGGGGCACGTGAGAGGGAAACAGGAAAAAGTTAACTAAAGCATTAAAACATGAAACAATTGTTCGGAGAACGCACCCTCGGAAGGTTCACCTTCGGGGCAATTATGGAATTTGTCTCCATTTGTTTATGCTAATGCGGCAAAGTGTCACGGAAACAGACAAGACCAACAAGAACAATTCCAGGATAACAAGTAAACTGCATGCGCATAAAACTTCAGGCTGTCGCCAGGTCGGCTTTTTTATCTTGCGGATACTTTTAGCCCCCGACTGCAACTTTAGACGCTTTCAATTTGTTGAAAAACTTTGCGAAAAGTTTCGCCAGCTCTAAACAAACACACAAACAATTTGGCACGTGTTGACACTCAGTCACCTCTTGAGTCTCCTATTTCCCGCCCTCCCTTTTTTTATCTATCTACCTATCTTAATCTTCTCTTTTGTAGTATTTTTTTTTGTGAACAATTTCCCAAGGATTTTAAGCGATTTTTAATTAAAATTATGGTGCGACCAGCTGACGCGCTCAACTAACTCGAGCCAAACAAACAACAAGAAAAGAAGTATTCCAAATCTGAGGCGGGGGAGGGAAGGAAGAAAAAGGTTTCGAAAGAAGAAAAAACACCGTAAGACGATTTTTTATGAGCACAAGAACCCGCTCGATGACATCAAAATGATAAAAGTCGAACGGCAAGCAACAAAGGCAGCGGAAAGAGCAGAACATTAAGGAACTGACTCAGCGAAGAGTCAACAACAACCGACACCGACTGCCTCAACAAATTGCTAAAAAATAATAATAATATGGAAGAGATAAAGGTAGGGGAAAATAAATATATATGTATTTACACTTGGACTAGAAGCAATCAGGAATAAAATATATAATATAGATATATTTGGGAGATTTTTAATTAAAATACAAAATAAAAATGAAATATTCTTGGAAGAATAATATTTATTTTCGATTCATCTTAACAAAATAAGATCAAGTACTACAGTATTAGCACCTTTTCTTAACATAAAGAGATTAATAAACTTCTGAAAAGTTTGTAATTTGTATTTAAATTTAAATAACCTTATTAAATAATTATCTTAAAAATTCCCTATTTTTCCGCCTGTATAAGCAATAGATTGCGCTGATAAATCCCTATAAATAATGCTGAGTATTCAAATCGTTAGCGTCAACCTGTCCCAGCTATTGATGAGCTCATAATTTGCGGGGAAAAAATATAAATATGGGGGAATCAAATTTAATCGACAGCGATTTCTTTGTATAACTCGCAGTCGTAAGGGATTAGGTATTTTAAGGGGGGACTCGATCGGGAGTTCTTGGTTAGATAGCTTATCTAAAGCAAACATAGACCTCCACATATTTGACTAGGCCACCAGCTCCATTGTTGATATTGATAGGAATCCACTTCCATTCCAATTCAATATAGTTCTATTCTTTGGCTTCTAACTGTTCTTCATGAGGCTCCGACTTTTTGCTGATAAAGCAATCTTGTGGTTAATATATATACGAGTATGTACGACTCAGAGCAGTTATGGCACACAGTGGAGCATGTTTAGTAATCGCTTTTGGGGTCAGTAATTTGGTAATTGGAAATCACACTAAGTATATACACCGAGCAAAATGGGTCACCGTCATAATAATAATAATAATACTTCTTGGCGGCGGCATAATGGAAAAAGAACAAAACAAAAAAGCGCTAGAATGAACTGTTTATAGGAATGCCAGCGAATGACAAAGTGAAAGAGATATGATAAAGCGGACTGGAGCGGTGAAGACATAACAATCAAAGAACCAGACAACACTAAAAAACTTTGCTTAAAATTGCTTCTTAAGAAGCTTCAAGACTGGAGTAGAACGGACAACAAATTTAGTTGGAAATGAGATGGTTTTAAGCTAAGATTTGCAAATATTTTGAGGACTTTTCTTGGCTTTTATTGCGGGGAAATGGCTTAGAGAAGTGAGAAATATTTAATGGTTATGATCTAGATATTTTTTGTCTTAAACAGAATTTCTTTGAGCAAAAAAATTGATTAACTTTCAATCGATTTAATGGTGTCGAAGACTTAACACATAATTTGAGAAACTTTCTCTTGGATATGATTGAATAATCTAAGCCCAATTTTCTGTTTATGTATTTATGTTGTCTTATAGCATTTTATGGTGTTTCTGCATTTTTATTAATTTTGTGAGGTAATAAATTAGGGGATGCGTTGTGAAAATATTTTGAAAATAGTTCGGGGATTATAATAAAAAAACCCCCCTGGTACTATGTTCCTAGAGTTAATTTTTTTATTTTTAACTACCTTTTATTCTGCTCTTATAAAGTATTTCCGTTATTTTGTTTTATTCGTAATCATCAAGATAAAATCCATATTTCTATAAATAAACTTTTAGCCCATACAATACAATCTTATAAATAATACCTAAACCCTTTGCAATGATTTGGAAAATTCATTAATTATTTATTGTCATTTTTCTGACACTTGAGGAAGAGCTGGCGGCGCTTGGCGCCTTTATTCCCCCCTTTTTGAATAATCAATCTCATTGACAACTTGAACGGTTTCCGCCTCCGTGGCGTTGATAGCCCAATGATAACTTCATCACCTCCAACATAATTCATTTCACTTTTCCGTTTTCACAGCCTTTTGCCTTTGCCGTTGCCATGTAAATGATATTTTCGGCGTGTAAGCCGTGATAAATGATACGACGGCTTTTGGGGGAAGAGATGAGATGTATCTCCAAGCAGCCAGAGAGATGTTTACAAAAGTTATCTTTGAGTGGCTGGGCGTGTGTATGAGGGGCTTGGGAAAGTTGTATGTTTTTACCCAAAAGCCCCTCCTCACCTCCCATGGGATTATGTTGATGAGGAACCGATGCGACTCGCCTCGGCTCGACCGACTCCGGGTCAGCCGAAAAGGTTAACGAAAAAAGTTTGGCCGGCAATCAAGAGTTGTGTTATTTTCTGTTTGCCAAACTTTCCATGGGTTATCCGAGATGTGGATCTGAATTGGCATTTAATAAACTGTCATTATTACTTTGCCGACGTCTTGAAAAGGGATACAAAAAATATAAGGAGCAACGAGCTTTTTTGACAGGAAAAACGAAAACATTGGCTTTGCTAGACAGCAAAATTTTGTATGCAATTTGTCATTGATAGGCGACACTGGAACCCGATTCCCCGGGCCCCACATCAACCATATTGTTTATTTTTTCGACTGAGACACTGGGGCCAAACTTCTGGGGAAACAGCTGAGTGGGCCATAAAAGAAAGGAACAGAAGCCGCCTTAACTCGCTTGAAGTTCTCAATCTCGGCCCCTAAAATCAATTTCTGTATCCTCAGTTTTAACACTTCAGCGAACATTGGATCGAAAGCAAACCCGAAGGAATCTAAAACTAATTTAAATAAAAACCAATCTGGCATAATTCGCTGCCTCTGCCACTCTGCCACTGTGGGGTAAGCGACAAACTTTCAACGGTAGAACGATTCTCGTTTTTATGGTGACCTCCTCCTCCCAGGCTTTCGCTTTCGCTGAACTTGGAGGAGATTAGACGAGGAGTGGGTGGTAGCCATGTAGCCACATGGCTCTCGAGGCTGGTGCCTGTCCCTGCATGCTGATGACTATCCGAAAAACAGTCCAAAACAGCGAATCCTTAAGCCCCAACACCCATTCAGCAGAGAGCTGGGAAACAAAAGCAAAGCACAGCACAACACACATAAAAATGTGTAGGCAAAGAGATAAGCAAACATTTTCTTTTCGCCTTTCCTTTATTTTCCTCTGGCACACACACACACAGACAATGAAAAGCGAAAGTGGAAAAGTCTGCGAGTGTCTGGGAGGTCTCGGCCCCTAGGTTTTAGGCCTCGGAATATGTCCATGGCACAATAGAATCACTTGTATATAGGTCGCAGTCGCCAGTCGCTAGTTATGGGGCCAAAAAAAGAACCATGACTGGACCATAAAAAATTACAATAAACAGCAATAGCCATAGAGCAGCACCAGGCCAGACCGCAAATTACAAATAAAAATGGCAGAGAAAACTCAAGGAATTTATATTGCCCGCAAATAAATGGATAGTTTCAAAGGCGGTACGGTTCTGGAATTTGTGTAATAATAACTGCAATTCATCTTAAGCCATTGGACAATGTTAACAAAGTAACATAGTATCATAGGTTTTGTGGAGTTTTGTTTACAAAATGTATAAATATTTGTCAAGATTCAGATGTAATTCCTTTAACAAAATTGAGGTGGTTTTCTTTGGTATTTACAGAAATTATTGTTAATAAATAGAGAACATCAGGACTTCTATAAATATTGTTTAGAATTATGGTATAAGGTTTCAAAATTATTTTAAATAAATAAATATTTTTCTTTGACATTTAATATTTTTCCTTATGAACCACACTGTTCCTTAGTACCTTCTGTTGGTCAATCTAACTGCTACACTTTGTTCAACATCTATCTGTCTGTCTGTCCGGCGCTGCTCTCCTTCTTTCTGTCTGAAAATTAATTTGCGGCATTCTATGGTTACGCATTTCCATTTACTTGAATGGAAATTAATTAGCCACGCCGGGCTGTCGAATGCTGGAGATGCTGGCTTGGCGGTTGGCCAGCTAATAACCTCAGACGCTGCTGACTTGGTCAAGAAATTAGATTCTCCTTTCTGCAAATGAATCTTAATATTTGTTAAAGGTTGCAATTTGTGTTGGAGAAGGGGAGAGAAAACAGAAATTGATGCCCTTTGAGAGGGAATTAATGGAGCTTGAGTTTCGGTAAATCATGCCAAAGTGTGTGTATTAATGTATAGCTTATTTATTAAGGCTTTTTAGGCTAAAATGTTGATTAAACTATTTGGAGAAAAATTAACTAGGGAAATCATAAAAAGCAGATAAGGATAGGGAAATAATTCTGCTTAATCATACTTAATAAATCACTATATTTTCTTGGACTTATGTCTGATTAAATAATATCTTTAAAAGGACTGCTGAATCATAAATATTTATAAACAATTTTCCTATCGCAAGTATATTGTTCCCTGCTGGTTTATCTTTTAATTTAATTCGTATCTTCACACCCTTGATGCCTCTATCCAGAGTTCTCCTTCATTATTGCTTTCAGTGCATCGACCCAACCCGTATTTCGTATTTGCATACAACTCTTATCGGGCTGCGAGCAAAGCTCCATACCGAATTGATAAACTGGTCGTTACTCCGCTGAACTCTATAAAACCTTTCGCCAATTTGCAGAAACCACACACACGCCCAGAACGTATCCTTTCGCATATCCTCACGCCCTCATATAGTCAGGCCCGAAAAATGTGTGGCTGTCATTGGGATCGCCTCGTTTTATGGGCTGATAAAAAGACTTGGCAGCAATCAAAAACCGCAAACATGTTAACCGTTAATGCCCCCAGACACCTATAAGGGTCCCGCCCGAGCCCTGAGTCCTTTTCCCTGGCTCCCTGGGTCCTGTCCTGTTCTGGCCATAAATGCGCCAAATATAAATTATATTTAAACAATATAAAGAAGGAAGCCACACCAGAAAGGCACCATCCGGTTACAGGCCGGGCTCTGCACCCTCTCCCACTCTGAGATCTCAATAATTCAAAACAATTTCGTTTTATTGCCGAAAACTTTTTCGGGGCCTTTTCATTGTTGGCCTCGCATGTGGCGGCCGCTGTACGAGGGGGCCTGGTGAGTGGTAAGTGGGTGTCGGCTGGCTAAAGGGGGTGCTGGGACTTGTATCCTCCGAGCACAGTTTAACCTCAACAAAAGCATATTGACCCTCGGCACATGGTCAACCCTTTTTAACTGTTGCGAGGGTCGCGTGAAAAGCCAACACATAAAACGGGAGTAGCGGAATTGGTGGGGTGTACTGAGAGAAAAATTTTAGGCGTTCTGAGTTCTCAAGAAAAAATATCTAAAGATAAGATAAGTTTCTTAATTTTTAATGGAATTTTCTACATTGAATTCTTGAAGTATATTTCTAAATTATGGGTTTCCCTTCAAAAAATTCACTATATTTTTCTCCCCCGAAAACTGATATGAAAATTTGTTAACACTTTTTTGGAAAATTATTTTACCTCTCAAAAAATTAATCATCATTAATTAACATTCTTTATCAAAAATAAATTAATAACATTCCAAGTGATATTTTTCAAATTTTCCATTATTTTCTTCCAGACTAAATCTTTTTTCAACGAAATACAAATTTCTACATTTTCGTTGAGTGTAAAATCAAAATGGATGTGGGGGAATCCCTGCTAACTTACCGTTATTCGGGCCGCTGCGGGTCTGATGACGATGAAGATGAACGGGTTCGTAATCCTTTTAGCGCCGGTTTAATGAGAAATTCCTCCACAACAACTGCAAGCACACACCCTAGCACACACACAGAAGCACACACCCTAGCAGGCGGAAGGACTCTTCCCAAAGCACAATTCTCCAATTTAATTATACCAAAAAATGGCAGGGAGAGAGTCTGTGTGCAAAAAATATCTTTTGGCGCCCGATCAAAATGTGCAAGAATTACCGCGATGGTCCGGCTTAATTACCGCTAATTGCAGTTGCTATTATTGCTGTTATTGTGTTTTGTAATTTCGTATTTTAATTCAATCAAAAGTCGTACAGATTTAATTGACACACCGACACTTTGCCATTTAATTAATGGTCGCGGTTGCTGTTAACTGAGATAGCGTGATAAAGCCAAGCACAAAGACGTAAAACTCCGATTTTTCGACTGGATTTTTTGAATCTCCGAACAGCGGTACAAAACGGAACGTCCGCACAGCGACAAATTCAAAACACGAATGCGAGGGGAAAACGAATGGCGAGAAGCGATGCCCAAAGAGAACGTTAACAAGTGGGAAGCGGCGGAACATCAAGTATACGTTAGCAGCTGTTAACAGTCTGTTAGATAACAGCACGCTGTAACGCTCTCTCATGGCTGCCTGCACCCTGGAAAAAAGTTGAGTATTTTGGGAACTAATTTTATTGTATCTTTATTGAATACTAGTAAAGTGAAACATATGACTAAAATGACTGACCACAACTCAAGGCATAAAATGAATCACCAGAACTTAGTTATTTAACAATATTAACTATTTATGTTTTAAACTAAACAAAATATTTAAGCTAACATATCTGTTGGCCTGTGTTTACCCACTGTGCGCTCTCTCAGAGCGGTTTGTTGTTTCTCGCAAGGCGGCGTAGGAGAGGTGTAGGCAAAGTATGAGAGAATAGGCGTAAAGAGAGTGTCAGTCGTGTGAATGGAAGGCATGGACGGCGTTGGGGGGAATAAAATTTGTTAGTGGCCGAGGGATGAGCCAGTCCAAAAAATAATAATAGAAACTCGAATAAAACGGTCGTAAAATTTAAATCTAAATAAAAAAGGATATGATTATTTAACAAAAATGTTAGAAGCACTCAACGTGCTTTACATATTTTTCCTTATTTTCCTTTACATATTTTTTATTATTTTTAAAATTAAAAATTGAAGATATCTTACTTACAAAAAAATTTTATTTAAACGTATTATTCTTGTATTTTACCCCTTAATTTTAATCTGCTTAATCTTTTAATTTTTCAATTATCCAATACCAGTATAAAAATATAATCTATTCCATATGTTTTAAGCTCATTATCACTTTAGGATCATGGGAAACCATACCTCGAAATATTCCAAATCTTATCTATAAGAAATACCCACATATGTATGTATGTTTTTATCCTCCTATCTATCCGTCTCTGTGAAAATATCTACCTCAACCAGGAGCCGGCGCCTCGTGTTAATGCAAACCTATTTGGTTAAGCCTTTCGCGGACCCTTTTCAAGAAACCTACAAAATGTAACAGGCCCATTAATGAATTCGCCGCCATAAACCTTAAACAGTAGCTACAAATTATTTAAATGGAGCCGCGCCGTAAGGAGCGGCGAGTGATGGAAAATCGGTCCAGAATTGAATGTAATTAAAAACCCAGGCGTGAAACAAAGGACAGCCTTTCCAGCTGTAAATGTTTTCGCAGGCCAAAAAGGATATGACTATAGCAACCAGCCGAAAAACAACAATTTACACGCGAAACACTGAAAGAAATGGGATATATATAAGCAGGATCCCTTTAATATTGAAAGATAATATATGGAAAGATTAAAAAACCATTTAGCAATGGTCAAATTATTCTTCTTAAATTTAAAAAGAAAACTTGATGGTTAATAAATATTAAATATAATTACTATTATTTTCGTGACACTTTTCTACATTTCTTTTGCCCTTTTATAATTATTTCTCTTTGTGTAAAGGACTTCGTTGCGTTGTCAAGACAACCACATCGCCATCGACACCGACAATGGCCAAAGCAATTGACAACTTTTGCAGCGGCAGGTAAGCAAGGAAAGCAGCCAAAACAAAGCGGAAAACGCTGGAAAAACCCAATATTTCGGCAAAAAGAAATATCCTCGTTGAAGAAAGGAAGCAAGAACGACGCCTTGGCACCTGCAAAGGAGCGGAAAATTGCAAGACAAGTGCTGTGCGGATTTTCGCAGAAAACCAGGAAGTGGCCAGGAAAACGGAAAAGGGCCAGGGCAGAGAACTGAATAGCTGGAGAGGACTCGCAGCTGGAGAGCTACTTTGAATCTGAATCCGCGCAGCTGGCCATGAACTTCTACGACGAGGAGATCACAATCAGCGGACCCGACTCCAAGCACCTGAGCAGTGTCCAAATGGAGCCGCGAAATGGTGTCCCAGGTGGCGGAAGGGGTGGTGCCACAGGAGGCAGCGATGGAGGTGGAGCCGCTGGCGGTTCACAAAGAGCAGCCGCAGGCAGGCATCGTCGAATGGTGAGTGCCTGGGCACGAAGTTGAGTGAGAGAGATGTTTAAAATATATTTTCCTTTATTAAAACTCATTAAAAATTAAATTCTTCAACTTTTCTCTTCAGCAATTCCAGAGCAATTCCACGGATGACGACGGCCTCCTGCAGGACATCATTGATCACGATGACGAGGCCGAGGACAGCGACGATGACGACGACAGCGAGATGCAGTTGCCACAAGGCATGACCATGGGCGTGGGGATGACGGGTCTGGTCCCAGGACAACGAACCCAAAAGCGGCCGGACAGCACTCGCAACTCCAAGTCACAGTCGCAGGACGATCCCATGAGTTCGGGCAGCGACGAGGCAGCTGGAGGCGCAAGAGGTGGAGCAGGAGCAACACGTTTGCCTCACCAAAAGTTAACCCTTCCCATGAGGAGCAGTGCTGGAAGATCCGAGCGGCAGGAGGAGCAACCCTTCAGCATTAGTCCGGACAAATGGGAGGATCTACCCATGCCTGGGGAGCTCAAGGACCTTTTTCCCTATATCCTGAAGTACACACCACAATCGATCGACACTCCCTTCCACCTGCAACCCTTTATCCCGGAATTTGTGCCCGCCGTGGGCGATGTGGATGCCCTCTTAAAGGTCCAGGCTCCGCCACTCTTACAGCCGCAGCGTCAGAAGGAACTTAACGAGCACCTGGAGAGATTGGGCCTGTGGCTGCTGGACGAGCCCTCGGGAACTCAGTCGGAGCCATCGCTCCTCAATATGAAACTGCGATCGGTGCTCAGTGGCAGTATGGGCCGTAATCCCCGACACGCCTCCTCGGCATCCCTGATTCCCACTGCCCGATCGTCCAAGGATATCGATAAGTGGATCTCCGAGGTGAACAGGTGCACATGACTCAATCAATGTACGATGCCCAGCCCCGTAAGGATATCGATGCCCTACTGGAGGATTGGCCCAGATCGTTCGGCGATGAGGAGACAAAGAATGCCCTGGATCAGGCCTACAGATCCTGTCTGCAGCAGAACATATCCTTGGCGGACTATGTGCGAGTGCTGTGCGAGAGGTTTGGGGTGGAGGGTCCGCTGGAGTCGCAGGCTGACTACATACACAATGTCCAGACACTCTTTGCTCTCTACCTGGCCGCCAGTCAGGCGTGGGAGTAAGACTAAATTATATACAAAATGTATACCAGATATGACAAAAATATTCTTTTAAATAATAAGAAAATAAAAATAACATTTTTAATATAACTCTGTCACAAATTCGGTACCATTTTCCCCAGTGCATGGTTATACCTGAGCCCACTAATAACGCTAATGGCTTCGATTAAGTGACAGCCAGACGGCGTTTGTTTGCTGCTCCTCTCTGCCCCCTTTCGCCATCGGTCCTTTTCCTTTATTTCTCCTCTATTTCCCAGGACCTGGCACTAAATCGTTCGGAAAACGGGAAACGGTCAACCTGGAAAACCCATAACCTTGTTTGAGTTTGGCCTTGTTGGTGGAAGGATGATTGGGGAGGCGTACTTAAGGTGAGTGGAAGGTGGGAAAAAGTACTTCTGATGCAGGACAAAAATCCTTGTTATTGAGAAAATGAGCCGGCAATCAAACACTTGCCGGCATCACATCTGTAAATGTCATAATCGGTAACTAGGGCCGTTCAATTTGTCACACTTAAGTTAAGAGGTTGGTTTACCCATTAGGGTTGTACTTGGAGAAAAAAAAATGTATTATTAAATACATAATAATAATGGAAATGATATACTTTACTTATTTAATAATCCATAGATAAACTACAAAGAATCCATTGTCATATTTTAAGCATATTTCAAAGTGGGAAACCTTTTAAGTTCTGCACAAGCAACTATTGTCTTGGCTTTATAATTCTATGTAATAATTCTTGTAAAAGTACTTTATGACCAATAAATAAGCACTCATAAATAGTTTCCGTTTCCACCCTAGTTTAACCAAGAACTGTGCAGAATCCTTAAGCTATAATTCAGACATATTTCAAGTAGTGTATTTCTGTATCTTTTTAATCTGCCGCTGGCAAGGAAAATTAAATTTATTTCACCATATTTTCCGTCATCTCAGTTTATTCTTTACATGCCCGAGGGCCGTCGCGAATGAAATGAAAACCAACTCGAGGGCAGCAGACAAATAAGTTGAGTGAATTTTGAGTTTAAATTAAAGAAATTGTGAAATTTTAATAAAAAGGCGGAATTTCCAGCAACTTCTGCATATTTATGGGAAATGGAAGGACCACGGATTAACCAAAGATAATGGAGCGATGGCCAATCCCGGCTTGAACTCGTAAACCAATCATGCACTTCATCAAACATGCATACATACAACAGCCGCAGAAGCTGCACGGTGCCTAATTAGGCCCGGTTAAGACAACACTTTGAGAGGGCCAAGAGTCCAAGCTAAAAGGGGGCGTGGGGCGTAGGGGCGTAGAGGCCCGAATCTGGCGGCAACGGCCTTAATTATGCGTAAGCCGTAAAGAGCCCATTAATGTCATTTTCGGTGCAATTCGACATCGGACTCTGGTCACAGGACACTGGAAACCTGAACACCGGGACTTTGGGAGGGCGTGATTGGGCCCCTGTTTGATAATACGACAAATTCGGGCTCCACAAATCCTGCGGATTCTGTTTGTGAAGGTAAAGATAGCAAGGAGTCTCTTATTGAATTACTTCTCTGAGCTGTTTTATTGTTTCTTAAGCTCTTATTTATTTTTAAGTAAGAAGTATTGACTGCTTAATTCTGGTTTTTACTTAATAATCATTAAAAAATGGATTTATGTATATTTCCATTTAAATTAATTATTTATTTATACTGAATAGATGGCGCTGTCTACAGCGCTCCTATCGCATTTGCTGGGTACTAAGACTAAGAGTTACCTAGGCGTTGTAAGATATAATCGGCTAAAAGAGTGTTGGGCACACTGTACACTCTCCGTTTGTCAACTGCCAAGGAAGATCTTTCAAGTTATCAAATCTCCTAAAAATCTTTACTAACTGTAGGTACCTGTATCTATATCCTTTTGATATAACGGACAACAACTTTTGTATTTTGAATTTAGCAAAGCTCGATTCATTAGACTCAGTATTTTATTTTCAACAAATACGGCCAGCCTAAGATTTTTCAAATTCAAATTAACGGATCTAAATATTTCTTAAATTAAATTAAACATGTACAAAGTTTATATTTATAAAATGGAAAATATACAAAGTTATATTTATTTATTAAACAAAAGAAAATTACAGGCAAGCATATTTAGACCACCTGTTATCTTAATTAATCAAATATTCATAATCTCCTGTGTTTGCACAGATATATATCTTACGTAGGGGCACACACTTCGTTCATTCCGAAATCTTCTTTGTTCTAAAAATGTTATCAATGTGTGCATATGTGCGCAATTACGAGATACATATGTATCTTCTGCTAGCGTGCCATACATGTGCTCCTCAGTAGTGCCTCAAGAACTCTGAAGATTCATTCGTGTTTATTTCTCTCACTGAAAGGTTCAGCATCCTCCGGGCATCTTTAATTAATAAAATAATATTTTTATTTTGATTTGGAATACAGTGGATACTTAATTCTTCCGAGACGAAGATATGATAACGAAATTTTGTTGGATTTTGTGTACAATATTAATAGCTGGGCAACATGTCTCGACGGCGGCAGCGGCTGGTAAGTATTATATATATTTAAATGAAAATGCTGAGGGATTACATATAGATTTCGTTTTTATCTGCATATTCTCTCTGTGAACAAATACTCCTGATAACGATTGGAGTCCTAAAGCCCGACCAGTGAAAGATTCAAATTCTTTAAACTTTAAATGCGATCCAATTATAAATTATCTGGAAACCTTGTCGCACAAGGCAATACATTATCTACATATCTATTTATTTTCTACAGAAAATCAAGGCTAAGAGTAGAGTTTTGTTGTTTAGCATATTAAGTTGACATAATACAAACTTAAAAAGATAAATAGACGGCGCTAAATATTTTTCATGACCTTGCCAATATTTTTTATTATCATCTTTGTGAAAAGGGCGACTTTGGAAACCTAACTTAACGTTTTCTTATTGACCACTCAAGCTATAATAACCGAAATATAATCATATATATATTCTTTTATATTTAATATATATATTAATATTTGTATTCTTCTAGGCGACATTTCGGAATATATAAGAAAATGCTGCATAAGTGGACTTCGCCATGCCCGCACCACGGCCTCGTGTGCCAATATGGATATAGCTCCAACCATAATCCCCCAGCTCTGGCTCGGACTGTGCCACTCCACCTTTGAGGTGTGCTGCTCCCGGGAGTTGGATCACCAGAACTGTGAGCTTGGTCGATTGGCCGCCCTGGAGGGGACTCGTTGTGATGGCGACGCAAATGTTACATCTCACAGTGCCTTTGCCACCTGCTGTCGATCCTGCCAGATCGGATTGGCAGTCAAGGCCAGCAAGGTGAACTGCAAGGATCCATTATTCTCATTTATTTCCGCTATCGAATCCTACCGAGACTGCTGTTACGAAGATGGTTCTCCCTCATCGAACTCAGAATCGAGTTCAATAAAAATAATGAAACCGCCCTCTTTGGCCAAGATGATAGTGAAAATAAAGTAATTCCTGAATCGGAATCGGAGTCGGAAACGGAAGGAGAGGAGGAGGGTACAATTGTTTTAACTGGTGACGGTAAGTAGAAACTATAATTAAATAAATTCAATTTAAATTTAATTAGATATATATAATTCCCAGATGACATTTGTGGCAAAATTCCCAATCTCTGTGCGCACATCTGCGAGAATACCTTTGATGCCTATCAGTGCAAGTGCCATGCGGGCTTCAAGTTGGATTCCAACAATGTCACCTGTTCACCTTCTGGTGCTGCGGAGGCCAACAACAAAGTCTGTCCCAGTGGCTATGATATGGACGAGCTGGAAAGCAAATGCGTTGACATTGACGAGTGCAAGGAGTTGGCTCACGATTGCAAAATATCTCAGTATTGCCACAATACCATTGGAGGATATCACTGCTTAAATGTGAAGGCGAAAGACTGTCCGGCAGGATATCAATATGATGGAGAATTGGATGAATGTAAAGGTGAGTAATTTTTAAAGAAACGATTTAAGTGGCTGATTATATAAAGTGCTTAAATTTGTAATTTTTTATTTAAATTAATTATTATTTAAATTATAATTAATTTCAACCATCTTTTTCAGCTTCCACAACTACTTCTACTTCTGCAACTAAAAAACAACAATCCTGTGACGATGGATTCAGCTTAAAGGACGGCAGCTGTACGGATATCGATGAGTGTTCCTCCAACGCCACAAATACCTGCCATAGTAATCCCCATCAGGAGTGCCGGAACACCCTGGGAAGCTACATCTGCCACTGCCAGGTGGGATTCAACCTGGATGTAACTACAAATGAGTGCGTGGGTAAGTCCGGAAGTTAACTCAACTTAGTTTGCCGGATTTTGTGCCTAAATTATACATCTTATATGTAGACATTAATGAATGCTCGATTAACAACCACAACTGCCTGCCAACGCAGAGGTGTGACAACACGATTGGATCATATATATGCACGGTATTTCTTTGATAACATTATACCAAATTGTTCATATCTCTTTTATTCAGGAATGTTTACCTATATATAAATATATAATAGCGCCTTCAAAGTTGCGGCACGGGCTACACGTTGAACGCGGAGACTGGCAACTGTGATGGTGAGAAATTTGGATAATGTCTTTATATATAGATTATACCGAGTAGATTCCATAATTTATTATGATTTTCCCGTTTCTCTTTTAAGATGATGACGAGTGTACGCTGAAAACTCATAACTGTCCATATAATTATGATTGCTACAACACCAAAGGATCGTTTCGTTGCTATAGGAAAACCACCACGACACGTTATACAACAACAACACCATCAACAACTACAACAACAACAACAACCACAACAGTGGCACCTTTCTCCTGGGAGCGCAGAAATCCTGTTTCCAACTATGGCACCTCTGCTATATCGCAAATGGATTGCACTCCTGGATTTTACAGGAACAGCTATGGGGCATGTGTCGGTAAATATTACTAATTTCTTTAAATAAATAATAGATTTAAATCGAATCTAAATTATTTCAGACATAAATGAGTGCTTGAGGAGCAATCCCTGTGGCAGCCATCAGCGTTGCATCAACACAAACGGACACTACCGCTGCGAAAGCCTGCTTCAGTGCTCGCCAGGATACAAATCCACCGCGGAGGGCACATCCTGCGTTGGTAAATTATAGTCATATCCTCCTATCATCTTCAGAGTCCTGATAAATAATTCCCATTAAATAGATATCGATGAGTGCGCAACTGGCGAGCACAACTGTGGAGAAAGACAAATCTGCCGGAACCGAAACGGTGGCTATGTCTGTGCCTGTCCTACGGGCCATGAACTCAAGCGTCTCTCGGCTGGCAGCAACACCTGTGTGGACATCAACGAGTGTGCCCTGGATCAGCGTGTGTCCTTCGAACGCCCACTGCTTCAATACCATTGGATCCTTCTATTGCGAGTGCAAGACCGGCTTCCAAAAGAGACCGGATGATGACAATAACACCCAATGCTTCGACATCGACGAGTGCAATGTGCTGCCGGGTCTGTGCCAGCAGAAGTGCGTCAACTTCTGGGGCGGCTACCGGTGTACCTGTAATTCAGGATACCAGCTGGGACAGGATAATCGCACCTGCAATGATATCAACGAGTGCGAAGTTCACAAGGACTACAAGCTGTGCATGGGGTAATGTATTGGGATTTATAGAAAGTTTGAAATTTAATTTAAATAATTTGGTAATTACAAATTCAAGAACCTGCATTAATACTCCCGGATCCTATCAATGCTCTTGTCCTCGCGGCTATACCTTATCGGCCGATGCAAGCACCTGCCGCGATATCGATGAGTGTGCTTCCGATTCTGGTAATCACGTATGCACCGGTCGGGTGAGTTAATTAAACTTTTGTATAATTTTAAAAATTATTTTTCTTTTATAAATAACCTTTTTAGAATGACATTTGCACCAACACCCGAGGCAGCTACAAATGCACAACAATTAATTGTCCCCCCGGTTACACTATTGACCAGGAGCAGAAGAAGTAAGTATACAATTACTAATTAAAACAAAATCCTAAACGAATATGTATCTATTTCCAGCCGTTGCCGTCAGAATAGTAACTTTTGCGATGGCGAAGACTGTTACACAAAGCCATCGGCTTACACATACAATTTTATAACTTTCGTGTCCAAGCTGATGATACCGCCCGAGGGTCGTCCCATTTTTACACTCAGGGGCCCATTGTGGTACGATAACATTGATTTTGATCTCAAAATTGTTCGTATCCAAACACAATACAATATTCAAAAGGCCACAGCTGCGAACTTTGAGTAAGTATTTTATTTAAATACTATAAATACCAATAATACTAATATGTATTAAATCCATAGCACTTTAAAGAACAACAATCAGGTAAATGTTCTCTTAAAGCAATCTCTGGAGGGACCGCAGGACATTGAGCTGGAACTGAGTATGACAGTGTTTACCAACGGCATGCCGCGTGGAAAGAGTGTTGCAAAGCTATTTTTATTCGTTTCGCAGCACACATTCTAGTACCTGAGCGATAAAACATTTTTGTACATCATCTTTGTCTTTAATAAATACTGAGATGCCGTTAAGATATGCAGGGATTTAATTCATAAAATCCTATTGATTTAAAAATAGTTTAAAAATCGGTTTTAATAGCCAAATGATCCATATTATAATCCAGGTACATATTACGTACCTAAGAAATAATTCGAAAATTCCTCAGCTGTGCCAGCGCCTCCTGTCGGCTTTCATTTGTACTAAGAAGGGCGCTGTGGTATAATCTACAAAAAGATCGCTGGGCACACTGATTTTTTTGTTGTCAACAAGTTGGTTTGTTTATAATTTCGCAAATTGCACAAAAATGAACCGACCAAATGGCTTGGAGGAACCCCAGGGTCCCTGTAGCTACTGCCAGACGGCTGTGGACGATGACAACTACCTGGAATGCATGGAGTGCCGCCGCATGGTCCACATCAAGTGCCTGCCACATGCGAGCACGCCGGGCGATCTGCTAGGCGACGTCTTTTTCGAGTTCACGTGCGTGAAATGCGTGGAAGAGCAGCTTCAGGGAGGGCCCGTGCCCCCTTCCCCGTCCGTCATCAAGGAGCGATGCGTGCGCCAAAGGATTCCCTGGCTGCTCGTGCTCACGCTGACGCTGTACAATCTGTCCATCAAGCAGAAGGGATTGGGCCACCATGGATTCTTTCACTGGCGCACGCACATCATCAGCTTTGTGGACAAGAACTGGAACTACATCTTTGGAGCGCATGTGTGAGTGGATATTGATTATTTCTGAATATATATAATCTTAATAAATATAAACCCCATGCAGCCGGCGACGTAAGCAGTGGTTTGGCTCCGTTTCTGGCGCCCTTTCGCACAACAGCCCAGAGTACTTCCAGTCCGGATTAGATGTGTTCCAGGAAAACGGCTGGTGGAAGCTGGCCAAGCCCTTTCAAACGCCCCGAAGTGTGCTCAGGGAGTGTAAGTTGAGACTATTCTTTTTTTATTATTAAAATCCCCATTATTTCTCAATCAGATGAAAAGAAGCAACTGCAGCGTCTGCAGCTGCGCAATGAGAAGCGCCTGCCTGCCGTGGATGAGAACAGCTGCAGCAGCGAGATCTCTGTGACGGATCATACCGAAGATAAAACCAAGATAATAAAGCTGGAGCCAGAAGCAAACAATTCAGGCGAGGGCTGTGCCCGCACCATGTAAGATTATTGGCCTATTTTAGGCCTAAGCCAAAGCTTATTCAAATCCTCTTCCATTTGCAGTCCCTATATGGGTCGCCAGCCCAAGTTCCAGGCTCCCGCTTCGCCTGTAGACCAGAAACCGCTTTCTATACCCGCTGCAGAGGCAGTTCCTCAGGAAATCATAAGCCCACCCAGTCAGCAGGAGGAGGAGGAGCCACACAATCAGCCCTTGAGCAGTGTTCAGGCCAGTTTGATGGACTTCTTGGCGGAGAGTTTGGGTGGAGATGACCTGAGCATGTTTAACAATCTCCCCGGCATAATGCCACCTCCTTTGATTGGAGCGGGTAAATCGGATTTCTTTATGACCGAAGCTCTGCTCGAACAACCCCAGAATACTGAAGGCTTGTTCGACATGGACACCAACTTCGGCATCCCCAGCCTAACGGAGGACAGCAAGGGAACCAAGGAAATCAAGGAGGAGCCAGGAAGAATCTGACAGAAGAAAGCAGCACTGAGACCGAAGACGAGACCAAGGAAGGGGATGAAAACGAACAGATGGAGGAAGAAGAGCAAGACTACCAGCCCGCATAGTGCAGATTACAAACTTCCAAGCGCAGGAGCAAAGCGCCACCATTAAGGATGAACCCCTTGAAGAGGATATGGAAGAGGACACTATGGAGACTGGGCAAGCCGAGTCCCAGCCCTGCAAGCCAAGTGGCTTCAAGCGGCAGCCACGCAGAAATTGGCCCTGGCTGCAGGAGGCTCAGGATTCCGATGACCTGGCCACGCCCAGCTGCAATCTTGAGCTGATGAGTGTCTACGAGGAGCAGAAGTTGTACCAGCGACTGCACAGGATATTCTCATTGGAGCAAGAATGCCACATAACCATTCCCGCCTATGTGAGGCGGCTCTATCGAAAGCTCTGCCTGCGCAAGTGGAAGAGGGAGCACAATCGTCCCATATTCAACTTGGACGATCACATCGACCCACTGGCCAGAGCCAGGCTAAAGATGCAGGGCCACCAGCAGGCGCAGATACTGGACAGGTACCAGCTACTGGCACACTCGCGGCAGGATGCCCGGATCTCCTTTCATGCCCGCCTGGCGGGATGCACGCAGTACGAGCTGTTCGAGTCGCCCTACTCGCAGAGGGTACTCCATCCGTTCATCTTCCGCAGCGAGGCGATGGCTCCGCCGTGGCTGAAGCTCATGTGCGAGCTGCAGCATCGCGTGAATGGCTCACATCCCACGAGATCCACCATTGATTTTTGCTTTGTGCGGCCGCAGCACATTCCAGCGGTGAATGCCTTGCTGCAAAGCTCATTCTGGCCCAATATAGATGGTAACTAAGCCCAAGCTCTCCACCATTTCTTATTATATCTCTCGATTCTTTCAGTGAGCGAGTGCCTCAGCTATCCGGACTACAGTGTGGTGGCTTTGTACAGAAAACTGGTGATTGGTTGCGGCTTCCTCGTGCCGGATGTGGGCTACAACGAGGCCTACATCTCCTTTATGGCCGTGCGTCCGAACTGGCAGCGCAGTGGCATTGCCAGCTTTATGCTCTACCATCTCATCCAGACGTGCATGTCCAAGGACATAACGCTCCATGTCTCCGCCAACAATTCCGCCGTGATGTTGTACCAGAAGTTCGGTTTCAAGATGCAGGAAATCATCCTGGACTTTTACGACAAGTACCTGCCATTGGACTCCAAGCAGAGCAGGAATGCCTTCTTTCTGAGATTACAAAGATGATTACCTCAAACTTTATACTCGAAAGATAAACAATTGCTTTCCAAAGAGAAATTTCGTATCCTTTATTACTTATTTTTTCGCTTAGTTTCCTAAAAGTTATTACCTTTAAATGGGCCAATCTCAGGCGAATATTTTCTCCTCGCGACGCTTCTTGGTCACCACTGTGCCCGGCTTGTGCTGCGCCTCCGGGTGATTGGTCAGCTCTGGAGGACACACCGAAACCGGACTGGCCGTCACACACTGCTTCAGGTCGTAAACAAGGCGCTGTCGTCCTTGGTGACGAAGGAAATGGCACAACCCGTCTTGCCCGCACGACCCGTACGACCGATACGATGCGTGTAGTCCTCGATGGTCTTGGCCATGTCGTAGTTGATGACCAGCGACACGTCCTTGATGTCGATACCACGACCAGCCACATCGGTGGCCACCAGAATGTCCTTGGCGCCCGATTTGAGGGCAGCCAGGGCGTATTCTCGCTGCTCCTGGCCCTTGCCGCCGTGCAGCGTGCAGGAGTTGTAGCCGAGCTTCTCCAGGCCCTTGGCCAGCACATCGGCGCCCTTCTTCTGGTTGACGAAGATGATGATCGGCGGATCGATCTTGCGCGAGAGGATCTCCATCAGCTTCTTGCGCTTGTCGTTCTCGCCCATCATGTACACGATCTGTTCCGTTCGCTCCGTCGGCTTGCCCACTGAACCGATGTAGACCGTCGATGGTCGCCGGAGATAGGAGCGGGCGAGTCTCTCCACCGCCGGCGGCATTGTGGCCGTAAACATCACCGTCTGGCGGTACTTCTTCTTCGTGTAGAAGTTCTCCATCAGCTTGCTCTCGTCCTCGGCCTCCTCGGTGTCGGGCTTGAGGTTCGTCACCGGCATGTACTCGAGGATCTTCTGGACGTCGGGCTCGAAGCCCATGTCTATCATGCGATCGGCCTCGTCCAGGACAATGTACGTGCACTGGTTAAGCACCAGGTAGCGATTCTCCAGCACATCGATGAGACGACCCGGCGTGGCGATGACAATCTCGCAGCCCAGACGCAGGCGGAAGCCCTGCTCCTCGCGGGACAGACCGCCCACCACGACCACCGTTCGGATGCCCAGCGGCTGGCCGAACTTCGTGGTCTCCTCCTCGATTTGCTGGGCCAACTCACGCGTGGGCGCCATGATGATGGCATACGGGCCCTGATCCACATCCTCCAGCCGCTCGATCTTAGGCAGCGACTGGATCCACGACAGCAGGGGTATGAGGAAGGCCAGGGTCTTGCCGGAGCCCGTTTCGGCCACGCCAATGATGTCCCTGTTCTGCAGGCCGATGGGAATGGCCTGGCGTTGGATGGGCGTCGGCTCCTTGTAGCCCACCTTGTCGATGATGTCGATGATCTCCTTGGGGAACCCAGACTCGCTCCAACTGCGGATGGGATTGGGAATCCTGCCGCCCTTGATGGTAATGTTGTAGTCCTCGCGGAAGATGCGCCAGTCGCGCTCCGTCATCTCGTCGTTGTCCTTCTCGGACCAGTGGCGATCGTCCCACTTCTGCTTGTCCTCCTTGCGCTTCATCTTCTTCAGGCGCACCTTCTCCTGCTCCTTCTCGGCCTCGGTCCGCCGCTTCTCGAGCAGATCGCCATAGAACTTGCTCTGCGTGCGCTTCTGCTCCTTGATGTCGATGCCGGCCACGTTGCCGCGCCCAAAGAACTGGACGTGGTGCCGCTCCTTGTACAGATTGTTGTAATCTATGGAGGTATCCTCGCCGGCGTCCCAATCGAACACGAACTTGCGATCGTTGAGGCGGCGCACCCGTCGCTTCTTCTTGATGATGCCCAGATATCGTTCTCGAATCGCTTCCAGCTCTTTTTCCTTGTCCTTGTGGGTTAGGTCCTCCGCCCGCTTGTCATCGCCGCCGCCGCCCCGCTCTCCTCGCTCTCCACGATCTCCTCTGTCGCCGCCGCGATCTCCTCCACGATCTCCCCCGCGACCGCCTCCTCCTCCTCCTCGCTCCCTACGATCTGGTTTTGGTGGCGGCGCCATTATGGCCGGCGGCGGTGCCCCCGAGGCCATAGCCGTGCCCATGGAGATGCTTACCTTGCTTGCGGCGGCCATTTGCTCGCGCGCAGCCTCGTGGGCGGCTCGTACTTTCTCCACTTCCTCCTGGCGACGCTTGAGCGCTTCCTGGGCGCGCTGCTCTTTGGTGAGGAAAACGGGCTTGCTCCTGGCCTCTTCCTCGCGCTTCTTCTTGTCCAGCAGCTCTTCCAGGGAGAGGGGCTCCTTCTTGAGCTTCTGTTCTTTTTCGTCATTGGGATCATCATCGTGGACAATCAACGGCTTGGCTGGGCCGCCGTCTCTCCCATCCAATTTGGGTTTCTTTTCGGCATTTCCCCTTTCCCTGGATCGCTCGCGGACATTATCTCGGGGCCTTTGGCGTTCGGGTGACCGGTGTCTACCGCGATCCTCCCTGGAAAGCACATAATTATTAGATCTATTTCATCATATTGTAAAAAGAAAAAAACTTACCGGGAACGCGACCGCCGCTGGCGTCTGTCCTTCTCCCTGTCGAACTGCCTGTCCTGTCGCTCCCTGCCACGATCTCTGTCCCGCTCCCGGTCTCGGGGATTGCCCAGCGCGGGGCGATCGTCCCGGTAACGTTCCCGCGACCGCGAGCGACGTTTTTTATCGTTTACCATAGCTTTTTTTCCGGAATTAATTCAAGTTTTGTAAACGATTTGTGGAAACAGCTGGTAATGTGCCCGTATTGCTCTGCGTTTATGGTGCCACACATTTTTCTTCCCGACTGCAGCTGGTCACACTTAAATCAAGAACGTAATCAAACTACGTAACAAACGTAACGTAAGTAGCCAGTGTGACCGCACACACTTAAACCTTACCCGTTTCGAGTTACTGCGCGCTCTTTTTGAATTCAAAACGAAACGATTGCATAGGTATAGAATTTATTTAATTACAGGTATAACATTAACATCTATATATATTATGTATATATGTATGTATAAGTTGCATTTCGCTATTGGGTTTCGATTTTGGTATTACGGGCCGAGAAATCTATAGAGAAAATTCTATGAGAGATAGAAATCGGTTTCTGTTCGGTTCGGTTTATCAACTCTGGATTTGGGGAGAAAATCGGAAAATAAAAACAAAACCAAGTGTAAGAAATAAGTGTAATTTAATCGGTTTCTTCAAATTAACTTAGGAAATAACTAAAAAGTGTCTTAAAACATACAACTTATACATTAACATATGTTTAACAGCGCTTCATCATCTGTTCTGTTGTTCAACTTTGAAAAAGTGTGTGTGTTTTGTTTACTTGCTGCTTTCTTCCTTCTTTTCTTACTCTCTTCTCTCGTTCTTGTGTTATTTTTCTTGTTTTCTTTTTATCGGCTCTTGATCAATCGATCTGCAGATCTCTCTCGTTTCCTCTCGTATCGTTAATTGTGTTATATAATGTACAGTTGTTCTCTCTTTAGTTTAGTTTTAAAACATACAACTAAATACGCGCTAAACACTAATTAAACTGTATTTACATTTCATATACTTGTTTAGAGTCTAAATAATTTAAATATTTTACAATTGTGTGTGTTTTGTTTTGTTTTTCTTTCTCATTTACTCGTTACTCGTTACTCGTTACTTTTACTCGTACTCGTGTGTTCTTACTACCGATCGGTCGTCGTCACATAATTTACAAGGGGGGCTGTGAAAACGTACATACGTGTGTGTGTGTGTGTGTTCTTTAAGCTTAAGGAGTGTACAGAGAGAGGGTACGGGTACTATATAGGTTATTGTATCATCATATTTTGTGTGTGTGGGGTAATTAGTGGTCATCATAATATGGAGACAGTGAGCCAGCCGCTGGTGCCCGACATTCTACAAAGTTTTGCGCGCTTTAAAGTTTAGATTTTAGTGTTTCGTGGCAGTGGTGGTTGTTTTATATATTTAAACAAACAAATGGGGAAAAAACAAACAGAAAATATAGGTTGGAAAGTTTAAAAGTTCAAAGGAAGAAGAACGCAGCTCTGTTGCAGAGCGAAGGTCGTGTTTTTAAAGTATTTGGCTTACAATATTCGATTATAATTAAATATACGCGTCTAGGATAATGTAATAATGTAATAATGCATAATGTATACGTGTTGTATGTGTGTAATCGTAGGAAAAAAGCCTCTGGGCGCATCTCTAAACCTATATAAAATTGTGCTTGGAACAGCAGGGAACTGCGACTCTGGGGCAGTTCCTTGGGTCTATGTCGGGTCGGCGAGCGGCCTAGTCCATAGAGCCAAGGAACTGCTGAATCGAGGCGAAAGTTAGACGGGATTCGCGGCAACTTTGTAGAACGTGGAGCAGCAGCAGCGGCGGCAGCAACCGAATTAGTTGAATCAAAACTTAGACTTGTGTTTAGGGACCTTGGATATTCATATTATGTATGGGATAGTAGTATGCATAGTACAGTTAAACAGTTATTATGTTTGTAAGCTTTCTTCTTAACATTTTTCGTTTTAATTTCTTTTTTTTTGTGAAGTTTGTGTGTGTTTCGTGTGTGTTTCTCTTTCTTTAAATTAAGCAAAAATAAAACTTTCTTTCTTGAGATCAAACTTAACGATACTTTGCAAGCTTCTTGTTAATTGGTTTTCTTCTAAATTAGGGAAAGTTAAATAATAATTAATTTAGACAAGTAGAAGAAGGGATTTCGCGCTCTCGCTATGTTTGAGTTGGAGTCTCTCTCTTGAGGAGGATCTAGATGTGAGCTGGGTTGGCCTCCTCTTGCATTTAGTGTTTATATTCAATAAAGTTTGCTTCTTTAGGTTCTTTTAGTGTTTGCTTTGCTTTGCTTTTGTTTTAAACGTTTGCTTGTTTAATCGCTATTTTTAAAATTACTTAAAATACTAGAAGAGCGTAACTTGTTTTTCTTTCTTTCTCTATCCGGTTTCTGGTTGTCGCTTCCGTGGGTGAAGTTAACATCTGGTTGGGGTTCGTTCTCATCCGGGTTCTTTAGCCTGTGTCTGTGACTTACACAGTGGCTATGACAATCAGGAGGTGGGCCAGCTCGGCCACACGATTCTTGAGATCGGGCGCGGCGCGCTCCAGGTTCTCGTTGGCGAAATCGCAGGCCGGGAAGATGTGCACCACGTAGGCCGCCTGCTCGCTGCCCGGTATGGGGATGTTCACAATGCCGGCGGCCATTTTCTGTTGCAGGTAGGTGATGAAGCCGGTTTGAAGGTTCCTCGAGTGCTGCAGCACATCGGCATGATCCCTGCCGCAGGGCAAGGCCAAAAGCATGCAGTGTTCCTTGTCCACCTGAGGGAGAAAAAGAGTATTAGTACATCTGTAAGGCTCGTCTCAATCAAAACCCAATCCCCACATACCTGCATCTTCTTGGCCACTCCCTCTAGCTGTGTCTGCTCCAGCCGCATTCTCTGCGCTATCCTCAGCAGCGGCGTGTTGGTCTCCGCCAGGCTGGGCAGCGAGGCCCGCGCCACATTGGGATTTCCATGCACAAAGTGCATCTGGACGGCCGCCTGGTCGGTCTTCAGGGCCAACAGTCCCTGCCACATCACCGGATAGCGTTGCAGCAGCGTCACCAGCGAGTCGCCCGGCGGTGGGGCCATGGCTGGCGGTGGTTGGGCGCCCAGTTCCAGGCCAGCGTGCAGCACAGGTGGCATTTGCTCTTGTTGTTGTTTGACTGGAAGGTATAGAAACGCATTAGTTTTGCTCCTTTTACAGATCTGGCTTTGAAGACACTCACCGACAGCTGCTATTATGGACATGCGCTCCATTTCGCGCTCCTCCAGCGTCATTTCCATGGCCTTGCTGCCCGGATGCAGGACTTCGCGTCCTATAAACGGACTGCCGGCCGAGACGTTGGACATGGGCGGTGGCACCACCACGCTAATGGAGGCAGCCGGTCGATGGGCCGGCGGTGGCTCTAGCTGAAGGCCACCGCTCTCGTAGTAGCCGCCGCGCGAGGCAAGGTCGCCGAAGTGAGCCGGCGGAATGCGGGCATTGTGCACGTAAACCTGCGCCATTTGCGGGGAGTCTGAGGGAGGTTGAAAATAGAGTTTAATAATAGGTTTCTAAAGAGTATATATAGAGGAACTTACCAGCTGCCGTGCGATCTTGGGGACTCTGCAGGCTGTGCGGCACTGCTATGGTTCTGGGTGGACCACTGCCAGGTCGTCGTAGCTCCAGCGGCGGACTGCTACTGATCATTTTGTCATCATACTCGCCGCTACGCATCAGGTGATGCTGGTAGAGCATAAAGTCCCTGGAAGCGGCCACTCCGCGGTATGTAGAGTCGTTCTAAGAGGAAGAGAAGGAAACATTATGGATTAGCATTACTTAAAGACATTTTCCTTTGATTTATAATAGTTTCTAGAAGGAATCTCGATTGGGTTACGCTACTTGAAAGCTCCGCAAGTAAAACTTGTGCATTACCGGTGTTATGGGCGATGCCTGCTGATGGGCTGGCGGCGGACTCTGGGTGCGCCGTCCACTGACATAGGCGCCCAGGTCATGCTGCATCCACAATTCAAGCAATTTTAAATGGTAAATATATTAGAGTTAGAGTTAAGGGTTAGTAAGGGGTTTATCTTAAATCAAACTTTAAAGAAAATTATAATAAAAACCCAAAGTGAAAACTCACCAAACTGGCGATCGAAGGGCGGCACTCCGGCCATGCCTGGCGGCAGCACCAAAGGCGACACCCTCGGCTGTCCCTGCGGACTGATGCTCGGGATGGCTGTGCGCAGCACTGGAAAGGGATTCAGGTTAGCTTTGCTGCTGGTTAGGTTCCAGGAGGTATTCAACTTACCTGCTGCGGAGTTGACCTGCTGCTGAGCGGACTTCAACACGGCAGCGGACACCGGCGGCGGACTGCCCACACTGCCGGGCAGCATCTGTTGTGCTTGGAGGCTGTGTACCACGGGATTGGGCTTGCCCGGCAGTGGCGGCGATGGAGTCAGCTGGTGCTGCTGCGCCTGCAGGTGAGCCGGTGGCTTCTGCTGCAATAGCATTGCCGGATGCGTGGGCAGCAGCATGCCGTGAGGCGGTAGTCCGCCCTTCTGCAGGTTCGGTGGCTTGTACAGTTGCTGCTGCTGTTGTTGCTGCGAGGAGTTGGGTGGCAGAACGTTGGGTGCATAGCCAAAGGTGGGCTTGCCCATCTGCATCTGCTGCTGCTGTGGCTGCGGCACCACCGAGGCCTTGGAGCTCACCACATGCAGTATCTGTGGCGGCGCTGCCGTTGCCTGCTTGATCACCAGCGTCTGTTGCTGCTGCTGCTGGGGCGTGATCGTACCTCCTGGTCCCAGCTGTTGTGGTTGCTGTCCTGGTATCCTGGGCGAGTGCGGCGAGTGAGCCGACGGTGGCGGCGGCACATTGACCAGCAAATGCTGTTGCTGCTGCTGCTGCTGCTGCAGGTGACGGGCCATGATCTGGGGCTGCAATAGCTGTTGATTTCCCACCGAGTCCGTGACCAACAAGTGGCCGCCCAGTGGCAGTTGCTGCGGCTGCGGATGAGCTGCTCCTGGCTGCTTGGTGGGCGTCATCTGCTGCTGCTGTTGCTGTTGTTGTTGCTGTTGCTGCTGCAGATTCTTCTCCCTGTTAAGCACGTGAGCCTTGAGTGGCTGCGGTGGCCGCACATTGCTATGCTGCGCATGCTGCAACACGGTGGGCAGGGGATTCTGCTGCAGGATTATGGGTTGCTTCTGCTGGGGCGGCTGCTGCTGCTGTTGAATCACCAGGGGATTGGGATTGGGGCTGCCCTTCATCAACACGCTCACTGGCTTGTTGAGCAAAGCTGCTGCTGCCGCGGCCTCGAGTTGCACGGACTTGCTCAGAGCTGTAATGGGAGCTGTGGCCGGAGGAGCAATCACTGTGGCGCTAGCCTGCTGCTGCTGTTGCTGCAACTGTTGCTGATGATGAGGATGATGGTGTGGCTGCTGCAGGTGCTGTTGATGCTGCTGCTGCTGCTGTTGGTGTTGCTGCTGTTGCTGCTCATTCGAAGGAGCTGCTGCTGTCGCTGCCGGTAGATTACCCTCCTTGCCCTGCGGCATCCCTGCAGTGATTACTCCGGTGACGGGATCCACCAGAGCCTTGCTCACCGCATCCGCTGCCCCGCCCGTGATCTTCTGGGTGGCCGGGGCCGCTGTCTGGTGCATCGGCAGGCCTCCACTGGGTATGGACGAGTTGTTGATGGCCTGATACGACTCTATCTCCGCCGCTGCAATGGCCTTCTTCTTCGGATGCTGCGGCATTGTGATCGTGGGCTTCGAGGGGGGCATGACTGGGGCGACGGGCACCACAACAGGCGCTGGACTGGGATTGGCAACTGGAGGAGGGGTAGGAACTGGCAGCTCCACCACTTCCTTGCTGTCCAACTGCGGCATATGAGGCTGCACTGGCACTGGCACAGGCACGGGTGCTGGCTCTGGCGGCAGCAGAATCGAGGTGGAGGGAGATGGGCTGGGATTGGAGGTCATTGAGTCCTCCATCATCAGGCTCGACGGCGGCTCGCAGATGGTCTTCCTGTCCTTGGTGCGCCTCGGACGACCCACTGCATTGGGTGCTGCCGTGGTGGGCACTGCATCTGCCTTCTTGGCCTGAGCATTGCGGCCCGAGCGACGCGGCGGTGTCTGGGCGCCCTTCGGCAGCTGCTGAGCTCCTGTCGGGGTGTTGGTATTCCTTACCACATCCTCGATGATGTCGTCAACGGTGCTGCGATCCTCCTTCTCCTGCAGGCGTCGCGACTTGCGCGTGTTGCTGGACTCGGAGTTGTCGCCCGCAATGGGATCCACCTCCTGTTGAGGCGGCTGCTGCTGCGGAGGCTGCTGCTGCTGCTGAGGCTGCTCCAAGTCGCTGGTGTTGTTCTTGATCGAGGTTTGCGTCTTGTTGATGGTGAGAATGAGACGTGGTCGCTGATCCTCTGCCGGTGGCACTGGAGTGGCGTTAGCCTTGGCCTTGGGCTCTTCGCCAGCATCCTCGTGGAACTCGTAGATGTCCTGTCCACCCTGGCTGGGCGCCTGAGCCTGAGCCTGCGCTTGAGCCTGACTCAAGGCCTGATTCCTGGCCTTCTTCTCGGCGGCCGTGAGCACAGGAGTGGGCGGTGCTGTTGGAATCGCTGCCACAGGCGCTGCTGTTGTCTGAGCGGGAGGAGGTGGTGTCTGCAAAATCTCAATTTTCCGCTGGTACTCCTTCCGCTGCAGATCCCTTTGCTGCTGGGCCAGTTGCTGGACCTGCAACAGCAGATTCCTGGGCGGGCGTCCCTTCCTGCCTCTGGTAACTGGAGCCGTGGCGGGCTTCCTCAGCCTGGTCTGCACGCCATTGTCGCCGGGTTGGAGCACCAAACCAGAGTCGGCTCCGGGTACCCCAGCTCCCACGGGGTTCAAGGGTATACCTCCCAGCTTCTTGGCTCCTCTGGGCTGGCGTCCGCGCTTCGCAGTGCCGCCTCTTCCTGGCGGCCTGCCCACAGTGGGCGTGGCTGGCTTCACGGGCGGCAATTGCCGCGTCTCCGTCTCGTCCTCGGTGTCGTGATCGTTGGAGGAGCTGTTCACCACCGAGGAAGGGGTTTCCTGAGGAATCTCCACGGGCTGGGGATTGGCAACTGGCACCTCCAACGGTCGCTTCTCTTCCTTGTTGGCCAGCGGCGGATCCAGTTTCTTGATCACACTGTCTATATTCACCTCCTTGGCCGACCAGTAGTCGCTGTCCACCTCCTTGGAGTCCTGCTCGATGAGCTCATCCTGCTTGGGCTGCGAGATCTTGATCACATTCTCCTCCGTCAGCAGGGAAGTGGCGCCCGACTTGGGAGAGATCACAGCCGCGCTGCTGGTGGTTGGCGTGGGCGTGCGGATCACCGAGACGCTCTCCGAGGTCTTGGCTGGTTCCACGGGCACTGGCAGAGCTCCAGGGCTCTCCTTGCTCGGCTGACTGGGCGGCGGAGGATAGTGAATGGCATTCGCTGTGACCTGAGGCGGAGCCTGACTCGGAGGCGGCGCCACGATGTGCTGTTGGACTATCAACTTGGGTGCACTCTGGATCACATTGAGAGGAGCCTGTTGCTGCTGCTGCTGCTGTGGATGATGTGGTGTCTGCTGCAGCAGTTGCTGGGCCTGCGGATTCACTCTGGTCAAGATCGCAGGCTGTGGAGGACCTTGGGTAATCGGCTTGCAGGGTGGACTGTGTTGCATGTGCTGCTGCTGCTGCTGAGGCAACCCACGGGGAAGCGACTGCGGATGTGGCTGCTGCGGCGCATACATCTGAGGCTGAGGCGGTGCCTGTTGCTGGGGAGCATGGATCTGCTGCTGCAGCTTCTGGATGTGCAGCTGCTGTTGCTGATTCAGCTGCTGCTGGTGTTGCTGCTGCTGCTGTGCCTGATGTTGCTGCTGCGTGAGCTGCTGCTGCTGCACCTGTTGCTGCTGCGTCAGCTGCTGATGCGCCTGGTGCTGCTGGTTCAGGTGATGTTGCTGCTGCTGCATCTGATGTTGCGTCAACTGTGGCTGCATCTGCTGCTGCTGCATGTGCTGTTGCTGCTGCTGTCGCTGCTGCATCATCTGCTGATGCATAAACTGCTGCACATGCTGCTGGTGTTGCTGCTGCTGCTGATGCTGGTGCTGCTGCGTCATCTTCTGGGCCATCATCTGCGGCGAGAGTTGCTGCTGTTGCTGATGTTGCTGCTGCTGCTGGGCATTCACGTGCAGCGCCTTGTGCGGCGGCAGACTGCCCAGAGGCGGCGAGCTGGCCTGCCCCTGCGATTGGGTGGCTTGCTGCGCCTGCACCGTCACCACCTTGCTGATGATCGTCGGATGATGGGGCACTGCCATCGGCGGCATCTTCTGCAGCGGAATGGGCATCAGCTGCGGCGATGTCTGCAGCTCGATCACGGACTTGGGCGAGGGCATCTGCTGCTGCGGGCTGCTGCGGGTTCCTGGGCTGGTAACTGTTGGGCTTGCTGGTGGTCGGTGAGCTGTTCGTGGGCACTCCCACTCGGGAGGTGGGACTGGCCAGGGGACTCATGCTGCTGCTGCTGCCCTGCCCTGGGCTGGTCATCATCAGCGGCGTCTGTGGGTTGACCACAGGCCGTCCCACGGGACTCAGTTGACCCACAACTCCACGACTTTGGACTCCTCCAGCCGGGCGACCGGGTGAGAGGAGGGGACTGTGCGGCGAGGGCGCCCGTATGCCCACCATGAAGGCTCCCGGCGGCTGCTGCTGCTGGGGATGCTGATGCGGCGACAACACCAGCTGCGGCACCACAAAGTGAGGCGCTTGCTCGGGGATGGATATAGTTGGTGGTTGCATGATGAGCGACTGCGTCCGCAGAGGGTTGGCGGCGTCTGCTGCTGCTGCTTGGGTGTGGATGCCTGGGGCATTAGGTTCTGGCTGCTGGGCGTGGCTGTGGGACTGCCAAAGGAAATCGAGGCAGAGGCGGAGGCCGCTGTGGACGCCGTGCTGGAGCTGGAGTTGGAGCAGTTGCTCATGACGTTGGAGAGATCCAGGTTGATGACTGGCTGAGGGTTTCCTGAAGGATGCAGGTGCGGCGGGGCAGGCAGAACGGTCTGAACGGGCTGCACCAGCGGCTGCTGCTTCATGCTGATGGTCGGCGGCTCAATCTTGGCCGGAGAAGGTGTTGCAGCTGTTGGTTCCAAGGAGGGCAGCTTGGTTATCACCGAAGGTTGCTCCTGACTGGGCTTGGGTTTGACTTCCACCGGTGCTGGGGGCTCCTTTGCTGGCGCTTCTCGGACTGACTTCTCAGGCGAAGAGGAGGAGCTCTGGGCCGTTTCGTCTATCTTCAGACTGGGTCCACTGCTATCCGCCTCGTCCGGGTTCTCCTCGGTGTCCGTGTCGATCTGCAGATCTCGCTCCGACTGCGGCGTGTCCGCCTTGATGTCCATCATGTCCTCGTGCTTCAGGCTCTGCACAGCCTTGTTGATCTCATCGGGATCCAGCAGGGAGCCACCAGCAGTGACCACAGGCTGGCGCTCTGGCTCAGGTTCGGGCTCCGGTTCAGCCTCAGGCTCGGCTTCGGGCTCGGGTTCGGCTTCTGGCTCCAGTTCAGGCTCTTCTAGAATGAGGGCCACTGGCTCCACAGCCGCCTCGATGGCCTTGGCGGCCAGGGCAGCCTCTTCGTCGGGCTCGGCCACCACCAGGGCTGGCGTTTCGACATCACTCACCGAGTTCATCTCATCCATGCCATCCAGCGAGTAGTCGGCCGTCGAGGAGGTGCCAAAGCTTTCGCCTAGCAAAGCGGACACGGCACTCTCCGTCTCCTCCTGCGAGATGGTCACCCGCGACTTGCTCTCCTCCATCTTGTCTTGCGGCTTAATGGCACTCGGCGGCGAGGCCACCGGTATCTTGGGCTCATCTCCCAGGTTGTCGAGAAGAGACGACGTGGAGTTGAACTCCGCCGAGATGGACTGGACGGCTGATTCGCTAATCCTGTCGTCCAGCTGACCATCGAAGCCTGGTATGAAGATCTCCTTCTTCTTCTGGCCTGCGGCACTGCTCGTGGGCGAGGTTTCCGCTGCAGCGGCTGCACTGGCTGCCGCCGCCGATGCCGCTGTCGAGGACGTTGGCGTGGTGGCCAGCGCCGAGGAGGAACTCACGCCGGCGCCGCTGCTCACCGGAGTCTCGGCGGACTGGGTGGACAGCATGGAGCTGCTGTTGTTGTTGTTGTTGCTGATTGTGGGCGTCTTGGGTATGGGACTGATCAGGCGCGGCTTCTCGCGCGAGGGCGTCAGGCTGTCGCTGGGCTTCGGGGGAAGCTTCGGCTGGGTGGGCATTAGCACAGCCTCCACGTCGTCATCGTCGCCGATCAGGCAGGGCAGGCTGGGCGAGGGCTTGCACAGGGGCGGCGACGAGGGACGCTTGGCCTCCATCTGTTCGTCCGCAAGCTTGCTGGCGGCCTGCACGTTGACCGTGAGCTTGCCGGGCGTGGGTGGCGCGGAGGTTGGCGGCGCAGGCACGGATTCGCGGCGATGCTGCTGCTTCTCCTCCTTGGAGCGCTTCTTCTTCTTCTTCTTGTCCTTGCTCTTGTGCTGCTCCTGCTGCTGCTCGGGCTTGCTGCTGCTGCTGCCCTGCTTGATTATGTCCATCGAGTTGTTGTCCTCGTTGTCGGAGAAGCGGAACACATCCGCCATGTCCGATCGGTAGGTGTTGGCCGTCGAGGGCGTGGCCTCCTCCTCGGGCATCATCTTGCTGTCAAAGTCGTTCATCAGCTGGGCCTCCAGCGCACGGCCTGCCTCGTCCATGTCCACGCTGTTGTCGTCCTCAACCTTGGCATCTTGGAGCAAGGACTTCGAGGACTGCGCCTGCTGCTGCTGCTGTTCCCGCTGCGACTTCTCGCGGCGCTTCTTCTCGCGCTTCTCCTTGCGATGCCGCTCCCTGTCCGCATGCGAGGACGAGCTGCTGCCTCCGGTCGTAGTCTGGCGACTCCTCTCAGGCTGGATCGGGATCTGTGGCTGCGTCGGCTCCTCTTGGACAGGCAATGGAGCAATGCTCGTCTCTAGGTTCTTGGAGGGCGTGGCCGGTTCCTGCTTGTAGTTCTTCAGGGCTGCCGAGACAATGGGACCCGTGGTGGAGACACAGCTGCCCGTGGTCATGTCCTTGTTGTTCTCGCCTTGCTCATCCGTAAACTGGGACTCATCCTCGTCGGAAATGATGCCAAAGATGAACTCCATCTTGTCCTCGCCTCCTCGCTTTGAGGAAGGTTGAGCAGGCAACGCCGGCGCCGAGGTCGGAGTGGCTGGCATGGGTGTCGTAGGCGTTGGCAGGACGGAACCCGAGTTGTAAAGTCTGTTGGTGGAGGAGGTGTCCAAACTCTTGGATTTCTTGGACTTTTTCAGCCGATGACGCTCCTCCTTGGACAGTTTCTCGGAGCTAATCACCTCATTGGCGCTGGCCATTGGTGGATTCGGAGTGGGAATGGTGCTCACGCTGGTGCTGCTGGTGCTGTTTGTGGTCTCCGTGGTGAGATTCCTCAGCTTCTCGCGCTTCTTCTCCTTCCGCTCCTTGTGCTTCCTCCTCTCACTGGCCGAGATGTCAAGCTGCGGCAGAGCAGCCGCCGCTGGCTCCGTCTTGAGATCGTCAAAGCTATCCAGCTTGGGCTTGAAGTCGCCCAAGGCGGATGGGGTATGCACATCGAAGATGGAGGGCGTTGAGGGCGCTGTGACCACCAGAGGCGATGTCTCCACGGTGGACGAGGACTTCAAGCGCTTCTTGCTCTTCTTGTGCTTCTTCCGCGTCTCCGGGGAGTAGTCCTTGCTGAGCTTGCCCGAGTCGGAGTAGGCATAGCCGCCGGCCGAGGAGTTGTAGAAGTCACCAAACTCCTTCTTGATCTCCCGCTCCGTCTTCAGCTTGCGCTCGTCGATGGAGGAGTTGGAGTCGTGGCGGGACTTCGGGAACTTCTGTTCGCTGTCTGAGAGCTGCTCCTGCTTGATTTCGGGAGCTGGAACTGCTGCTGGTGGAGGCTCCTGCTTGATCACCAAGTCGGGCGCAGGCTGGGACTGGGACTCCGAGTCGGAGGCTATGCGGGTGGAGGTTGAGTGCGAGTTGCGCTTGCCCAGGTGGCTGTGCTTGAGGACATTTCTGCGAATCTCATCCTCGGAGCTCTCGTCGTCGCCATCGCACAGCCTCCGCAGGTTCTGTTGCATCTGTCGGACATGGTTGGCATCCGGCATGGAGCCTGCTTCCTGCTGCTGCTGTCGCCGCTCCTGGTCAGCCTCCTGGTCGGCATCCGAGTCGGAGAAGATGCGCCTCGGACGCCTCTCGTCATCGTCGTCGCCCTCATCATCGCTGCTGGACAACCCGGGATAGCGTCCGTGGAAGCTGCTGCTGCCGCTGTTGCGATGATGGCGATCCTCGAACTCGGTGTCCGAGTCGCCGTCGTAGCTGGTGGAGCGCTTCTTCTTGGCCCGCGACTGCTTCAGCTGCGAGAACTTGGCCTTGATCTTCTTCTCCTCGGCCTGGCGCTGCATGTTCTTGCAGCTCCTGGCCTTGACCTTGTCGTACATTGAAACATTGGGACAGTCGTCGGGTATGTCGAAGATCGAGTGCTTCTTGGAGGCATCGTCCGTGTCGTCCGAGTCCGCGGAGCTCAGCATCATGAGCTTCGAGCGCAGCGACTTGGAGGATGAGTGGTGACCCTCGTCGGAGCCTCGCGAGGACTTCCGCTCCACACTCCTTCGGTGGTGATGATGGTGGTGGGGCTTCCCACTGGAAGTGCTGAGCTCGCCCGCTGAGCCACTGCCCGCCGCCGAGATTCTACGGTGGGGATTATGCTGCTGCGAGTGTTGCTGCTGCTGTTGCTGCTGCGGATGTGGATGCGGCTGCTGCTCCTCGTCCGTGTTAGTGGACTCCGCCACCGAATGTCGCTTCTTCTCGCGATGGTGATGGTGATCCCGCTTGCTCTTGTGCCTGGAGGAGGAGCTGCTGCCGCCGTGGTGGTGGCTACTGGAGTGCTCTCTCTCCCGCGGCTCCTTCTCCCTCTTGGGCTGCTGCTCCTCTTCGCTGGTGTTCAGGTGCTGCTTGGGCTCCAGCGTCTCGATGGAGGGATTCGTCTCAATGGAGCTCACGCTGCTCTTCTGGTGGTGCTTGTCCCGACGATGGTGCTTCGAGGAGGACGAGGAACTGCCGCCGCTGCCATGCGACTTGGAGTTGTGCTGCGAGCTGCTGTTGCTGTTGGTGGTGGTCTTCTCGTCCTTGGAGCCGCTGCTGCTGGTGCTCTTGTGCTCCTTGTGATCCTTGTGCTCCTTGGAGTCGCGGCGATCGTTCAGCCTCTGATTGCTGTTCGGCATGGAGGTGGAGTTCTCCATGCGAATGCGCTTCACATAGTCATCGTGGTGATTCTGATGGCTGGGACCTCCTCCGCCGCCGCCGGCACTGTGGTTGCTATCCTGCGAGCTGAGGCGTCGCTTGTGGAGGCGCACTGGTGAGTTCCTGGAGGACTTGCGCGAGCGATCCTTGTCGGAGGGAGTTGAGGGCGTGACACTGGGAGCTGTGGCCGACGCAGAAGCGTCCACGGCGTTCTCCTTGTTGTGCTGACAGTCGCCGGAGGAGGCGGTCGAGGGCGGGGGAGCGGTATTGTTGTGGGTGTAGAAGCTGGCGGCCTCGGAGCTGGCCTCTGATTTGCTCTTGTGGTACGAGGATCGCGGCGCGAGTTCTCTTTGTTGATGCTTCTTTTTTTTGCTCCTTCGCCTTTTTTGTTCTTTTTCGCTGTTCTCTTTGTTTTGCTTTCCTTTTTCTGAGCTCCTTTGCTCGAGCTTTCTTCTCCTTGCGCTTTTGATTTCTTCTGAGCCTGAGCCTGAGCCGCCTTGCTGCGCTCCTTCTCCTCACGTTCATGCTGCTTGCGGATCTCCTTCTCGCGCTTCTCCTTCTCCTGCCGCTCCTTCTTCTCACGCTCCTTCTCGCGCTCTTTCTCCGCCTTCTCAGCCTTCTCCGCCGGCTCTTCTTGGTCGGTGGAGTCATCTTCGATGCGGGGAGTGGCCGTCTTAGAGGATTGGGAGGTGGCCGAGTTCTTTCGCTTGTCGGAGGAGGATGAGGAGGACGAAGAGCTCTTGTCGGACTTGCTCTTACTCTTGCTCTTATCGCCGCCCTCCGAGCGATTGTTGTGTTTGCTGTGGGACTTGTCCTGGCTCTGGCTGCTACTGCTGCTGCTGCTCTTCTTGGAACTGGAACTTGAGGTATGAGACGAGGACGAGGACGAGGACTGGGCAGCTGAACTCTTCTTGGGCGGCTGCTCTTCCTCAGTGGAGTGGTGCGGCTGCGTCGGTGGCTTTTGTACATGTGTGGCTGCTGATGCGGCTGCTGAGGAACTGTTACCGTTGGACGAAGATGAAGATGATGCAGAGGTGGTTGCTGATGAGCTGCCGCTTCCGCTGGCCACAGTGCCCACGTTGGTGCTGCCTGGCACTGAAGCCGACTTCTGGAGCTGCACTCTAACCGGCGACTGCGGCGGCGGAGCTTCGGGCACGCTCAAGCTCTTGGTCAGATTGCTGCCAGAAGGAGGAGCTGCCTGCCGGGACGACTGCTGCTTCTCGGGCGGCGGTGGTGGTGCCGGCTGCACGGCTGGCGGTGGCGCCGCTGTGTTGGGCAATGGCGGGTGACTGGGAAACGGATACTGCAGACCCTTCGAGGGTCCCGACGACGGCGAGGATGAGGTGGCATTGCTCGCTCCACTCGGTGGAACCGCCGCCGCCGTTGCTGTGGGCTTGGCCAGCTGGGCCAGAGAGGCAGCAGCTGCTCCGCCCACCGAGGGCGACGGCGAGGGGCTGTTGTAGGGCGACATCGAGGCCTGGGGCGAGTTCATCGGCGACAAGCTGCTCAGCCGCTGAAGCAAGCCGCCTGTCTTGCTGCTCGCCGAGGAGTTCCCGCAGTTCCCTATGATGGGCGTCGTCTTGGTGGCCGCCAGATTGGGCAACGCTGGCGAGGTGTTGCCGCTGCAAAGGCCTCGCGACACGCCGGAGCCCAGCAGGTTGGAGGAGGAACTCGTGCCCAGGGCAAAGTCCGAGCTGGAGGGATCGTACCATTGGTTCTTCTTCAGCCGCTGAAAGTCATCGTCGAAGATGCTCTTCTTGGCCAGCACGGACTTGACAATGTCCGAGGGCTGCAGCTCGTCAATGTCCAGGAATTTGTGACGGGAATTGCTCGTGGTGCTCGACGCAGTGCCGCTGGAACTGTTGCTGTTGCCGGACCCCGAGCCGGAGCTCGTTTGGTGCGAGTTCAACCCGCCACCGCCGCTGCCGCCCAGGTTCAGGTGCATGGAGAGCTGCCAGGAGGGCGTGGAGGCGCTGGAGGGTGTGTGGCCGGAGCCGTGCTCCCGGCTGCCGCTCCCCCCGCCCGACCACCGCTCGTAGTTCTCCTCAAAGTTGCGCAGTCGTTCGTCCAGCGAGGGGCTGCCGCCGGCATTGTGGCCCGGCGGCACGTCCGAGTCGCTGGAGTTGGAGCTAAGCGAGCGCGGACGCGCTGGACTGGCCATCAGGCCCGAGTTGGAGGAGGATGACGATTGCTGCTGCTGCTGCTGCGATTGCGACTGCGACTGCTGCTGCGACGGCTGCTGGTGATGCTGGTGATGATGCTGGTGGTGCTGGTGCTGGTGGTGCGAGGAGGAGGAGGAACGCCAGTAGCGCTGGAGCGAGGGGCTGGGCAGGAATGCAGATCCCGAGCCGGAGCCCACGCCCTGGTTGCTGGCGTTTAGACTAGAGTTGCTGAGGGAGCAGGCAGCGACGGACGCAGATCCTCCGCTGGAGGAGCCTTGCTGCAGGTAACTGCTGCCACTGCCACTGCGGGACTGCTGCTGCTGGAAGAAGAGCACTCCGAACTTGGGCAGGGGCAGCCACATCACCTCGCGCACTCGCTCGCGCGCCCTCTCCCGGGGCGGCGGCAGGCGGCGCGGCTCTGTGGGCAGCACTTCGGGTCGCTCATCGCACAGCGGCGTCCCTGGACGCGAACCATCCGCACTCTCGCCTCCGCTGGCCTCGTGCGAGTGATGGGAATGTAGCTGGTGGCCCCGGCCTCTCGAGGCATGGTGGTGGTAGTCGTCAGCGGCCGAGAGACTGCTCAATCCGCCCAAGCCACTAACGGAATTGCTGCTGGCCGACGCACTGCTGCTGGGCTGCTGCATCGTGGTGGTCACTCGTCTCCGCTTGGCCGCCAGCGAGGCGTTCATCAGATGATGCTGCTGCTGGTCCATGCTGCTCGCACCCACCAGGCCGTGGCGAAAGGCCGAGGAGCTGGAGAGCGCCGTCAGGGCACCCACATCAATGGAGGGGCGCCGGCAGCTGAGCATCATGGGCGAGGGTCCACTGGTCAGGGGCGGATGACCGGGGAACTTCATGACAGGCGAGCCACTAGTCGTGGTCGTCGTCGACGACGTCGTCGTCTCGGAGACCCGCCGGATCTCGCTCTTGCGGTTGAGGGGATCGTGTATCACATCACAGTTGGAGGAGGAGAGGGGGCTGGGCTCCAGCTGCAGGGAAAGAAAAAATGGATTAGAAATCTGCATATCTGGTCAGGAAATAGACAAGACTCACCCCGCTGGCATTGGAATGATGCTGGTGATGGTGGTAATCCATTTTGATGCGCTTACGCGGACTGACCACGCCCTCATCACCACTGGACGGGCATTCCTCGGGTTGTTCTGGCAAAGGGAAACGTTGATTGTGCACGTTGGGGTGCAAATCTTTGGTTGTCTTACCGCAACGCCTCCGGCTAAGGGATGCTCCTGCTCCTCCTGGCGCTGATCCGACTTGGCTGTTGTTCAGCGGCGTCACGTCCATCAAGTCTGCTCCTCCTACAGCCGGACCCAGGCGAGCAATCACTGGCGAGTCGGAGCGGTTCTCCTCATCCTGCGATCCTGCGAGGTTGCCGCCTCCAGCACTGCTGTTGTTGTACTCCTCCGAGTTGCGAAACCTCGCCCGAGCCACGCTCACATCGTTGAAGTCAAAGTCGATGGTATGCCGCGCATTCCTTGCCATTCGCATCCTTTGCGCCAGAGCTGCCGGCGACATGGGCATGGAACTGGCGGAGGCAGAGGCCACCACCGGGGGCAGGGCCGTTGCTGTGGGCAAGGCTACCCCCGAGGCGTTGGCCAGGCTGGGAGCCGGCATCGCACTGCTCGCAGAGGCACTGCTGCTGCTCGCGGTGGTGCTGCCGCTGCTGGTGATGCTTTGGTTGGTTGTACTGCTCGCTCCACTGCTCGCTCCGCCGGGCGTACTGCTCGGCGAGCAGCCATCGTTGGAGTTGTTCTGGTGCCGGCTAAAGGACGAGGCCCTCGATCGCGACTGCGAGGAGGAGGAGGACGACTCGTAGCGACCAAAGCGAGAGGAGGAACCTGTAGAGAAGGCATCACATGAGTAAATAAATAAGGTTCCAGTTCTCTTCTAACTCACCCGCACTCTGCGCCTGCTGTTGCTGCTGCTGCTGCGTCTGCTGCTTCTCCTGCTTGTCGTAGAAGGCATCCTGGCACTCCCGCGAGGCAAAGTCCACCTGCAGCTTCCTGCCCCGCATGATCGTGCCGCGCATATCCTTCACCGCCGCCTGGGCATTCTGCACTTGGTCGTACAGCACCAAGGCCAGCTGCCTGTTGCGATCTATGCTGACCTTGGTCACCGTGCCAAAGCGCGTGAACTGGGACTGGAGAAACGACTCGGAGACCTTCTCGCCGACGCCGTCGATCCACACGCAGTTGGTGGGCATGGACTTGCCGAAGCCCAGCTTGATCCGGTTGCTGCCCAGATGCTCGCCGTCCATTTTGCGCATTGCCTTCACCACCGAGACAATGTCCGAATACTGACAGAAGGCGTAGGCGTTGAGGCCCTGCTTCTTGATGTCGATCTCGATGATCTCGCCGAAGCCCTCGAAGTGTCCGCGCAGCTCCCCGGCCGTGATGTCCTTCTCCAGGTTGCCAATGAACAGGGTACGCGTGGACTTGGGATGATACTCATCCAGCTCCGCTTCGTAGGGCCTGAACTCGTTGTCCTCGACATCGTAGCCCTGATAGGGTTCCACCTCGATCTTGCAGCCAAAGAAGTGCTTGTCGTGCGAGACCTCCAGCGCCTTTTCGACATCGTCGGGCTTCTTGAAGCAGACCAGAGCGTAGCGCTCCGAGTTTGGCCCACCACCTTGACCCACGTCACCTTGCCGTGCTTTTTGTACTCATGGAAGAGACCATCCTTGAGGGATGTGTCCGAGGAACGGGCGGGCAGATTGCGGACACGTATCGCCAGCGGCCGGTTGTCTTCGGAATGCACCACGGGATTGGCTGTCAGGCAGGAGGAGGAGCCGCTGGAGCTGCTGCTGCTGCTCGACGATGAACTCGAGCCGCAGCCCCCTCCGCCTGTGCTGCTGGTGGGGCCAGCATTGCCACTGGGATTTGAAGAGTTGCCTGCGCAGAAGGAGAAGAGAATTAATATGGATTCCAGGCCTGGATGATGGATATACTCACTCGTCACTGCTACGGACTGCAGGCTGCGTCCGCCGCGACCCTCCGCCATCATCAACGCACAATTGCCCGTGGACTGGACGGGGCTGGACGCGTGCGAGTGGGACGAGGAGTGCGAGGAGGACGAGGAGCTGTGCGAGCTGCTGTAGCTGCTCGGCGAGCGCGAGTGCGAGCGACTGGAGGAGGTGGTGCTGCGTCCGTGCAGGTGGTGTCGCGTCCGAATTGGATGCGACGAGGGCATGCCATTGTCCACGGAGGCAGAGGCAGCAGCGGCAGCGGCCAAGGCGGCGGCCACATTTAGAATGTCACCACCGCTGGCGGCAGCTCCCGCTGCTCCCATCGATCCCGATCCAGTTGCTATCGTTGGCATCGTGGGCGTTGCCGTGGTTATTGTATTATTTAAACTATTACTACTAAAACTATTGTTTGTGATTGTACTTGTCGTCGTCATTGGAGTAGCCGCACCAGCACCTCCTCCGGCTGCTGCTGCTGCTCCTGGCGATTCCGAACCAGAGCGTGCTCCTGCCGCTGACGCTGCCCCCGCTCCCGCTCCCTTGAGAAGCTTATTGAGTTTGCTGCTGTGCAGGAGCATCTTGCGCGCAGAGTCATCCGCAGCACTTCCCGCATACGCCACGCTCCGGTGCACGGCCGTGGTCTGCGACTGGATCTGTGTCTGTCCTTGGGCGGGAGATGGGCAGGTTCCGCCTCCGGCTCCAACTCCGGCCGCTGGACTGCTGCTGCTGTTGCTGCTGTAGTGCGGGTGTTGAGGATTCTGAAGATGCGGATGCGGATGCGGGTGCTGGATCGGTGAGCTGTTGCTCATCATTGCAAAGCCACCGGCTGCTGAGGCGCCGGCATTGCCACTGCCACCAGGACTTTTCAATTGGGCCGTCGTCGTCGTCGTTGTCGCAGCAGCGGCGGCTTCGTACCATGACTGTGGTGGTGCCACCCGCGCGCTCTGCTGATTCTGGTGGATATTGTGGCTGCTGCTCCGGTCGCCTAGCGCCTGAGGTGCTCCAGCTCCAACGCCTGACCCAACGCCCCCCGATCCAGATCCTCCAGCTCCAGCTGTGGCTGCTGTCGTCGTCGTCGTGTTGCTGCTGCTGCTGTTGCCGCTATTGATGCCGCCGCCGCTATGACCGCTGGCAGAACCATTCCTGTACAGGCGATCTCGATTGCGCGATCTCTCAGAGGATCCTCCTCCTGCTGTTGCTGCCGCCGATGCGGATGCTGCTGCTGCTGCTGCTGCCGCTGCTGCTAGGGATGCGGAAGCGGATGCTGACGATGGACTCGAGTTGGCGTTGGAATTGGATGTGGACAAGGAGGCGGAGTTGCCCGTCTGGTACTGACTGACTAAGCGGCTGCTGGTGCGGTCGTAGTAGTTCCTTTCGTAGCTGTTTGTCGGTGGTTCCTCTGTAGACCTGCAAGTTGAAAAGGAAGAAATTGGTTAATTATTGAAAACACTGAAGAATATTATAAAATACTGAATAAAACCATACTTATAATTCTTATTAAATAAATCTTTCTTAAAATGTAATTTATGACCACTAGTAAATCCATCAAAAATAAATAATAAAGAAAAAAAAAGCACAAATCTATTAACAGACTAATAAATAAAATAACATTCTTAAATATGGTTTAATATTTAGCACTTATTTTATTAGTTTTATGGTTTAGATTCCGCATTTTAGCCGAAGAAATGAATCAGTTTTTGTGGTGTATGGATATTTGAAATGGTATTCCATAAAAAATAAAAGAATATTTGGTATTATTGGGTATGTTTCTTGTAGAAAGTTTATAAAACATCACATATTCTTCATTGTTTTTAGACATTTCAATATTTTAAAATGTATTCCATACAAAATAATTTAATTTTAGGTAAAAAATGTTTTTGTGATATTCTTCTCAGGGTTGCCATCTCTGCGGGCGATCACCGTTATTTGAACGACTTTGTTTTGGTTTCAGGGAAAAGTGCACCGATTTTCACAGCTTTTCCTCTATTATCGCACACACTCTATTTCCAAAATTCGTAACCCACCTCCGCATAATATTATTTCACGGTTATCGCTAGGAAAATCGATGTCGTTGTCAACTTTTCGCGATCGTTTCGTCGGCGGCTTCGGCCTGTTGTTTTCACAGCCCCTGAGGCGGGCGCCCTATTAATTGCGCGTCTCATCGGGGATATTTAACCCGATTTATATATTGTATGGCTTCTTCCCACCGATTTACTTCCGATTTCTGGACACTATGTTAGGATCGCGGAACAAAATTTCACCCGGCTAAGTAAATATAAACGGGCGCCAAATAGAAACGACGTGCGACCCAATCCGCCGATTTCTTCGTCTTCTTCTTCTTATTTTCGCTGGTCTGCGTCTGTTTACGCGGCAACACACACGCACAGATAAATAAACTCACTCACACATAAAAGACCGCACACACACACACACACTGCAACATGGGACACAAACACAGTGGCAGAAAAAGCCGGGACCGGGAGAGCCACGTTCTTTTGCTTTTGTTGCTTTATTCAAGAAAGCCAACAACCGGTTTGTTCTTCGCGTATTAGGTATTAAATTCGTATTTCTCTTTACGTTTTTGCACGGCTCGCATACTCGGCTCATTCGTTCACGTTCTTTCTAGTCGCGTTTCGCTCTTTATATTTCTTCGTCTGCCTTCTGCTTGTTTCGGCCACCGATTTCGCTTTGTGCCGATATTCGCGTGCAGCGCTGCCAGACTGTCTGGGGCTCAAGAAACGTAATGGCGCCGCGCCATGACGTAAGCGGCTTTACGTAGTGCTGCGTAGGGTGTACTTATGTAGATTTCGTGTAGAATTTCAATTTGTTTTATTGTTTGTTTTATTTATTGTTTTATTGTTTGTTTTATTTTAATTAGTTTTATTTAAATTTATTGGTTTTTTATTATTTTGTAGATTTTTTAATGATTTATTGTTGGGGTTATGTATCGGTTTTGTGGGTTTGTTATTTAAAATATATTATATTTTTTAAGTTTTAAATTTATTAATACATTTTTCATTATTCCATTTATAAATTTCTGAATTTCTTTCCTTGAATCTTTATTAAAACTACTCTATTTAGATTATTAACCTAATAAATGATCTTCCAAAAAATAGATAAACAATGCCAATGGCAATAATGCCAATTTCCATTATTTAAATGGAAAATGTATAAATTAAACAAAAATAAACACACATGTAAATATGATTAAACTTTCAATTAAATTTAAATTTCCATTTCTTTATTTAATTTATAGCAAAACCTATCAGTATGTGTTCTTTAAAACTAATATTTTCCTGCATTTTACATACCAAATCAAATAGTTTATAAAATTATATAAATAATAGTAAAACTATTGGCTTGTCCTGCGTAAGATGTAATTCCCAATAAATTCCCAGTTCGACTGCTTCGATCGAAACTATAGTTTGTGTAGTTTATGCGATATCCTTATGGGTCACAAGACAAACCAAATGTTCTTTCCCCCTGGTCTCTTGTGAGTGCAAGCGAGACGGAGATGGGAAGCGGAACCAGGTAGAAATAAGGCATTACTCAGAAGTTCTACCTGAGTTCCTCGAGTTCAAAAAAAAAAAAACAATACAATGCCATTAAAGGCGCAAAGAAACCAACCCCCGGATAAATTAACGCGCAAAAGGCTCGCTTGAGAAACAAGGGTTCGCTTCAGTTGAGCTCGACATATATTTACTTATATAAATATATATTTATATATACAATATATTCCTATTTCGCCGTTTCCCGAGGGAAAGAAAAGCAGGCGCGCCCTTGGCTAAATGTTTTTGCCTTTGTGTTTCCATTGTTGAGGCCACATCGCGCAGTTTAGCGAGTGAGATCCCTTAGATTTGGTTGTCTGAACGATTTACGTTTTATTTTTAGAAATTTCACAGATATTTAAGGTCAATATATTGGCTTAATAAAAGTATTTCTTAGGTTTAATAAAAACGTTGAATTTCATATTAAAAAGGAACAAAAAGAGCACCAGAGAAAATATTATATTTAAATACTTGGAATTCCTTTGCACTGATTACTAATATTTAAAATAAAACCCAGCTATTTATATTCTATGTAGACAGCCAGTTCATCGGAATAGCTGTTTCGGAGAAGGTTTCCCACAGATCGTTTTACAATTGAGGCTTACGAACGCGTTCAATGGCACACCGAAGAAATTCTAGTACAACGCCTCTGAAGGCGAACGAATAATTATTATACCGATCGTCGTGCCGATTGATCGGTTCTGTTCGGATCGGATCGTATGGTATTTGATGTGTGCTAATCTCTGCTTTGTAGATAAGCAGCGACCTCGTCCCCTATTCCGCCCCTTTTGGGAACTGGGAACTGGGATCTGACGTCGAGGGATGTCACATGGAATAGCTTGGTAATAGCAAGTAAAGCGGTGGCAATAATAGCCAAAGAGGGTTGTTTATCCGAAGAATTACCAGATGGAAACTTTCTGTCTCTATCGGATATCAAATAGAAACTGTTTTTCCGGGATTAAATCTACTTTGCTATGGGAAACAAGGGAAATAGGAGTTTTCTCATAGAAAAAGTTTGCGTCTTAAGAAAAATTTAGCTTAAATAATTAATAATTCTCTTTATAAGAAATATTTTTACTTTCTAGAAAAAAAAATGTAAAAATGTTATAAATTGCTTTCGGATTTCTGTAGAAATTTCTGAAGGAAGCTGGCTTAAAAATATTAAAAAATCTTTATTAATTCAGACAAATCACAAATCACTTCTAAATCAATTTAGTTAAATTTCACTTTTAAATCCACGTTTCAATTAGAAACTCCTCAAATAATAATTCAATTCTAAAACCCTTTATAAACCTCAACCTCATAGTTCTCAATAATATCCCTCATCCAGCATTAATTTAAATTAAACTCCTGTCCCAAGACTCGTACGTAATCCAAAACCTCATTGTTATCTCATAATTCCAGAAGTCCATAGACAATGGCTGTAGTAAGGTAATGGCAATTGCGCCCCCATATAATGTCCAATTTGATGAATTGAAGCCATATCCTAGTTTAGCCTGATCCCACCGCCCTTTCCCAGGATCACAGGGCTGCTGCTGCTGTTGGAGGAAGCAAGATTTTTTAAAGCCGCATTAAGCGCTTTAAGCACAGCAGCAGCACTTAAAATATGGCCATATAGAACAACGCAGCCAGCCAGCAATTCACCATATATGTGGATGTGCTTGCTGTGTGTATATAGCCTGGATCTGGATTTGGATCGGGAGGTTGGGGTACGGATATATATGTATACACGGGCTGCTGCAGTCTCCAGCTCTCTCTGCTCAGGTCACAGCTTTCGGCGGGCAGAGCAGAGACAGCGACTGCAGCAGAGGACATGGCAGACCAAGTGGCTATGGCCTGTGTGCTCTCCGCCATCTCCATCTCCTTGAAGCTCCGGCGGGTGGCACTTGAGGGCTGCACAGTGGGCACCTCTGTTACTTGCTCTATTTACATTACAGTTACTTTAAGAGTAAGTTTGGGTTGGAAAATTTTAAAACAAAATTGTAGTTGGGTGGAAAATGTCTTGTATATTCCAAGACCCTATAAATTTTCTATTTTACTAGTTTAACACGGAGGCTTATTAATGCTAACATCTTTTCTGGACATTAAATAATTTCTAAAAAATAAATTCCATCTAATTTTCGCAGTTTTAAGTAACATAATCTAGGCTTTAGGGACTTAGTACCTAAAATTGATTGAAAATGTTTTTTTTTTTCTTTAAAAATTCGAAACAACCCTCAGAACTGTAATTGAACTAACGTTTTATCAGGAATAAATCATCTTTTCTTTCTATATATTCATAAATATGTTAAATTTTCAAACAAATACAAATGCAATGAAATATTCCTATATTTTACATAGAACTAAGCAACAAGGGTCATAAAAAGATGTTTAATAATACGTTAAAAGGCTATACACCCTACAAAACCCTCATTTAAACCCCTAAAAATAGCATTGCCTACTTTTAGACACCTTTTCTATTGAATTTCAAATCCTCAGCGATTTTTCTGGCCCTTTAAAATATCTCTAAAGTGCAGTGTATCCCAGCGACCACTGTATGTATCGCCGTATCTAGGTGTGTTTGAGCCTCAGTTCGGGTTTGGGTGAAATGCAATCCGCAGAGGGTGCCCGGAGTGGGAGGGGAATGAGAGGAGCTACTACATATATTGCCCGGCATGCGCAGTTGAGGCCATTGGAAAAATCAATTCAGCTAAAAGTGCGCACAGTTCAGGGAATTGCAGGGCCAACGCCAACGCCAACAACAACACTAACCAAAACACACATTTACTGGGCAACATTTGTTGCGCCCCCAGGAAACCGGGGGATGTGGGCTGTGGGATGACTGGTGGCCAGTCCAAGTAACGCTGGGAACACCCCATGAAACCACCCGTGGCACCAAAAGGTGGGCGGAATACGTTAGGGCGGACATTTTTGGGCGTCTGTAAATTGCATTACTGCCATGTTATGAGTGTGTGCCCCTCGGTGTGTATGTGTGTTTTGGCCCGCTTATGTAATACATGGCCAAGAAGAAGAAAGAAGCAGACCCAGAAGCGGTCGCAGTAAATGGCTAAATGCTTGCTTCGTGCAGAGAAACTCGAAAACAATGCCAGTTAATGGCTAAATGGATATTATTATTAGACTAGTTAAGGGGAAAATTAATTGCATTTTCGGCACATTATTAAAAGCAAGTCGTTTGTGTATATTAAAGGCATGAATTTAGTTAATAACTATTAAAGGAAACTATAAATATTCCTTAAGGTTCGACTGGAGAAAGTAAGGTCTTGAAAAATCATTGAATCTGCGTTGTTAAAACTCTTTTCTTTAACTATAAACCTTCTAATTTCTTAAACTAATACCATTTTATATTTTTAACTTTATTATTTAACGAGAAATACTCTATAAATCCTTTAAATATTATATTCACCACATTTTCTGATATATATCCTAAATATTCCCATTATATTTTAAACCCTAACCCTCCAAGGCTATTACCATAAAAATCTACAGAGGAATTCGGTTGAGCTGCCTACCAAATTCCTTAACTTTAGGTATTTTAATATAGGAAACCCTATATCATTAGCATTTCCCGTACAGTGTATCCTTGGCTGGACCGAGTAAGTGTGCCCGCCGCCGCAAGTCGCCCTGTCTTTTGTCCTGGCAAAAGTTTCTCACCGAACGTCCTTGATTGAGGTTATTTCTGTGTATATTTGGCTGACTCTGGCATATACATGGGAATATATACTAAATACCCCAAGAGAGAGAGAGGGGCGTGTGCTCGTATATAGCCAGCAGGATATACAGCGCACACACACTTGCTCCTGAAATCCTTTTTTAGCCTTTCATTCAATCATTGCTGGGCGGCGGCAGCCCCGCTTCTCCATTTCTCCACTGACTGCAGTCAAAGTAATTTGAGCTGGAGAACATTCCCTGGTCTGCGTCTCCTCCAGGGCGTGAAATTTATCAACATCAGGGAGCTGGCAGCAGCAGCAGCAGCAGCAGCAGGAGCCGGAACAGGAGCCGAGTCAGGAGATACAGCCCCTTTGGAGCCGAGAGCCGGGAGCCTGGCAAAAGTTGAAGGACACGGGAATGACAGGACACAGGACGTAAACACGGCATTCTGGCAAAGGAATTAGATAAAACTTTTAACAAAAGAGACAGGCCACCGGAGAGCCCAACCCAAACCCAAAAAACAAAAAATAAAACCTAAGAAGAGTCTGAATTTTTGGCCAGAAAGGTTCTTAAACTTTGCTGGAAACGCTCCAGGTTGGATGGTAAATGGCTGAAATTGTTGGAAATGTTTTCGGAATGTCTGATTTGGGGATACGGATAAGCCCGGGCAAACTCATTAAAAAGAAACCCTCAAGTGATGCGGAAGATTTTGCAAATACAAAATACATTTTGAAGTGGGGGTAATGCTGTTATTAGTTTTCTTTTGGAGCAAGGAAGCTATAAAATAATATAATAAAATAAAGTGGGGTTTGAAAACTAAGCAGGAAATTCTTTAACTATTTAAAGGGAGGTTTCTAAGCAAGAAAGTATCCTTTCCTTGGTATTTGCCTTTAAAAAACGAATTTAAATAATTTATTTGGCATTTTAGGCTTTATTTAATTATAAAGCTTTAGTTCCCATTTAATATAATGTTTTCCCTTACTCTTCTTTTATTTATCCTGCCATTACATTTATTCTCTGGAGTCTCAGGACTGCCATAAACATTTATTTCAGCACAAAAACATTCCATTTTCCACTTCTCATTTCCAAATCTCCGCCAAAGCATTTGCTTTAACCGCATAAATTTAATTCTTTATGGTCTCTCTCTGTCTCTCTCGAGGGAATCTGCACTTAAATTTGTTTCATTATTGTGCTCGCAATCGTATATTTTACATAACATAATGCGATGTGCATTTAAAGCAGTGCGAATGACACGACACGTCCTCGTTGCACGTTGCTTGCTGCTTTTACCAGTGTTTTTGCAGCAGACAACGAGGCTGGCAGAGGCTTTAAAATTATATAAGCCTCCCTGGAGGGACACGCCCCCAAAGAGTGGGCCGCAGAGTGGGTGGCCTGGATGCGGCTGCGGAATGCTAAGTGCAAAATGCCAAAGGATATCCACTCAGGGGAAAAACTTGGAAACTACATTTAAAGTTGCTATTTGTTTGAAGTTTTCTAGGTACTTTTAATACATAAATAATTATAATTAATAGGGGATATTGACAAAGAAGTATTTAGGTTTTAGAGTTAGGAATGATGGAGATTTCTGGTTCTTGAGCTCATAAATACATGGTATATTATTTTCTTATTAATATATGCTCTTTTCTTGGGCAGATTTATCCAAATATTATATTTTAAAAATCATTGAACTCGTTTATATCAGAGCTTACAAAATATTTATAACATATTTTATATTCCACTTATTTTTATAGGCAAACTTTGTTTAGAATTGTTCGCTATATTCCCTATTTTATTTCTAATAATTTCATTAGCAGTTAAATTAGCTTTTAAAATCGTTTACTATTATCATTGAGTTCTGTCTGCTTTTTTAATTAATCTCCTTCAAAATCGCCCACTTTTTCTTGCTGTGTTTTTTGTGGATTGCAGTCAACGCATCTCCTGCAACGTGGCTTATTATTAACTTCAGCTGGCGACCTCAATTAAAGTGGTGTCCTGCGAATGCTCCTGTAGGTACATAAATACATATATAACCACATATATATATGGATATACACTACTGGCCAAAAGTCAGAGGGCATTGATAATATTTGAAGAAGAGCAGGAAACCCAAGAAAAGCAGAGAAATTGATAATATTTGGTGGGTTGCAGTGTTGCAAAACTTTTAAATCCAAAATGAAAGCGGAACCCCAAAAAATGGAAGGCAAAATTTGTGCTGGATGAGCGTTGTAAAAGCAAGAGCTAGAACTTAAGGCCATCAATTTTAAATGAAAAACAAGACGAGGGCTAAGGATGGAGTTTAAAAGACTCCTTAAATATTTAGAGGCATGAGCCAAAAAATTATCTAGATAGGGCCGTAAAGCATTGTACAGCTGTGAAAGGAAGATTACATGCAAAATCCATATAAAGTGGGGTATATGTAAATACAGGAAGCCTTGGACGGACATGTGTCTTTTCAAAATGGCTTAAAGTCACAGTGCAGGCTAAAAACAACAACAGAACCGAAGAAATACAAATACAAAAAAAATCGAAAACACAAGTCTAACAAAGCAAAGGATAAAAGAATATCTAAAAGGCAATCAGCGGGGAAATTGACAACGAAATATCATCCCGATCGGTTCGTCGTAGACTGGAAGAAGCTAACCTACCAGGACGTATAGCTAGAAATGTTCCATTACTTCGAGGAAAAAATTTTCAGATGAGGAACAGTTTGCCAAAAATCATTTGGCTTGGTCTGGGCCACATGGGTCTTCAAAATGGAATAATATCTCTGCAGACGAGCCAAAATATAAATCTTTTTGGTGACTGCAGGGCATACCGACCCATATCAAAGATTTTCTTCGATTTTGTGCAGCTAATGAAGCTTTAGCCAGAGGAGCTGATAATTTCCTTCATTTGTGGGCAGGCTGCAATACATCAATATCTGATGGGATGGCTTTAAAATTTGGTTATAAGGATATATTGGCCGACACTATGTTACCATATGCTGAAGAAAACATGCCCTTGAGATGGGTCTTTCAACAAGATAACGACCCTAAACACACCTCAAAGTTAGTCAATCCTGATTTAAGAGAATAAAGTAAATCTTATGAGTTAAATCAGTCTAAAATTTAAAAATATCGAAAACTTATGGGGAGAATTAAAACGAATAGATAAAAACTTTTCGAAATGCCGAGGTCATGCCAGAGGCCAATAAGTTGTCAAAACATGCATCTCACTTGTCTTAACACTTGCTTATGGCAATGTCCAAAGTACCCGATGCTGACCCAAAACATGCAGCCAGGTTGCGCAACAATAAGTTGGGAATTCTAAAAAAAAAATGGAAAAAATAAGTTTTAATTTATTTTTTTTGTAGAATTGATGTACTTATTATTTTGACCAACCCTTTTTATAATATTTTTATTTAACGATCACCAAATTTTTATTTGAATAGAAAAATGCTTATGGTTTTATTTTATAATCTCTAATATGTTAGAAAACTAAAAGTATCTTTGATTTTTTCCTTATGTTAATAAAAAAAGTTATACGAGACGTTTAAGAGACCTTACAAGCGTGTACTTATTATTTTGGCCAGTAGTGTATATAAGAGTGTGTGGCCTGCGACAAAGTCAGAGGGCAAAGTTGAATAAAAGTTGAAGCAAGAGCAGGAAAAACCCAAGGGGCAAAAGGCAGGAGGGAAAATGGCGATGGAAATGGGGGCAAATGACGGCGCTGCTTTCCCAGGCCAAAGTGACGCAACCGGAAGCGGCAAAAAAAAAAAAATGGAAGAAGAAACCAGGGGGAGGCCAGGACGAAGAGGAGTCTCTCCCCAAAGAGCAAGAGCTTGGAGAACTTTCCCAGGCCGGCTCCAAGTATTGAATGAAAACTTATGCAAGACGAGGGCTAAAAACAGAGAGCGGAGGCTAAAAGAAAAATCCGGAAAAATCTGGGGAAAGAGGCATGAGGCAGGCAAGGCTCCCAGAGAGGATTACACATCCTTCAAAGCGCTTGCGCGCTCTAAATTCCTGTACATAATGTGCAAAGGGACGACACCTTACATACGCAAAATCCATATATACAGTGGGGTATATATGTATATATACAGGGCAGCCCAGGACAGGACATGGCTTGTCTTTCATATCCTGGCTGCCACCCACAGCCGCAGGGCCATATAAAAACAACAACAGAACCGAAGAACGAAGAACTAAAAAAAAAAAAAAAAATAGAAAACACAACAAAATAACATGGAAGCAAGGGAAGTAAAAGAAATAACTAAAAATGTGCAATTGAAGCATGCTTGGGAAACCCTATATTCCACCCATTTCCCATTTCCCCTTTTGCCATATAACCTAAACCTTAGAGAGGCTGACTGGGGCTGGGCTGGTCTGAATGATATTGTCTGAAAACGAGGTCGTGGAAATGGAAAATGAAAGCAGTTCGAGGAGAGTGTCTCCTCTGGGCGACGCCATGTTGGTTTTGAACAGGAAGTGCCTGCCTCTGCCTGCTCTCTCTCTTTGCTCTGATATCTCTCTGCAGTTACTCTAATGCCGGCAAAATATAAACTCTCATCATTTGTTGTTTGTTTTCAACTGCATTTGGTTTGGATTTCTTTTCTGCATTTTTATCTGTGTTTTTTTCTTCTGATTTTGTGCAGCTAATGAAGCTTTAGCCAGAGGAGCTGAGAATTTCCTTCATTTGTGGGCATTGCAGCTGCCATAACAACAATGTAATCTCTCTTGGGAGTGGCTTTAAAATTTTGTTATACACAAAACAATGCCAACAGCAGCAGCAGCAGCCTCTGAAGGCAGCCAAGCGAAACAGGACAAAAACCATTTTCATTGCCTACTTTTCAGAGAGCGTGTGCAAATTATCAACTGCACTCGAAGGAAAAGGGAGATGTATCTTTGATTTAAGCGAAATATAAAGGTCTAAAAAGGGTTTTAAATAAATGTAAAAATTTAAGGAAATAACCTTAATATCTTCAGTTCAGAGATGTTAAAACTAATAAATAAAAAAAAAGGTTCTTGTGGAATCGAGGTCATGCCAGAAACACGCCAATAAGTTGTCAAAAACATGCATCTCAGGCTTGGCTTAACACTTGCTTATGGCAATGTCGTCATCAGTACCCGATGCCTGACCCACCTCAACATGCAGCCAGGTTGCGCAACAATCAGTTGGGAATTCTAAAGCACAGCAAGGGGTAAATGTGACTTGGCTAAGAGGGGACCTTATTTCCTAAAATTATAGAGGGGTTCTAGGAGTTCTTAAATATTATTTTCAATTTAAAAATGCCTTAACCATATTATAATAGTAATTAATTATCTATAAAACAAATTTTTTTCCTTTTAACAAGGACCTAAATCTAAAAAGTTTAATCTAGAGAACATTTACATAGTTTAACCTAAATTTCTACATTGCCATCCCTGCCTCTGAATGTTTCATTTAAATTGCAATTTAACAACCATTTCTGAAATTCTAAAAATCATGCCTTGCGTATAATTTCGCTTGCATGACACCCGCAATTTCCATCTTAATTGGCCATTAAGTCTCCAATTGGCCGTAATTGCATTTAATTTTCTGGCTGTGTAAAATGGAACTCTGGAGGAGATGAGGAGCAGATAAGCAAGATGCAGGGACAAAGGATTGATGCTGCAGCTATTTCCGGCACTCTCTCTCTCCCCGAGAGCGAGTCAGTAATGCAAAATAATTAAATAACAACAAATATATATGCAGGCAGGGTGTGCACACACACATAGCTCAGGGAAATAAGTCAAGCTTAATGGAAATGGATGGGAATATAAAAGTAGAGATGGGAAATTGTTTTGGACTGCATAATTTACTTGCTGGCTGAATTTGTGCAAATGAAAATAATGCATACTGAATTCGGGGAGGAAAGATAAAGCAGGTAAGGGAATGGAAGCACTAAGAGTCAGGATTTGTACATTTTAAGTAGAGTAAATGCCCAGGAAAAAGATATACCTCTAAGTTAAGTCTTTGTTTAGTTTTCCATAAAAAATGTTGTAGAAAGTATATTTAAGCTCATAATATACGAAAAACTGTTAATTTCTAAGAGAATACCAACCATTCATTTATTTAAGATATTATTTAGGTACTTTTATTATCTTCTTGTTCGAAATATTTAATTTAAAAATTGTTTTAACTGAATTGAATTACCAAGAAAACCTCATTAATTTCCTCTTTTGAATTATTTGTCCTAATTAATCTTATTTGGTGCGGTTTGCCAATTAAATTTTTGAATCCTTAATCCATTTAGCCACGAGTCCCCGAGTCCCGAGTGACTAATTCGCATTTGCTGAACCAATTAGCATCATTTAAATGAGCTTAAACACACACACGAGGCAAGGAGAGAGAGTATGCGACTTTCATTTGGTCTCCTCTTAAATCCAATTAAATCCCAGGATCCAATCTGACCGCGTGGCACGCTTAATCCCAGCCACACTCGTACTCATCGTATATATTCCACATTTTGTCTGTGCAGGATTCAGCATTTAGTGGCGCCATTTGGAGTCCTAATTTGTTTTGCTGCATTTAAAATGAATTCAATTTGGTTAAGGGCGAAATGGGATCTGATGGCGGCAGAGCTGGCTAACTTAGTTTGCCAAAACCCCCTCCGAACCCGAACCCGAGCCCAATCAAGTGCAATGTAATTACGCACAGAGAGAGAGAGATGCAGCAGATACGCAGATACACGACTGTTCGGATACAGATAGTCGGCTACGAAATGCAGACTGGGATACACATAATCACCTCTTTCGCTCTTGGCGCTGACAATTTAATTAGAATTGATTTTCCGATCAATAATTTCCAGGGAAATTCACAGTTGCAGTCGCTGGCGAGCCTCAGTATCTGTATCTGTATATCTGTCGCTCATTCGGGTTATATAACTCATGTGTATATAGATATATATACAGAAATTGGGGTGGAGGCGCCGCGCAGAGATACACATTCATCAGTGTGTGAAATTTAATTGCAAGCCCCCTGCTCTCCCCTCTTGCAACTGGAATTTAATGAGCAATTTATTTTTCGAAGGGGAATACGAATTGTATCTGTATATCTCTTGGCTCGTCCTTTTTTTGCCCAGATAAAAACCGCAGCGGCAATGAAGCTTTTCACATGAAGATTGATTATGGCTCAAGTTTTCCCTCAATTTCCGTTTTATTTTTATTTCAGGCGGCAGCAACCACTCACTGCTCCTTTCTTTTAATGCATTTTGCAATTTATTTCAATGCATCGAAAAGGATTGCCGGGACAGGACACACCCAAATGAAAAAGGAGCCGAAGGATGCCGATGCAGCAGCAGCAGCAGCAGCCACAGTCATGGCATCCTTGTAATGGCAGGGCGATAAATAAAAAGGGGTATTGCCCGAGCAGGAGATGGGGTTCCAAGGGGGACTCTTTCTGGGGTCCTGAACCCGATATGCCACAGCAGTCATGGGAGTCCGGAGTCTAAGGCAAACGAATCGCTGGGGCTTTCCCCGCTTTTATATCTGGCAGAACCATCTCGATTCCATTCTCCTCCTCCTGCGTTTACTGCGGCAAATGGATTCTCGAAATGCAATCATTATTAATGATGAGCCCGGGATATTGTGGGTTAGATAGATATTTGAGACGCCTGAGCTTTGGCCACACAGCAGCAGCTGAGAAAATATATAAAAGGGCTAAGTATTTCAGGGAGTTTTATTTCAGAACTTACTTGCATTTCAAGTATTTAATTAAATTTAATGAGAATTTAAATTTAAATCCAATGGAAATTGATTACAGAAATGAAAAAATATAGGTTTTTGATTTAAAAAGGGCTTGAGAAGGTTTAAAAGCTAAGAAAGTCTGCTTCTGGGTTTAATAATGTTTAAACTGGCCAGTTTAATGTTTAAGATAGCCATTAAAAATAGTAATAATAATGGTAATAATATTTAAAAAGGCTCTAAAAGAAGCTAAACAAATTATTGCATCATTTATATTTAAAATATTTTATATTTAATGCTGTTTTGTATGGCTGCCATAACACTTTCATTTCAAGAATACAAATAACATTTAAAAACAAGTCATAACTCTTTAAAATATAAACCGAATGCGTAATAATTTTCTGTTAGCTATTTTTAATATCATTTCTCTCATTTCTTAAGAGCTTTCTCGTTATTTATTCCTTCCTCAATTTAAAAACCAGTTTGCAATTCCTTAATGGAAAAAATCCTGCACGCATGAGTCAGGCTTCTAGAGTGATTTCACCGCCTAACCGCAGAGTGTTCAATTGCAGTTCAAACACAAGTTGGATGACAGTCTTCAATTTGAAATGGCCTAAGGAGGAGGCTTCCCAGCCTCCAACAATTACTCTGCCGGGGCCGCAACATTGCGGTCATCTTGTTAGGCCCATTCTCATTTCCTTTGCCCATGCCAAACCCTTTACCTCCCGGCAGCAATTGTGGTCAGCATCTGGATGAAGTTGGAAAACTTAGCCACATTCACATAAAACAGCATAAAAAACTCATGCATCTCATGCATCTCTGAGCCATCTCTATGTTTATGTATTTATGGCCATCATAAAACTTGGCCAAATGCATTTTTATGGCCAGCAAAGCCCTGCAACCAGAATTACCGCAAAAGGGCGTGGCATTTTCATGTTACATAAATTTTTATATGTTTCTATATAGTAAATATATATATTTCCTGTTAGTTTAATTGAATTTTTACCAATTTACCAACACCCTTTTTGGGTACATATTCATTTTAATTGGAAAGCTAAAACAAATAACAAATAAATCGAAGCCGAAACCACCGAGGCACTGGGGCGTATGCGCAATGTTACGCATACGCCGCGTTGGCCCTTTCTGCCTTTTATATACACACACACATACGGATATATGCAGGCACACACAGTTATCGATATAAATAAACGTTTTGCTGTATAAATTGGCACAGGCAACTGTCCATTCACATGTCCATTTTGAGGCATAATTTAAACTGACATTTTGCGCGCAAAAACACTTTTCCAATGACTTTTTTTTTTTGTTTTTTGCTCTAACGAAAAGGCAAAAAGGAAACTAATCAATGGGCAATGCACTAAGAGAATATTTAAGTAGTTGGAGGATGAGTTTCCGAAGTTAATCTACTTTTTAAATGAATTTATAATAGGGTTTTCCTAAAACAAGTTGCGATTTGAAGTTAGTCCAATAATATTTAATATTTATATGTTGCATAATTTCATTATTTATTTAAAAGTAATGCAAATTCCAACTCTCAAAAATTTTAGTAGCACAAAAATTACCATTTAATGCACATTTTCCTATGCCTTACATATTTAATTGCCATTTGTGTGGCATTAACTTTTAAAAACACATATTTCCCTTTACCAAAGTCAAATATACAAGTGTGAATAATTGATTAAGGCACATTTCAACTGGCTCATTAATATTTCTTTCAGTGCCGCCTGTGACATTTTCAGGTTAATGCAATTTTCAATTTTCAAATGCAGCCGCATTTGAGTTGTTAAATTTTTAATGTAACGCTTACTGCCGCAGTTATTATGGGGCTGTCTCTCTGGCTTTCTGCTGTTTTTGTTGCTATTTTCCATTGGGCATTTTAATTAGGCGCCAGCTCCCCGTTTTCCACGGTTTTCCCTGCTATTTTTTCCACAGCAAAGTAGATACAATTGCATAATCTGAGCCCTGGCCCCCTGTGGATATCAGCCCGCCCACCTGTAATTCGGTTGGTTTTTTTTCGCTTTATTTATTATTTTATTTTATTTTATTTTACTTTATTTATTTGTTTCTTTTTTCTTTATTTTTTTTCTGGCGGCTGCTTGTGAAATATTTTTGCGCTGGAATGGGGGCGTGGCTGGCCAGACACCTAACGCCCCCGACATGTGTGTGGAAGGGAAAATGCAAGAAAATAATACAAATTTGTGCAGTTTTTGCGGCTCGCCTGTCAATTATTCAAATATTTCGCGCAAAGCCTTGTTGGCTCATTCATTCAGTTGCTCAGTCATTCATTTCTTCCCTCATTCAGTCACCAGTTTCCTCATGAGGTTTGCTGTGTTTAGCAAACTGCAACAAAATTTGCATACGCATTTGTTTTTCGCCTCTGTTTGAGTTTGGGTACCGGGTACTGCCGGGGTGAAATTTAATGCATTTTTCGGTGGGCGCAGCGCTTGCAGTTGCATTGCGTAAAGCATTAACTGGGTTAAGAGTCAGGCTACCAGATACTACAACCCATGGAGGCTGGTGCCCATCCATCTACCACACATATTTCTATCTCTTAACTTGGGGCCACCATCTCGGCCAAGTTGACAGCGGGCTGTCAGACAAGAGACAGACGTCAAAAGGCTGTATTTGGGAGGAGTTGGGGACAAGGAAAAATTTGTTGGAAAAATAATAGAAACAAGCCGAAAAGGTGGGTGGCTTTGAACGTAAATTGAATTTCGGTTTCGAGACACAAGACACAACGCCGCGCCTACGCAATATGTTGAGCCACAAAAGGTCCAAAGTCCAATTCCCAAGAGCTTCCATTGATTTCGGTTGGCAGATACGAAAATTAACTTCAAAATTGAATAAATAGCTTTAAGGGGAGGCGGAGAATCGATTGGAAATCGTTAAATCATCATAGAAATTAATTTGTTTATATTGGTAAATGATTTCATTAGCTGGGAAGCTATTAGTTATATCATTCTGCTAATGATTGTAGTTCTTGGGATGAAAAGCAGTAGTTAATTTTGGTTTTTTACTAAGAAAGAAATTTTAGGAATTAAATTCCGTAAGAGTTCTTAAGAAGAAGGCTGGCTCTACGTTGAAAAAATACTTGGACATATGTAGCTCTTGTGTATTTTGGAGATAATTCTTACTAATCTCGTCTCTCTGTCAATATTTTCTTATCTGTCCATTAAATTTTAACAGTAAGAGCAGAGTTTAGTGCCTAAGTTTTGTATTATTTAATAAACTTCAAACTAACAAACTGATCTCCCATCAGCCCAAAGTAAATCCTTTATAAAACAAAACTTTAAGTCACTAATCAAAGTCAAAATACTCCAAACTATTCCTAAAAGTAAACTAATTAAAGGCCATATACTTTTAGCAGGAAGCCTCCTTAAAAGTTTGAGAGTTTCTTTGCTTCCCGTTCTCCCCAAATCTTGAGTAATTATTTTGCAAATTAAAAGGATACCCACGCCAACACCCCCAAAGCCAAAAATAAAGATACTTGCACTTTAATTACGCTTGGTGTAATAAAAACATATGGAACTTTACTCATCCAATTTTCCATCATCTTCTTAATTCCAGCCGAAAAAAAAAAACTGCAGCTGTCGGGGAAGCAAAACTTTTTCGTTCTTCAACTTTTCACTGGGAATTTCACACAGAAGACTAATGAGCGGCAGACCCAGGGATGAGGGATGAGGGATGAGTCATGAGACTCCTCTTCTGCGACGCGTCTAATTAATGCACAGATATTAATCGTGTCGCGAAATTCGAGGCACTCGCTGTTATGTACTCGTAATTCTAAACGAACAATGGAGGATGCAACACCACGACGATGATGATGATGATGATGAGGCGGCAGGGCTGGTGAAACCACTGGCTTAATTATCAATCAAAGGGGGTTTTCAATGGGGGTTTCGTTGCAATAATAATAATAAAAGCAACAAAAGGCCAGAGGGTAGGCGAAATTTTATAATGCAAACACACAAAGCGAGAGCTTCGCGATGTCAATTTGTTCCATCGATTGGGCAAGAGGGCGGGGGAGTCCCGTCAAAGCCCACGCGCGCCCCTGGGCTAGTGCACGTAACTAACGCCCGATGCTAATAAGCTGGGCGTGGCTCTTGGCCCAAAGGAGCTTAGGGGCCGCCTTTGCTTCGTTAGCTGTCAAAATGGTTGGCACACCGAGCGAAGCCAAAGGATGAGGCACAGTTGGGCCTCGATTAAGAGAAGCAGCGAGCTGGAAAATTCTTTTAAAAATATATTCGAACAGGCAGAGGAACCTCTAAAAGCTATACCTCTTAGCTTCCAGTTTAACTTGTAAATTAAAATAATAAAAAGGCTAGAAAAACCCTTAAAACCCATAGAGTTCTCCTGCCAGTGTTCACTGTTTGAAAACCCTGGCAGAAAAGGGATTAAGGAGCAGCAGAGGTTGAGGGGTTATGCCTGACAATCCAACAACACCCGGCAAATTGGCTTACACCATCGACTTTGGTCATAGGATCCCCCACCTCTCCAGCCTCTAAAGAGCATGACAGGGATGTCGAGGATGAGCAGGCTGAGGCTCAAATCGAAGACGAGGTGCCATTACTAGAGCCAGTACCTGTGTCTTTCTTGATTGGCCCCGGACACATGCCCCCGGGGACGACCGAGGGAGGGGATAACAAGGAGCCGGCGATTGCTCAGGTGCTTACATCCGATGCTGCCCAATGAGGCGTATGATTAATGCCCACCCCCCAGCAGCCGCCCAAGGAATATTCAAACTTTTTGCAAGTTGAAAAGGCAGCAGCCGTTTACGCTTAGTTAGAGATGCAAGAAAATCCTTGTAGCAATCAATAAAAACTCTTGAGAATAAAGTTTAGCACGAGATTTGATTTGGGAATTTATTTCTTTAAAAGAAAAAAAAAATTCTGTAGAAAACAATTAGTAAATAAATTAATAAGGCTGTCAAAGCCTTATTATATAAATTGTAATATTATTTGTTTAATAGTTTACTATGGTGACAGATTTTTGTTGCAGAAAAATTTACAAATAATTTACTAAAGGTGTCGAAACCTTTAAATATATTTTCTAGTATTAATTATTTAGAAGTGATGTGCCTTTTTTGTGTCAAAAAATAACAAATAATTATTTTTCAATAAAAAAAATCAAATATCTTGGGTAAAAAGCCAACAAATAATTTAGTTTAGGTACTTAAAACCTATAAATATATTTTCTAGTCTAATTCCTTCAAGACTAAAGTGCGTTTTTCGTGGCAAAAAATTAACAAATAAATAGATTATACTGCCAAAGCCTTAAAATAAATGTTCTAATATTCTTATATTATATTCTCAACAGAAAATTCAATTTTTTTGGCTAAAAAGCAAACAAATAATTAACTTCGCCAATATCTTTTCTAAAACAATTAACTACTCAATTACCTTCTCAGTGAAATCATCACTTAATCAAAAACCATATTTCGTTCCGTTTCTAAAGAATAATTACCTCACATCTTAAGCAATTTGCTTGGAGTTTACATAAAAGATTATTTAATAATTACTGCATTCTCTGGTTAGTTAGTTCTAACCAGTTTTATTCGTTCGCACAACTTACATCACAAAAATGCAATTAAAATTTGCAAAATTCTAAAGCCCCTTACGTTTTGTTACTTTGTTTTTCTGCCACGTATCGCCGTCGTTTGTTTAAGCTGTCTTTGTTTGCCTTTATTTTTGTTACTGTTGTTGGCTTTGCAAATACATCTCCTATAGCTTTAGTTAATATTTTTTTTACACGTTCTGTTTGATTATCTTGTTAAGAATTTGTGACTGCATGTAAAACCATTTTTCCATTGTCTTTATGCGTGTTTTTGAGAGAGGGAAAAACAAGGCAAACGCTTTGAATTGATTTATTAATTAGGTAATACCTTTGTTTGCTTTGTATATAATTTATGAATAAATCAGAGACAGAGAGAGAGAGAAAAGAGAGTTTGAGTTCGACCTTTTGCCTCTTGAGTTTACTGTTAGGCATAAATTTTCATAATCAAAAGTCGTGGAGGGTTCAAGTTGAAACTCGGAAAAAGTCTATTGACCCAACTGTAAACGGTTTTTTATTTTTGTCTTTTTTTTATCATAGTTTTTTTTTTTTTTGGTTATTTTTAAGTTTTATTTTCTTGGCTTTTTGTAGCCTCGAGCCCAGACAACAACCTGAAGACACGACCACGAAAGAGTCACTCCGGATCAAAACCTTGGAACAGCTCTCTTAATATTTGTTTTTTAACCACTTATCTTTTTTTTTTATTTTTGTTAATTTATTTAAACTGCTGGCATATGGCGCTACATATCTACCAAATCCGATATTGTTTGCTCAGATTTATTGACACTTTGGTGCTCATGGTGTGGCTCTTTTTTTTGGGCTTGGTCAGCGCCAGCCAGCTCGCGCTTTTTCTTGTTTAATTTCCTTATTGGAACCGGTTTTCGGACATCTATTAAATCTCCCTAAGTGGGTCACTCATCATCGAGGGTTATTCAAAATTGGATCTGTTCACAGACTTCTGACGACTACTTTTATGGACACATCGTTCAGTCAGTCCATCAGCTGATCTCGCTTCAAGTGCAATCAGCTCGCCACACAGCGCGAGAAGAGAAGCCCAACAAAGCAAAGCCCCCGGAATTGAGCTCAATTGGAGGCAATTGGCCCGAAGCTCTCGGCTCTCAGCTCTCGGAGGAGGCACACCTCGTCGTTACGTTGCACCAAGTTGACCACAAGTACCCTCTATCAAGGGTATTGCTACTGCGAGTTATCCCAGTTTTAAGCGACTCACAAAGGCGGCACACAGCGAGGGGTTTTTATTAGTTAAGATGTGGTTTAATTTAATAAGATTTATATATAGCTCTTTTTGGGGCTAAGTTTGCATTTAAATTAATTTGTTTAAAACGCGAGGCAATGTTCATAGCTTTAAACATTTAAATGCATTCAAAAAATGTTATATTTTAATTGTTTCATGTTTAATCTAAATTTGTGATCTTTTTATTCGATTTTGAAGATCCCATTTGGGTATTGTATAAACCAGGGGTGCCAAAGGCCCTGACTCGCGAGTCAGAAAAATTGTACTGCCCGGCTACGCAAAAAAAAAAACCTACATTGCCATTAAAACTATATATTTTTTACTATTTACATATTTAGTTATTTTTCAAATTACTTTTATATAACCCAGACTATCATTAACTTCACAAAAAGCTCCCAAAATATGACTCAAACCCGTGACAATAGT